>CP092879.1:68807058-68896846 GCA_030710605.1 Cordylochernes scorpioides
GAGACTTACTAGTAGCAATTTACTCCGAGTACGATATTGTGATCAAGGTTTTCGTTCGCTGCTCCCATTAGAATCTTTAGAGTTTGAATCTGATACTAGAGCCATGCAAATCTCACAAATCTCTGTTATAAAGACATCGTCGCGATGTGACAAAGAATATAACCGGAGAGACTTACTAGTAGCAATTTACTCCGAGTACGACAGTATGATCAAGGTTTTCGTTCGCGGCTCCCATCAGAAACTTGAGAGTTTGAATCTGATCCTAGAGCTATGCAAATCTCACACAACTGTCTCTCTGTTATAAAGACATCGTCGCGATGTGACAAAGAGTATAACCGGAGAGACTTATTAGCAGCAATTTACTCCGAGTACGCTATTGTGATCAAGGTTTTCGTGTTCGCTGCTCCCATCAGAATCTTTAGAGTTTGAATCTGATACTAGAGCCATGCAAATCTCACACAACTGTCTCTCTGTTATAAAGACATCGTCGCGATGTGACAAAGAGTATAACCGGAGAGACTTACTAGTAGCAATTTACTCCGAGTACGATAGTATGATCAAGGTTTTCGTTCGCGGCTCCCATCAGAAACTTGAGAGTTTGAATCTGATCCTAGAGCTATGCAAATCTCACACAACGGTCTCTCTGTTATAAAGACATCGTCGCGATGTGACAGAGAATATAACCGGAGAGACTTATTAGTAGCAATTTACTCAGAGTACGATATTGTGATCAAGGTTTTCGTTCGCGGCTCCCATCAGAAACTTGAGAGTTTGAATCTGATCCTAGAGCTATGCAAATCTCACACAACTGTCTCTCTGTTATAAATACATCGTCGCGATGTGACAGAGAATATAACCGGAGTTAATTGATGCTTTTGTAACCCCCTTTTTAACATGTTTATTGCTGACAGCTCAAAGACAAATCTTTTACTTTTTTTCACGCCTTTTGGGAGGCTTCCAAGATTTCTGAAATATATCGTAACTTGAACGGCGTCCTTCTAAACTTGATCCTGACAACACAGCCTCAGTAGAACAATTGAAATACCATCCAGTTTATCTATTCAGGTTAAACATATGAGGGTCGGTGGAAGGATGGTCTAAACCGTTGGTTTTCGACCACTACGACCTGGAATCGAATCCCGTATTGGACACTTTTTTTAATATAAAAAAAAAATGCGTCAATGGCCCCCGATTCTTGAAAACGTTCAACCCCACCAGCGAGTTCAAGTAACAAAGCGAAGCTCTGGCACATTTGTAAGCGCAAAATCGAACTGCTTTTCATATATGTAGACATATGGTGCACTCACACTAAAAGCAGTCGCCTACTTCTACCCACCATGGTTAACATAGCTCTTTCACGTGTACTAGGAATAATAATAATAAAAAAGGTTAATGATTTTTGATGGTTTGGAAGAAAACGAGTAACTATAAACAATAACTATATCCATTCACTAAGGACGGCTGGAAGTCAAAGAAACGTTAAGAAGTATTAAATTAAAAGAGTTTTAAGATGTGTGTGACCATCCATATTGATTGTATCATGTTTAGAAACGGGATAGAGAAAGTAGATTCAAAATCTTCCTCTTTCTTTCAATTTTTGTTCATTACAAGATGAGGGCTGTAGATAAATAAATTTTAATTATATATTTTCTGTTTTTTTTTTTCAACTTCAATGAATGATCTCCACTATATTTAAATGGAATTGTATACTTATCCTAGTATTTATGCCATATGCTTAGATATTCTACTAAAAATATGAATTGAGAATCCATTGAAAGCATCAGATTAAAAGGATATCCTAGTTGGTACTACATTTGTTGTGACCCTTGATGGCTTCTGTTTGACAAACATCACGATTAGGTGAAGTAGAATGCGTCTTCCTTTGTCATTAAGACTGGGAGCACTACTCAGTGGCAGGCCGACTTAGCTCCAAAAGAAATGGTCTCCTTTGACATGAGGAACAGACGCCGTGTAACCCTAATATGATTGACTGGAGATAAGAAAGAAGAAAACTACATTTGTAGACTAACTGAGGAGAAAAAGTCAAAGCAACTTTTTACTACCAGTGGAAAACTATGGATTGATCATCTTGGAGGATCCTAATTGAGATAGCATATCAACCATAGAGGACAGATTAACCTAAATAATTAAATAAGATAGCAAAATTGGAGAGGAGTGGACTTCAGGAATTGGTTTAACCATGGAGATAAGCACCACCACCATAAATTAAGAAAAAAGCATTTCCTTATCGGGCAACTGAAAGTTGCTGATGGCTTGTACCATCTATCGGAATAAATATCAACTATTCGTTGATTTTCAATTATTACAGAATTGGCACAAAATACCTATTCTTGATTAATCAAGAATGTTTATTTGGCAAATTCTGGGATAATTAAAGAATCAACGAATGAACGATAAGGAGATGCTTTTTTCTTAATTTATTCATCTTATACCCCAGTACAATTTCACATTTGTCTATTTTTTTCACTGAATAATAAAGTTACGAACAATATAAAAGTATTCCATACATATATATCCATTTTAAATATTACATTTACTAACTCCTTTTTTTCGACCTCCATTATGTCTTTAGTTAAACTTTTCATTAGAAAGATTGTCTCCCTTTTCCCCCCTATCTTTTTCATCCATATAGTTTCTAACGCTTTGCCAAATGTTTTAATTTTTGTTCGCTCCTGACGAGGACAAAAGATTTTTGTCGAAACGTCGAGACAACAAAAAAGATTTACTGGCCGAAGTTTCTTTAATTTGAAGAACTATGAATGCCGGCCAGGCAGCTTCTATCTTTATGATTTACACCCATACCTCGCTTTGCGTCGGGGTTACGTTCCAAAAAAAACACGACGCAAAGAGAAAATATGTGAAGGCGCAATCAAAAACAAAGGTGTTGCCATATTTTAGGAAAAAAATTCAAAAAAAAAAAAAAATTAAAGACTCGAATCCAAAACAACGCAACTTCGAAAATCTAATGACGCACAGTGAAAATCAGTAAAAATTAAGCAGAGACGCTACTTCGAAAAAAACGCAAAACGAAACGACGCAAAGCGAGGTATTGGTGTAGTTTCTTCTTATTATAATTTATATAGAACGATATATAAGCATTGGAATAATTAACATTTAGTGTATAATACTGGAGACCAAATACTCATCCAAATAACCAAATACTAACTATCAAAAGAAATGGCTTTAGAAACGTTCTCTATGATAAATGGAGTTGTTTCTACCTATAAGACCAATAATTTAAACTAAATAAATTTTCGTGTTTTTAGAATTCGCTAAAGGAAATAGATTTGTTTCCTTTTGTAAATCAAGTGGACGGGAAGTTGTTTCAGAAATGGATTAGCAAAACTTCAAATTTATTTGACGTTTTGAAAAACTTATTTTGGGAAATCACAATAAGAGAAAATAGAATAATTCCTGATAATAGGTACCTATCTATTTTATTCTGAAATCTTATGAAGGATTTAAAACATTCTATTCATGCTGAATAAATAATTGTTGATGACTTTTTACTCGTGGTGTTGCGATTTGAATGTAACACTGGAACATCTGACTGTTGCATATTAGATAAAGCAATTCGAAGAAATTCTGAGGTCGTTTGAAACCTTTAATCTTATGAAGGATTTAAAACATCCTATTATTACTGAATAAATAATTGTTGATGACTTTTTACTCGTGGTGTTGCGATTAGAATGCAACATTGGAACATTTGACTGTTGCATATTAGATAAAGCAATTCGAAGAAATTCTGAGGTCGTTTGAAACCTTTAATCTTATGAAGGATTTAAAACATCCTATTATTACTGAATAAATAATTGTTGATGATTTTTTACTCGTGGTGTTGCGATTTGAATGCAACACTGGGACATCTGACTTTTGCATATTAGATAAAGTAATTCGAAGAAATTCTGAGGTCGTTTGAAACCTTTAATCTTATGAAGGATTTAAAACATTCTATTATTACTGAATAAATAATTGTTGATGACTTTTTACTCGTGGTGTTGAGATTTGAATGCAACATTGGAACCTCTGACTGTTGCATATTAGATAAAAGTAATTCGAAGAAATTCTGAGGTCGTTTGAAACCTTTAATCCTTTTCAAGTAATTTTTTTTCAAAAATTATTTTATTAGAATGGCTGATGCTTTTTTAAGAAGCAACCAGGAAAGGTAACTGATTCCTCTTATCAGATCTATAAGAATAGCTGAGAATAATAATAATAATTTACTGGCCGAAATATCTTTAATTTGAAGAACTATGAATGCCGGCCAGGCAGCCTCTATCTTTATAGTAATAATAATTTAAAAAAAAAAAAACAATTTAGATAAAGACATTATAACCTTTCTTGGTCTTGGAAGGGGTGCCATTTGATTACAAGCAAAAAAAAAAATCCATTCGAAAGACAGGTTGAGTAAAATAGGATAAAATGAACCTAAAACTATTCTTTCATATTCAAATTTAATGATACTCTTAGTACCTTCATCACATTTAACCTGTAGAGCTTAAAACAATAGAAATTTGATTTATTTGTGAAAAAGAAACATTCGCGTTTTGGTGTTTTCATTTGTATTATTTAGAAGGCGCGTTATTGCTATGTGTTAATTAATGGCTAACTTGTGCTTATTGTTTGCGGAAGCGCATTTCTCGATGCAAATATTTATATGTAATTCTAATGTCCTATAAGCTTATGTCCATAGTTTGCTTAAATAGCATTTCTAGGATTCTACCCTTCAGTGTTGCATATATAAGCAGAATGATCCAATACAGTATTAGAGCTCTAAAGAAGCGGTCTGGTAGATTAAATTGGCGAAACCGCTGGGAGGGTTCACCACTGATGAGCTAAGCCCTCACAATATTTTTCATCGCAGTAAGGACAGTAGAAGTTTGATTTATTTGTGAAAAGAAGCATTCGCGTTTTGGTGTTTTCATTTGTAAGATCATAAGTTTTATTAGCAACGGAACCAAACACATATATCGGCTATAAGGGTGTCATAAACTTGTTCAGAAAACAAAATACAACTAGAGTTTTAAAAAATTGAGATTCTTCAATCCAAATTTTAAAAATGGTATTTGTAAAAAAGAATAAGTAACATTTTAAAAATTTTATTTTGTTATCTTATAATATTTTTTTATTATATTTGAACTATTTATCTAATAGCAACAACAATAACAAAACCTTTATTATTGTCTTACAAGGGGATTCCCCTAAAAGGTTATATATGTACATGAGTGAGGAGGAAAAGCAATTTAGAGGGGAGGGGGAGCAATTAGCCGTTGTCTGTGGAGTTGAGTAATTATTCCCTGATTTTATTAATCGCCTTGAAAAATTTTAAATATTTATAAACAAATGTTTTATCCAGCATGAGAGTAGTAAAAAATGTATATACATGTTGTTCATTATAGTGAGTTATCCCCAAAATTTCTCGAATTTCCAGCCTCGTTTCCTGTAGAAATGGGCAATGGAATAGATAATGGACCAAATTGTATTGTTGTATTGGATGACAGCATTGTAGAAGTAGCAATTTAAAGGGTCGCTGTTCCAAAATCCCGTGGTATCCTATATCTCCTTCTCTTGTCACAATACTGAGGAGGGATCTATCCATAAACGATATATTGAAATAGAAAAGTTTCGTCGAAGTCCAAAAAGGGTCTCAAAAGAACGTGATGTTTGCGTCAGTGTATAATTTGGCTGCTGTAGTGTTTGCACTGGCGCTCAACCGGTCAATTTCTAGAAAGTGGGTGATGACATTCGGACACGCGACACATTTCCTAACTCTCCAACTAATGGTGGCCTAACTAATCTATTTTTCTTTCCACTAACTGAACTCTTCTCTTAACCAACACGTTGAAAACTTCTTGGAATTGACAAAACTGTTTGGTAGACTTATTGTTGTTTCTTCATAATATTGGTCTTTGTATGGAAAAATCGAATAATTTTTGTAAATGGGTGATGTACCAAAAGATTATGCCTTGGTATGTCTGTAATATACAATTGTTGTTGTGTCCAATGAAGAACCACAGATGTCCCCATACATCTCTATCACAGCAGTCGCAATGTCTTCTGTCTTGGGTGTCTAAAGCTGCTGCTCTGGATTCATGTCAATTTTCTGTTGTTGTCGTGTCCATTGAAAAACCTCAGATGTCTCCATGCATCTTTATTACAGCAGTCGCAATGTCCTCTATCTTGGGTGTGTAAAGCTGCTGCTCTGGGTGCATATAAATTTTCTGTTATTGTTGTCGTGTCCAATGAAGAGCCTCAGATGTCTCCATACATCTCTATCACAGCAGTAGCAATGTTCACTATCTTGGGTGTGTAAAGCGGCTGTTCTGGGTCCATGTCAACTTTCTGTTGTTGTTGTCGTGTCTAATGAAAAACCTCAGATATATTCATGCATCTCTATTACAGCAGTCACAATGTTCTCTATCTTAGGTGTGTAAAGTTCTGGGTCCATGTCAATTTTCTGTTGTTGTCGTGTCTAATGAAAAACCTCAGATATATTCATGCATCTCTATTACAGCAGTCACAATGTTCTCTATCTTAGGTGTGTAAAGTTCTGGGTCCATGTCAATTTTCTGTTGTTGTCGTGTCTAATGAAAAACCTCAGATATATTCATGCATCTCTATTACAGCAGTCACAATGTTCTCTATCTTAGGTGTGTAAAGTTCTGGGTCCATGTCAACTTTCTGTTGTTGTCGTGTCTAATGAAAAACCTCAGATATATTCATGCATCTCTATTACAGCAGTCACAATGTTCTCTATCTTAGGTGTGTAAAGTTCTGGGTCCATGTCAATTTTCTGTTGTTGTCGTGTCTAATGAAAAACCTCAGATATATTCATGCATCTCTATTACAGCAGTCACAATGTTCTCTATCTTAGGTGTGTAAAGTTCTGGGTCCATGTCAATTTTCTGTTGTTGTCGTGTCTAATGAAAAACCTCAGATATATTCATGCATCTCTATTACAGCAGTCACAATGTTCTCTATCTTAGGTGTGTAAAGTTCTGGGTCCATGTCAATTTTCTGTTGTTGTCGTGTCTAATGAAAAACCTCAGATATATTCATGCATCTCTATTACAGCAGTCACAATGTTCTCTATCTTAGGTGTGTAAAGTTCTGGGTCCATGTCAATTTTCTGTTGTTGTCGTGTCTAATGAAAAACCTCAGATATATTCATGCATCTCTATTACAGCAGTCACAATGTTCTCTATCTTAGGTGTGTAAAGTTCTGGGTCCATGTCAATTTTCTGTTGTTGTCGTGTCTAATGAAGAACCTCAGATATATTCATGCATCTCTATTACAGCAGTCACAATGTTCACTATCTTAGGTGTGTAAAGTTCTGGGTCCATGTCAATTTTCTGTTGTTGTCGTGTCCAATGAAGAGCCTCAAATGTCTCCATGCATCTCTAACATAACAGTCGCAATGTCTTCTATCTTGGTGTGTAAAGCTGCTGTACTGAATCCATGTCATTTTTCTGTTTTTGTCGTGTCTAATGAAGAACCTCAGATGTTTCCATGCATCTCTATTACAGCAGTCGCAATGTTCTTTATCTTGGATGTGTAAAGCTGCTGTTTTGGGTCCATGTCAATTTTCTGTTATTGTCGTGTCTAATGAAGAGCCTCAGATGTCTCCATACATCACTATCACAGCAGCAGCAATGTCCACTATCTTGGGTGTGTAAAGCTGCTGTTCTGGATCCATGTCAATTTTCTGCAAGGCTGCGGCCATTGCTGGACATGAGAATATGTAAGTAGGTGTTAGTTCCACACCAGGACAGTTATTACATGTCCTATAGGTTCTTGTGCCATCTGGATGTATTGTCATTCCTTTATTGCTGATGGCCTGCGACATCTATAGGAATAAATATCAACTATTCATTGATTTTTAAATATTCTGGAATAATATTAAAAATCAACGAATAGTTGATATTTATTCCGATAGATGGTACAAGCCATCAGCAAATTTTAGTTGCACGATAAGGAGATGTATTTTTCTTATTGCCGAAAAAAAAAAAAGAATATGATTGAAAAATTATGATTCTAAATATTTTATCGATAGATGGCAATTAAAATCATGAAGTTTAAGAGTGTTAGACAGAAGGCAATAATGTGGACAACAGCGGTGTTGCGTGTCAACATGAGAAGGAATCAATAATGCATTTAATTGTTTCCCGAGGAGAGAACTATGACGTGGCAGCTCATTACTTTATGACGTCACCGCTCTCTCGGCTAATGACGTCATCAACTTTATTGTTATTGTATGGAGGTGTGTGCTCTGGTTTTGATAGCTATAACGTTATAATGACACAGAACTTAGTGAAAATGGTGTAATGACTGAAGAGTATAAATCGTTTTTAATAATTATTATTATCCCTAGTACACGTGGTACAGGTCATGATAATCATGGTGGGTAGAAGTAGGCGACTGCTTTTACTGTAAGTGTACCATATGTCTACACATGTGAGAAGCAGTTAGAAATTGCACTTACAAATGTGCCAGAGCACCGTTTGGTTACTTGCATTTACTGGTGGGGTTAGACTTTTACAAGAATCGGGGGCCATTGGAGCATTTTTTTTTTAAATCAGAAAAAAAGTGCCCAATGCGGGAATTGAACCCGGGTCGTAGCGGTCGAAAACCAAAGGTTTAGACCATCTTTCCACCGACGTCCCGAGTAAATCGTAAAGTTGAAATGTGTTTTTTATTATTGGCATCGCGACCACTCGAACATAATTCTCTTTCTACTGACTAAAGGTGCTGTCATTCCTTCAAAGGTTTACTCCCATTAAGTAGTAGAAGACAATGTGCTCGAATGGCATAGAAAGAAGTTATAAAGAATTTTAAAATTACAAATCGTGTTTGTTTTCTCATAGTTTTGAACCGAAGTGTAATTTATGCACTCATAGACAAAACATAAGGAAGTTGCACCTTTTAGTATGCATATCGGGATTCAGAAAATAACTCTGAAAGATATATTTGATACACAGTGACCTTTATTGAAGACACACGAGATAACAAAGTGTGAACAAAATTGCCTCTGTCTCCTTCAAAAAAAAAAAAAAAATCAGACGACTGGCTTTCCACTTCCTTTAGTGTATGTCACCCTCACATGACACATAGGATATTTTATATGTGCGATTTCTCTAATATAAATATAGGATGAGAGAGAGAGAGATGCCTAATGATACTGCTACTACCAAAACAAAAAGGCTAAATGAGAGGTGGTCAAAGGTCAAAGTTGGACTGTCACGTGGCAGTGTTTCACAGTCACGTCGTGTCATCACATGGCCAGTCACGTAGGTGTGACAATTGTCGTGGGTTGGTTGACACAGTCACTTTGGATCGTCAACTCTCCTTGGTCTGTGATGGCATTCACTTAGGTATCTAGTCATAGTGGCTTTAACAGAGCAAGAAAGTCTTTCAGTGGAATACGACATTCTAAGATCGAATGGTCACCCAGATTTAGAAGACCCATAAGTAGCCTTCCTTCTAGCTTAAGTCTCTAGGCCAGTAACGTAGGTGTAACAATTGTCTTGGGATGGTTGACACAGTCACTTTGGATCGTCAACTCTCCTTGGTCTATGATGGCATTCACTTAGGTATCTATTCATAGTGGCTTTAACAGAGTAAGAAAGTCTTTCAGTGGAATACTGCAGTCTAGGATCGAATAACCATCCAGACCTAGAAGACCCATAAGTTGTAGCCTTATTTCTAGCATAGCGAACCCTACATCCCCCACAGGAGGGCAAATTTATAATTCCGGAATATTTCTACGATAGAGTACTCTTGTGATTTGCATAGCATGTTATTATTGTCTATGCTAATTGACATCTCTGCCTATATAACGCGTCTTTGTTAGTTGGCTAGCAGTTATTGGGGATAGGACAGGCCAGCTGCTGATGTACATATAATTTGATCTCTTTTCCTTCCTTATTGTTTTATACCTTTAAATAATAAAGGATCTTTCTTCTTCTCCGAATCTATAATATTTCCCCAACAACTACTTCTAAATGTTATTTGTAAATATGAGACCATTATGAGGAAATTTCAACCGAAATAGAGTATCTAAATATGAGGCTCCTCTAGTATACAGGGTGCGGTAGATAGGTAATGAGACTGGCCGCCGCGAGGCGCCCCAGTCGCTCGCAGTGCGTTCTCCACCTGCAGGTGACGTGGTGGGGGATCTGAGCTAACAATAGAACCACTTCGCAGTCGCGTCGTAGCTCTGGCGCAGTGAGGATCGAGCTTCGCGTATTACGTTGTTTGTGTGCCCGTGACACTTGCGAGTGTTCACCGCCGAACAAAAGCAACGACGAGTGGACGTTTGCCGTGAGATGTTGAATGAATTGGAAAATAATCCAGACTTTTTAGACAACGTTGTAACAGGCGACGAATCGTGGACATTCCAATACGACCCGGAGACGAAAGCCCAGAGCTCGGAGTGGCACACACCGGCATCCCCGCGGCCGAAGAAAGCAAGAATGTCAAAGTCCCGAGTCAAGACAATGCTGATTGTGTTTTTCGACAAGCGGGGGTTAATTCACAAAGAGTTTGTCCCTCAGGGGAAAACTGTTAATGCCGAATTCTACAAAGAAGTCCTTCGACGATTGCACAAAGCCGTCAAACGGAAGCGACAGGACCTTGCTCAACGCTGGCTTCTCCACCACGACAACGCTCCGGCGCACACAGCGTTTCTCGTGACCTCCTATTTGACCCGAATTGAAGTTGAAGTTCTGTCACAGCCACCATACAGCCCTGACATGAGTCCTCCTGATTTCTTCCTATTTCCGAAGGTAAAAAGATGCCTGAAGGGTCATCGTTTCGACGATATCCCGAACATCCAACGTGCTGTCACGAAGGCACTAACTGGGATAACTCCAACGGACTACAGTGGGGCCTATGAAGCTTGGAAAACGCGCTGGCAACGTTGTGTCGACGCCCAACACGAGTTCTTTGAAGAATATTAACGTTTTGTGCAAATCGGATCAATAAATTTGTTTTTCTAGGCTGAGTCTCATTACTTATCTACCGCACCCTGTAGAGCAGGTTCAGCCATGTTTGAGGCGTTCTCATGGGAGACTCTACTAGCTAACAGAACTGACTTGGATTGTTCTTTAACAAAAGATTTGTCAATCAAAACGAAGTCTGCTTAAAAAAAAACTCTTCAACTTTCTTCAAGATAGAAGTGAAAGGAAACTAAATTAGTAAGATTATCTACGTCTGTATATAAACATATTGCCACGTGAAAAATTAGGAAAGACAAACTTCGGGATGACACAGCAATTTATTTGAGGCAAGAACAAATTAAGAATGGTTTAAAAAAATAAGCCACAAGGGAAATTTACAGAGTAGCAAAATATAAACATAAAAATGACCAATCTGTTAATAAAAATAATAAAATTAATAAATACTTTGTTACAATATAGAATTCTCCAATGGAAAATCCCTCTACGTCCATCTCACGCCTGGTAGAATCTTACATAGATACGTGATCAGGTTTTGCAACACAGCGTCCATAAACCCAAACAACAACAAAGGCGACCTTGAATAGATATGACACGTTTGAAGGTGAGCCACTCATATTTCCGCCATCTTGAGGGCCATTCAGTACGGTTGACAGAACGACCCAGAAACCTCATTTTGGAATTGTTAAATTCCTCTCTCTTAGGTTAAATAATTCTCGTTAGATGTTTTTTTATCGAGGAAAAAAAGAATCGTTTATGATCTTGATTCAATAAGGTATAAAAGAAAGGATATAAACAACTTAGCTCTAGTTTAGACAGGATTAAAGGATAATTTTGGAATTAATTGTGAAAGAGAGTACAATTATTGATATTATATATTTACAAAAATACAGTTAAACCTGTCTATAGAGCCCCCCCCCCCCCCCCCCCCTCTTGGGACTCACCAAAATAGGGTGCTATAGAGAGGGGGTGCTATTTTTATTTATTTATTTAACAGTTGGGAGAGACACGACATATCCACAATTAGGATAATTGCGTGTATATCTTAAATTATATACAATTAACACAATTGAACATTAGGAATCATGAAAATTAAACGTTCGATGTCAAATTATGCATATAGTAATTAGAAATAGTAGCTTGAAATATGTACAGTCAACACTTTCGCCTTAAAATATACATCCTGCAGAATCTATTAAACTTAATGTATTGGTCTTTGAGGAGGTGCTATAGACAGGACACTTTTAATGTAAATCGCATCGTACTACGTATTTAAAATCAGGCGCTATAGAGAGGGAGGCGCTATTTAGAATGTACTTTGGATAAGTATCAACAAATCTTTCATATAATGATATTAAATATACAAATGACATCTTATCGAATAATTATTTTCCATTATTATAATATTAGATAACACAATGGTATCTATGATATCATATAAAACTACTTCTGTGAAACCCTTACTGGGATTATAGAGTTTATTAGATGGCTTGGTTCATCAGTGGTGAACCCTCTCAGCGGTTTCTCCGAATTTTTATGATTACTATATAAAGAAACCTTATAATGTTAAAATGTATAGAATTCACGTCTTCCTGAAGTTTCTTACCAGTCCCTCTGTGTGAATTCATTCTATAATAACATAAAATTGACTCAATATTAACGCAAATATATACGGATTAAAAGATTACACGAGGAGCTTCTTTTTAGATTTATTGCGAGCTTTCGAACCTTCCGGTGCTATCCATGCCTATTGAAGAACCGAAAGGTTCGAAAGCTCGCAATAAATCTAAAAAGAAGCTCCTCGTGTAATCTTTTAATCCGTATATATTTGAACAAAATTCTACTGAGTTCATGTAGCCGAAATTGACGCAAATATACAAGGGTGTATACAAAGTACTTGGGTTCTTAGTATCGAAAAAAATCACCATATTGTAGCGTAGAAATCAAGTCTTTGTATATCTGAAGATGTGAAAGTATTTATTGATGACGTCAGCACGACTAGTCGACAATTATTAACAAACCAACCCAACTATCTACAGCTAGAGAATATCGAGCAATCAAGCTAGGAAAACTAAATGATGATTTTACAAATATAAAATACAATAAATCTGTTTGCAAATATCTTCATTGAATAATTAAATTAAATAATAAATCATTTCTTCGCCACACACACACACACAATATTAAAAAAATAATAATAATAGTAATTAAAATTCGAAACTATTATTAAACACGTATGATTCTTTTAAAAATAAAACAATTTCTACTGCCTTTAATACAATGGAAAAATTAATGGGAGTGCTTGGTTCATCAGTGGTGAACCTTCCCAGCGGTTTCGCCCGTTTAAAATAGTAATTAATAGCAATAAATATAAAAATTAATGATCGCGTTTTAATGTCTTCATTTGCTGTATAAAGATCGCACGTTATTGCTTTATATTAGATACACACACATACACAAAAGCCTCTATTAGGGACTTGCCCCATACAGATTCTCCCAATTGGGTAAGGTAATAATCATCTTGTGTTATTTACATATAAATTGAACTGGCTTTATTCTTAGTCTCAAAGTCATTCAATTGTTGACTGGTCCTTACATAATGATGATCTAAAAAATGTATAGTAAGTTATTGCCTTAGATTTGTTTGCTGATATTTTTGAAAACAATACGTAGGGTGAAGTGTTGGTACATTTAATTTGTTGATATAGGGCCTTCCTCTCTGCATCAAGGGCTGTATAATAAAGCAGGTAATGGGGGAGTTCTTCAGTAATTTCCTTGTCACACAGTGTACATTTTATATTAGATATATAAATGTTTAAAACATTAACAATAAAAACATCGTTTTTTATTTTCTATAAATAAATTTCTATAAAAATCTTATAGATACCGTGGTTAAACTCTTTCACCATCTCGCTCTCCTAGAAAGAGATTTCAATTACCAATTAGCGCCAATAAATTAGTGTTAGGAAATGTTATGGTGTCAAAGCCACGCTGTCATTGGCCACTTAATGCCCTCACTGATTGGTTTAATCATGACGTCATTATATATTTACATATGTTTGCGTTGGCTATGTAAATAGAACGTAAATCTGGACGTGTGAAGTTATGATTTCGCTCAAATTAGATTTGTGGTTTGTTATCCTTTCGACGTATAAGTTTGTAGAAGAGTGTTTACTATCTATATAATATATAATTACTGTAATTGTTCACCATTTTGAGAAAAATATATACACCTATCCCCCGATTTACACGGTAGATACGTTCCTGAGAAAAACGTGTAAATCGAGGGATAGTTGTATATTAAACTGTCAAATCTGAATAGGTGTTCGTCCCCTCATGAATCAGAGCTTCCCAATATTCTTTTCAACATAGGTAGTATAGAGTAGAATATCGCATTTTAGTATAGTGCGATAAAAACAAAAAAATAAACTTATTTGGAAAACCGTGTAAAAGCGAAAACGTGTAAAACAAGTACCGTGTAAATCGGGGGATAGGTGTATTTCGAAAGCTTGATATTCCTTAAAATTTGATTAAAAATGGATTTTAAAATTATGTATTTCTATTTACGTGGTTAATAGGAAATATAGAGGGAAGGAAATCAAAAGTAATTTGAAATTGGAAGAAATATTAGGAGAGAAATTTGAGGGTGAGAAAAGTGTTTCTTACGGGAAGTTTATATAAAATGTATATCTGGAGGATAACGGGGGAAACTAAGCTGGTTTGACAATGTTGGAGGAATGTGAGGTTGTCGAAAGCCATCATGTTGACAGGACATACATGTAGAGGATTGATAAGGAGAAAGTAGTTCTGTAGAGAGGTAAAATGGATGGAAAGATAACGGTGGAATTATATATATATATGTTATATAGATGGAAAATTTGTCGGGTGGAAATTGATCCATAGAAGCATAGGGCGCCTCTCCCGTCAAAATAAACTTCAAAACCTGACGTTTATTTTGACGGGAGAGGCGCCCTATGCTTCTATGGATCAATTTCCTCCCGGCAAATTTTCCATCTATATTCTAGCCATAGATTTGGCCCAGTCACCTTTCCAGCAAAACACCTCTTTGGGAGATTGTGAAGATTCCATTAGATCCCGTGTGGATCTCATGGAATAACATAGCAGACGATTCTATTTCCGCTTCGAATCGGTAAACAATTCCTTTAACCTAATTCTTTCGAATAATTTAACCATATTTAATCCCTATTTAATCGTATTTATAACTTATTAATCTTATTTATAATCTTATTTATTTATTTTTTAAATATCATTTCTATTTAATTAATTTTATTTATTTATTATTTTTTTTTTTCAAGTCTAATCGTTAAGAATGGAAGTAGAATCATCTGACGCAACGGGAGACGGAAGCGTAAAACGCCCGCGAATCAGTGAACCTCCTTGCAACCTTGAGTTTAATCAACTAAAGGTCATACACCAGAAAGTCACCAAGAAAATGGCTGACGTAGCTAAGTCCAACGGCATGACGCCGGAGCAGCTCCAGCCAATGCTTTCCCTGGTGGAATGGGCTCTGAAAGGCACAGAAGATATCATCTTTGATGTCTATAAAGGCATAAACCACGGAAAAGAGAATCAACTACCCAAGGAAAAACTCTACACCAACGTCGTAGCCAAACCAAATACCACAAGACCTACCCCTCCTCCAATAAAGCAATTGATTAAACCAGCCTCCAAAAATTTCGCAGCCGCCTATGAGTCTCATGTGGTCATTAAATCAAGCAACCCATCTACAGACTCTCGAGAAATATTACGCGAGATCCAAAAAGCAGATTCATCAATTCTGAACTCCCCCGAAGTGGCAGCCTCCGTTAATGGGAAAGGACGGCTGGTAATTCACACTAAAACCACCCAAGGTGCATCAACTCTAGCGGCCAGACTCCAGGCCAACAATAACATCCCAAAATCCCTAAACTGCACGGAAAGACCAACAATATTTCCCAGATATTGCTTATTTGGCGTGGAGAGCTCCACGACCAACGACATGATAGTGGGAAGCCTCCAAAACAACGATTTTATAAAAATTCTCCCAGGAAAAAGGCACATCAAGGTTGCCCACCGCCCAAAGGACAATCCCCATGGGTACACTACAGTCTTCCTGGAAGTAGACGATCAGACGGCCAATTTCCTGGAGCATCGAGGTAAGATGCCTATAGCAGGTTTAATTTTACGCTACGAAAGAAGCTACTCTCTGAAGCAATGCTACCGCTGCTGCAGCTTCGGCCACCGCGCTACTTCATGCCCTGCTGCCCAACCTATCTGCTACAAATGTGGTACGACAGGTCACGAGGGCCACGCCTGTCCCAACACTTCAGCAAAATGTCACAATTGCTGCAAGAAGGCCGGCGCTGTTTTTGAGCAGCTCAATCACTACGCGACATCCCGGGCTTGTCCTCTGGTGAAGGCCAAGCTGGCTCAACTCAACAAGAATGCATAGATCCTTCAGAGTCCTCCAATCCAACCTTAGGAAATCGCCTTCTGCGGTCCTCGAACTCTTCACCATTGCAATTGAACAAGAGGTAGACGCTATTCTACTTCAAGAATTACCAAAGAACTTTAAATGGCCTGATTCAAGCTTTGACACATTCATCCCAAATGAAAACAATGCTCCTTCTGGGCTTGTAATACGATCAAATCTAAACGCCATTCCACTTAGCTCACCTGATTCAAACATCTCCACGGCTCTCATCCGGTTAGGCAACCAGGCTGTTGTCCTCGCTTCGGCGTACTGGCACAACAGTGTCCCGGATTTATCTTTCCTACCAACCTTGGAATCTGCAATAAACATAGGATCCTTCTCATGCATTCTTGGCATGGACGCCAACGCCCACTCTCCAACCTGGGGTATTGGAGCTACCCGCGATGCCCGTGGGGCCAGCTTGGAGGACTCTGCTTCACTGATGGGCCTACAGTTCTTGGGATCTCCCAACCATTACACCTGGTCCAACGGATCCCTGCGCTCTTCCATCGACGTTACCCTAGCATCCAGCTCGCTAGCCATTCACGCCACTAGATCATGTCTCCAGGAGATGGCTTTCTCTGATCATCTGCCAATCCTTACAAATTTCGATGACATCATTTCCACAGAGCCTATTTGCTCTTGGGTAGAGACTTCATGTCTGGAAGAGACCTTCACTGCCTTCATTGGGTCCAGCCTCCACCATGTCACATCGCGTCTCCAGACCGCATTCACTCCAGGCGACATTGATGAGGTGGTTACTCTCCTCACTACCTGTCTTCAGGAGGCCTGCAATGTCTCCATGAGAAAGAAATCAAAATCTCCAAGGCCTTCAAGACCATGGTGGAACAAGGAGCTTTCAAAACTCCGCAATATAGTCGTTGCTTTACGACGTTGCTATCAAAGCACCTCCTTTTATATAAGGAGCTTCTTTAAAGGTCTTTATAGAGCCTGCCACAACAAACTCAAGGCGGCTATAAGGCGAGAAAAGCATCTCTCCTGGATAACACTGTGCCAAGAGGTCTCCTCGGCCGCATGGAGCTCCATCCACCGATATATCTCCAAAGGCCGAAGAGGTTCTCTAGGGCCACCTCTGCTCAAACACAGCGACGGCACTCCACTCACCCCAGAGGAAACCTGCCATGAAGTACTTCAGCACTATTCTCCAACAGACTGGACAGCGCCACCCCCATCAATTGATTGGCTCCAATCCTACAACCAAGAACCAGCCTTTACAGTGTCTGAAGTCCTTCGCGCGATCCGTCGATGCGGTCGGAGGAAATCCCCTGGTCCCGACAGGCTAGGTACCAGATGCCTTCTTCTTGGTGGGTCAACGCTGCATAAAACACTGTCACAAATTTTCACCAAATGCTTACGCCTCGGACACTTCCCAACACCCTGGAAATCCGGTCTGTTAGTTCTCATACCCAAACAAAACTCTTCTTCCTCCAACCAACTGGAGAAATACCGTCCCATCACGCTGCTCAATACCTTGGCCAAAGTCCTTGAACGGTGTATACTGGCGCGCCTGCAATGGATAGCGGATTACCAAGGCTGGTTCTCACCCCAGCAGTTTGGCTTCCTTCCAGGGCGCTCAGCTGAAATGGCGCTTGATTCCATTAACAACAACATCAGTGAAGGCCTGCAGCACTGGAGGAAGACCTTGGCTATTGGTCTGGACATCAGCCATGCCTTCGACACCGTTCAAAGACACACCATCATTCAAGGCCTCCGCGACCTTAACTGCCCAGAAGAGTTGATTCAACTGTCCGCGAGCTTCCTCCGAGGAAGGCAGGTAATTTACAACGCTTGGAACGCCACCCTTACCTCTACTACTCTACTTGGGGTCCCCCAAGGTGCAGCACTGAGCCCCTTCTACTTCAACATAGTGGCTAGGAAAATCCATCTCCTTCCAAGGCCAAACAACAGTGAAATCATCAGTTTCGCAGACGATTTCACGGTACTGATTCACTTCCTCCGCAGATTCCCAACACGAGAGATCAATCAATTCCTAAAACAGCTCTTTCATTGGGGCAAGACTCAGGGGCTAACATTCAACCCAAGGAAAACCCAAGCCTGCCTCTTCCATTGGAAAGCCAAGCGTCCAGACTATCACGGCATACATTTCCAAAACCAACCTATTCTAATTGGTAACACTATAAAAATCCTCGGTGTTACCTTTGATTCCAAAAGAAACTTTGTAGGCCACCTGGACAACATCCTCAAGAGGTGCAGGTGGATTCTCCCTCGACTAACCAGCACGATTCAGGGGCAGTTCGGATTAACCTTCAGCGCGGGCCGAAAAATACATAACATGGTGATCCTCCCAGCCATCCTCTATGGCTCTGGGGTTTGGGGCAAGCGGGTGTTCGACACCAATGGCATCCGGAAGCTTCGTAGCCTCCATTACAAATATGCTAAAGCTTTAATCAGAGGAGGCCCGTGTACTCCAACTATCCCTGCAATCTCCCTCACAGGTTGTCCTCCACTGGATATATCTATCAAATCCCATCTAGCATACTTGGAAGCGCTAAGAGAAGGCCCTTTTGAGTCACGTCCCAGTCCCTCCTCGGTACCCTACCCACCTCTTAGAAGACCTCTCCAATTCTCCAAGTCACTGCCAGAACGGGCCACTATTGTTTATACAGATGGATCTCGGTCAACCAATGGGGTTGGCGCAGCAGTGGTGCTCCCACCTCCCTATTCACCACTGAAACTTAAACTCCACAACAACTGTACCTCCTTCCAGGCGGAACTTTTGGCCATTCTTTATGCCACCAGATCTATTAGGATCATGCCGCGACAAGACTTTGTCATTGCTTCCGACTGCCAGGCAGCTCTACATGCCATCTGTCACCCCGATATCCCTAGAACCCCACTTACTGCAGAGATAATCAGAAACCTCAATACTCTGGACAATGTTCAACTCTGCTGGGTCCGGGGTCATTGCGGCATCGTTGGAAATGAACAGGCTGATGAAGTCGCCAAAGCCGCAGCTCAATCCAAATTGCCTTTACACTTCGCAACCCTTCCTAGGAAATATGTCCGCTCTCAAAGCAAACAGTTCGCCCTCCAACTATGGACCGACCTCTACACCACAGACCACGCTACAAGAAACCTCAGAAGAGTAGCTGCATCTCCTAGTCTTCTAATCTCAATTCTCCCAAAACTAAAATATAGTGACATCACCTCTACAATTCTGACAGGACATGGTTTCGTTCAAGCCGACATCGCCAGAACCTCCAAAAACAACGACCCCGTATGCCAACACTGTCACCAAGAAAATCAAACAGTCGACCACCTCCTATTCAGTTGCCCATCCTACCGTCTTCAGAGATTCCAGACTGCAACTCTACTTAATACCAGCACATTCAACCAAGAAGCATTGAAGAACCTCCCCAAAAATAAAACAGCCTGGCGACATCTAATCAGTTGGATGTCAACTGCAACAAATAGACAATAAGTCAGAAGACAAACCCGGACAGTTGGCGACTTTCGTACGCTCCAGGAGTCCGGGTTATGTACAGAATAATAATAATAATGGAATAAAGTCCGCCCTAGACTGACGAGGGCCATTAACCTGAAACCATGGTCTCTAGGTGGACGCTTCTCAGTTTGCCAAAGCTGGTGTTGTGGCTTTGTCACCGACCTGAGGCCGCTAGTGCGGCGACGGCCAATAGATGGCGTCAGTTTTGACGTTTATTTTGACGGGAGAGGCACCCTATGCTTCTATATATATGTGTGTTATATAAAAATTGTATTTCATTTTAAAATTATAACTTTTATAGCAAATTACTCTGTAAAGTTGACCGCCAGAGGTTACAACCTTCCCTATATAAACCATTGTTGTTATTTCCCGTTGGCCGGCTCAAATCTTTTGTACATATGTAAATAAGTATTTTGTTTTTCTCTATTCTATTCGCCTTAAAACAGGTTGTACTTTTCTCAAATTATGTATTCTTCATTAGCACAATTAAATCAAATTGTGATTTAAACTTTATTTTTTTAATATTCAGTTCCACAATTGCGTACCAATACCACAATACTTATGTATACCAAAATCAAGCAAATGATCAACAATTCCAATCCTTAAACAACCTAAGAAAATTCTCTATATGACACATACACACACACAAAATCCTTTATTAGGGACTTGCCCCATACAGATTCTCCCAATTGGGTAAGGTAATAATCATCTTGTGTTATTTACATAGAAATTGAACTGGCTTTACTCTTCGTCTCAAAGTCATTCAATTGTTGACTGGTCCTTACATAATGATGATCTAAAAAATTTATAGTAAGCTATTGCCTTAGATTTGTTTGCTGATATTTTTGAAAGCAATTCGTAGGGTGAAATGTTGGTACATTTAATTTGCTGATATAGGGCCTTCCTTTTTTCATCAAGGGCTGTGCAATAAAGCAGGTAATGGGGGAGTTCTTCAGTAATTTCCTTGTCACACAGTGTACATAATAGGTTTTTGGCCTCAAACGTCAGAACGTGGTTTTTTTTAAGACTAAAATGATCTATATCAAACAAATGTATCATTATAACATATATATATATATATAGTATAGTTATGAAAAATTTTAACATTAATACATTTCTTTATTTAATTTAAATAAATTTCATAACTATACTATTTGATACAGAATTAGCTTGCTGTTCTGACTCAAAATTAATTCAAAATCTGTTGTTCTTAATAGTTTACTTTTCCTCTATTTTCCAAATATAAAAAATTACTATTAATATATATATATATATATATATATATATATATATATATATATGATATAATAATTTAAAAAGGTCAGGTTTTGGTTTTAAAATTTAAAAGAAAAGATATATTCTGACCACGAGCACATGTGCTTTTTAGATGGCAGAGTGCTATCTAGTGGAACAGAAATCAACTAAACATTGATTTAACCTGTTTCCTTATATTTGGCCAACCCATTTTCTTGTTAAATCAAGAAAAGTCAATCATGAACGCGTTTCGGGCTGTTGGCCCTCGTCAGCGTGGTGCAGACTATACCTCTACGACCAAAAATATTTTGGTTCTAGAAGCTTCCCGACAAATAAAAAAAATATTTTTCAACCATGGTCCAATTAACCATTAAACCATGGTCTAAGGTGGATGCTTTTCAGTTTACCAAAGCTGGTGTTGTTGCTTTGTCACCGACCTGAGATCGCTAGTTTTCGGCGAAGGTCAATAGATTGAGTTTAGTTTTGACGTCTATTTTGACGTGAGAGGAGACTTTTATCTTTATAAATAAGTATACTCCCGGCAAAATTTCCATCTACAGTTAAACCTGTCTATAGCGCCCCCTCTAAATAGCGCCTTCCTTTCTATAGCGCCCGATTAAAATGTAAACATTTTACATTAAAAGTGACCTGTCTATAGCACCCCCTCTCTATAGCACCCTATTCTAGTGAGTCCCAAGAGGGGGCGTTATAGACAGGTTTAACTGTACATTAAAAGTGACCTGTCTATAGCACCCTATTCTAGTGAGTCCCAAGAGGGGGTGACAGGTTTAACTGTATATGGAAAATAGAGATTTTTCAAAATTTTCTCTTCAAATCCAACATGCGTACTTAGTTGACGAGGAAAAAATGTGTTAATTATCATAATCAGCATTACGTAATTTACATACATAAGCCTTAAATCAATATTGGGAATATGTCAACAACTCAGAGCCAACTTCTGTCTTCGTTCACTTACGTCACATTTACGTCAAACTTTCCTTTTTTTTTACCTCAAGTCGACAATCTAAAATTTGATCTATTACATCACAACATGAAATTTCTTTACCCTTCATTATTAGTATTTCGCAATTTTATCTAAATTTTATCTTTTGTTTTCGATTTGTATTTTATTCGTTTGTTTGGTTAATTTTTTTAAATTAATAAATGACTTTTAATTAATCTATTCATATTTACATTTATCTTCAGCGTTATCTAATTCATTGGGTAATTGAAATACATATATATATATATATATATATATATATATAGAGACAAAGGACGCCTCTCCCATCAAAATAAACGTCAAAACTAGACGCCATCTATTGACCGTCACCGCAAACTAGCGACCTCGGGTCGGTAACAAGGCCACTTTGACAAACTGAAAAGTGTCCACCTAGACACCATGGTTTCGGGCTGATGGCCCTCGTCAGTCTAGGGACTGACGGCAGATTGTCAAGATTCCATTAGATCCCGTGTGGATCTCATGGAATAAAGTCCGCCTTAGACTGACGAGGGCCATTAGCCCGAAACCATGGTCTCTATAATAAACGATTTTATCATCAAATATAATTTACTTATCTGGTAATTCTCATCTCCAGAGAGTCTCCAAATTGTACTTTATAATTTTTACAAAATACAATAATTTTATCGTATAAGGAAATAGAGAATGATTCGTAAATTTTTAAGTTGTTACTTGACAAATGTAATCATGAATTTTCTCCCTCTTTCTCCTTATATTGTAGGGAACAGGGAAAAAAATAATGTAGAACAATCGTGTTTTATCTCCATACTAATCAAATATTACGATACCCACTACCATTTATACAGAAAATATGATAATCAAATGTAAAAAAATCAATTCGAACTTCCTTTTCGGCAGATTCGTATTTAATAAAGAATCAATTGATATAATAAGGATTTTTGATATTACTAAATACGTTATATACAATCTATTGATTTTAATAACGTGTATGTTGAGATTTGGATGTATATATCTGTGAATATTTATTTGTTATTAATCTTTTTATTAAAACAGGAAGTAGGTGAATAGCATGGTAAGTTTCTTTATTCCGCACAACAAGCTTTCGGGCATCAGCTGCCCTTCATCAGGTACAATCTGATCTGTACGATCAGGTACGATCTGTACCTGATGAAGGGCAGCTGATGCCCGAAAGCTTGTTGTGCGGAATAAAGAAACTTACCATGCTATTCACCTACTTCCTGTTTTAATCTATCAAGCGTGGCTATACTATGTCTAATCTTTTTATTCTGTGGCTAGATCAATTGTTAATACTGCCTATTTTGCATAATTTTGTTTGTTTTTATTTATTGTTACAAAAGCACGAAGTCCAAAGGACTATTGTGCTGTGCTAGTATTATTTACATATATATGATTAATTATTTACACGATGGATTAGTAGTGTTTTGTAAATTATTGTACAAATAGTTCTATATATAAAACTTAACAAAGTTATCATAAGATAGAGTATATACACAAAGAGAATTTGGTAATGTTTCAAAGTATCTACATACAATTTGCTTAGTCAGAGGGCAAGTTAAAAGAAGATGCTCTGGTGATTCAACATCTAAGCGGCATTCACATGTTGGATCATTGATAGCATTCAGTTTGAATAGGAAATTTAAGAAGGGTCCTTTGCCTGTTAAGAATAAAGTAGTGAATTTATCAGAAGAAATGAAATTCGGGGCAGCAATTGGAGAGTTTGTAAAATGGGTTATTCTGTTTTTAATTCTTTTGACCATTGGCCAATGTGTATAAATAGTTTTTTTGTTATTTAAATAAAGGGTGTGTGTGTCTCATAGTGTTGGTGTGTTGGCTTGATAGGGTAGGCAGCAGCAGAGTGGAGCCTTATTAAGGAACAAAATTCAGTCTTCAAGAAATTAAGGAGTTATCATATATGATGTAGAAAAAGATCGATTTAATTTTAGAAACCCAAATATTATATATATATAACTCTAAAAAAGCATAGGGCACCTCTCCCGTCAAATTAAGTGTTTCAAAACTATACGCCATCTATTGACCGTCGCCACAAACTAGCGGCCTCGGGTAGGAAACAAAGCCAATATCAATAGAGGGCGTCTATTTTGACGGGAGAGTTGCCCGATGTTTTTGAGATTAATTTCCTCTCGACAAATTTTCCATCTATAATTTGGCCATAGATTTGGTCCAGCCACTTTGCCAGCTAAACACCTCTTTGGCGGATTATGAAGATTCCATTGGATCCCGTGTGGATCTCGTGGAATAAAGTCCACCCTAGGCTGACAAGGGCCATTAGCCCGAAACCATGGTCTTTAGGTGGACGCTTCTCAATTTACCAAAGGTGTTGTGGCTTTGTCACCGACCCGAGGCCGTTAATTTGCGGTGACGGTCAATAGATGGCGTATAGTTTTGACGTTTATTTTGATGGGAGAGGTGCCCTATGTTTTTATAGATCAATTTCCTTCCGACAAATTTCCCATCTATAATTCTGTACACATTCTCTCTGGCATATGCTTTATCATCATTTTAGGTAACTAATTATACAATGTGTAAATAAAGCTTGTTTTCAAAATTCGATATTAAACAATTTCTACTGTCCTTACTGCAATGGAAAAATTAATGAGAGGGCCCCTGGCTCATCAGTGGTGAACCCTCTCAGCGGTTTCGCCAGTTTAATCTACCATACCGCAGTTATATTGCATTTTTGGAACTTCCTTTTATAGTGATACTGTTGATAGACTCTTTTGAATGAGTATTTTAGAAGAACTATGGACCTAAGCTTTGAGGACGGTAGAATTACATACATTTATAAATATATAATATGCTTCGAGCAATCGCTCTTCCGCATAACCGCGGTATGGTAGATTAAACTGGCGAAACCGCTGAGAGGGTTCACCACTGATGAGCCAGGCCCTCTCATTAATTTTTCCATTGCAGTAAGGGCAGTAGAAATTGTTTAATATCAAAAAGAATCTTACGCCTTTAAAATAGTTTCGAATTTTGATAACAGATGGCGCGCTAGTGCATCATATTATAAAAGCTTGTTTTATTGATTATTGAAATGTCCAGAGAGATAGTGACCAACTAAATATAAAAACTGTTCAACCCCTAATAACAGTGTTCGACAAGGTTGAATCCTTGAAACTTCAACTTTAATGCGCGCGCTGGAGGTATTTTTTAATTGGTTCATTTCATTCAATTAAAGATTCGATAATTTATTTCTCTCTATATGACTTTTTTAAAAAAAATAATTGTTCACATTAAAAATATATTTTTAATTATATATTATTTCTGAGAAAGAACAAATGACGGAAGGTTCAAATGAAAAAAAAAAAAGTTATATTCTTTAATATTGATTTTTGTTTTTGAATTTTGTTTGGAAGGAAAGTGTTTGGCTTCTTTGAAGATTTTCTTGATTTGGCTGATATATTTGATGGCTATCTATACATATGGATATCTTCTGTTTTCTTTTCTCTCCAAGTTTGCATAGTGATCTCTCCAAGTTTGCATTTGCATAGTGATCTCTCTAAGTTTGCATAGTGATCTCTCCAAGTTTGCATTTGCATAGTGATCTCTCTAAGTTTGCATAGTGATCTCTCCAAGTTTTCATTTGCATAGTGATCTCTCCAAGTTTGCACAGTGATCTCTCCAAGTTTGCATTTGCATAGCGATTTTTCCAAGTTTGCATAGTGATCTCTCCAAGTTTGCATAGTGATCTCTCCAAGTTTGCATAGTGATCTCTCCAAGTTTGCATAGTGATCTTCTCTCCAAGTTTGCATAGTGATCTCTCCAAGTTTGCATAGTGGTCTCTCCAAGTTTGCATAGTGATCTTCTCTCCAAGTTTGCATAGTGATCTCTCCAAGTTTGCATAGTGATCTTCTCTCCAAGTTTGCACAGTGATTTTTCCAAGTTTGCATAGTGATCTCTCCAAGTTTGCATAGTGATCTTCTGTCCAAGTTTGCACAGGGATCTCTCCAAGTTTGCATAGTGATCTTCTCTCCAAGTTTGCATAGTTATCTCTCCAAGTTTGCATAGTTATCTCTCCAAGTTTGCATAGTTATCTCTCCAAGTTTGCATAGTTATTTCTCCAAGTTTGCATAGTGATCTTCTCTCCAAGTTTGCATAGTGATCTTCTCTCCAAGTTTGCACAGTGATCTTCTCTCCAAGTTTTTCTAGTGCTTCTTTCTCTCCGAATTTGTATATTGCTTCTCTCTCTGAATTTGCATAGTGGTCCTTTCTCCAAGCTTGCATAGTGGTCCTCTCTCTAAGCTTGCAGAGTGCTCCTCTCTATGAATATGCATATTGATTCTCTCTCCAAGTTTGCATAATGCTTTTCTCTTCAAATTTGCATAATGCTCCTCTCTCTCCAAGGTTGCATAGTGCTCCTCTCTCCAAACTTGCATAGTGCTCTTCTCTCCAAATTTGCCTAATCGAAACTTCTAGTTGCCTATTCTTATCACCATAACAACATGGCGGCACAATATATATATATATATATATATATATATATATATATATATATATACTAATTAAAAGGCATTTATTGGATAAAAATGAAATAAAACCTTGTATTTATAACAAAAATCCAATATTCCGCTAGGCTGTACCCCTATCTTCGTCTGGGTCTTTCCTTATTTTGGAAATGTTTTGATCAATCACGCAATGTCTTTACGGGATGATAGATAAAATATTTACAAACCGCACTCTATGGCTAACACATCTCAAATATATAAACACAAATTTATATAAGAAAGAGATATCGATTTTTTTTATTTATACTGTTGCTCTATCTTTCATTTATGTACAATTTTCTATAAAAAATATATAGTGTTATATAATACAGGGTGTACCAGGTAAATTGGGAATTTCAACAATGGTATTTTAACTGAAATTTTTTGCAAGTAAAAATTAAAATATCCGAATGAAATTTGACACAGTAGTAGATAAAAGGATATAGTTTTTTTTATTCAATGTAGTTTCCATTATTAGCTACAACAGTCTCGAGGCGAGTGCGGAATGAAGCACAGGCCTTGGCGACGATGACCTTGTCCATTTGGGTCATCACCGTGTGAACTGCTTTCTTGACAGACTGGATGGTGGTATGAGGAGCTTTGTTGACATCTCTCTCAACAACGCCCCATACATAGTAGTCGAGGGGATTGCAATCTGGAGAATTAGGGGGCCAAATATCAGGACCCCAGTGACTAGGGACGTTAAGTGTCAGCCACGATTGTGTCTTTTTTGCCTTATGGGCTGGAGCTGAGTCCTGTTGGAAGACATACTTCCTTCCTGCGGCCACCATGTCCATCCAAGGCTTCACAACGGTCTCCAGAACATTGATGTAGGTGTCAGCGTTCATCCTAAGGCCCTTCTCAAAGAAATGGGGAGGCATGACATCACCTTCACTGCTGATAACGCCAAGGACCATTACGGAGGCAGGAAATTTCGTGTGCATCACGACAGGTATCTCTGAGGGGTCTTTACAGATCCAGCGATCATTCCTGGGATTTACCTTTTGGTCCACGTCAAAGTTCTTTTCGTCAGAGAAGAACCTTAGCATGCCAAAAGAGTCGTGTTTCAGGTTGTTGAGGAGGGCAGCAGCCTTTCCTTTTCTGTTATTCTTCATATTCTCAGTCAGCAACTGACCTTTCCGAAGGGCATAAGACTTGAGACCAAGGTCCTCATGGATAGTTCTGACAATTGTCATAGAGCCAACGTCCATTTCCTTGGCTATGGCCCTCATGCTCTTCCCAGGGTTTCCATCAATCTTCTCCTTGACATTTTTGACAAATTCTTCGCCTCTTACCCTGTCCGATCGACGCGAGTGCTTTTTCCTTGTAGCTATCCCCTCTTTGTTACTGTCGGCCTCATCAAACTGCTTCTTGACACGATAAATAGTGGTTTTGGGCAACTTAAGAAAATCCACCATCTCTTTGGGGCTTCTTCCGGCGCGCAGAGCAACGATGATGGCAGCTCGATTTTCAAATTCTCGGTTACTCTTCATCACTACACTGCGCACACATGTACTGTTGCATTTTACATGAATATGGCTACGTAATGAAAAAAAAACAAGTTTTTAATCTCAAGTAGTTTTTGTTTTATGGACTGTCAAAGTTAGTCCCAATTTACCTGGTACACCCTGTATAATATAATGCGTCTATGATTATAGAACGACGTTTAACAAGTTTTAGCGCAAATGTTTCTTTTTACAGAACGAAAAATCGTAATTTTCATTATTTTAAGGAGAAATAACGATTATTCCTATCTTTGTAAAAAGCTATAAAACGAAGAGAAATTTTTTTTTATTAAAATGCATAGGCTACTAGCTTTCGGGCTCCAAGCCCTTCAACGGGTACAAGGGCTTGGAGCCCGAAAGCTAGTAGCCTATGCATTTTAATAATAATAAAAATGTTCTCTTCGTTTTATAGCTTTTTACAATTCATTAAGAGAAATTTCGTGATTCTCGTTATTCCTATCTTTAGGGATGAAGTATGAAAGAATGAATTGTGAAGAGTAATGATAAACGGAAAAATAAAAGTGTCCAGGGATGGGAACTGAACACTTTATTTTTCCGTTTATCATTAATCTTTACAATTTATCCTTTCATACTTCATCCCTAAGGATAATAATAGTTGTTATTTCTCCTTAAAAAATAATTAAAATTACGATTTTTCGTACAAAAGAAACATTTGCGGTAAAATTTGTTAAACGTTGTTCTATATATATATTTAGAAATGTATGCCTCTCTGTATATCTTATCACTGAAGAGATGGGGCAACTATTAAGAAATTATTTCATATCAAAGTTTACAGAAAACTTGACAAATTCGCTATTGTATACCTATAATAGTACATAACTGATACCATCTCTTTCATAAACACAACTTTTCCTCATTTTCAGGTTTCCTCCCGTTTCCTAAAGTTTAAAAAAAAGTTTTTTTTTAGGTTAATAGAAATGTTAATCTAAAGAGGAAGTTGTTACATCAATACAAATATTCAGGTATTTCGTAAGTAGTAAAAGTTGATGTTATTTGATCTCCTTTAAATAACAAAACATCTTTTTGATTTATTTTCGTTATTTAGCTTAAATAGCGTCATAATACCTGGATGATTCTAATGATACGTATATTGTCTTATATGGAAGAAGGTAGAATTGTTTAACTTTCATAAAGCGTTAGAGAATTAAAAAAATATTTTATTGACCTCATACACAAGTCAATGGTGGTAGTATATTAAAATATACAAGTATCAGAGTCATCAACAATCAATCAATTCTGTCACCGTTTGCTTTTGTGAATGGAATAAATACCCAAATATGGCCATTTCTTATAAGCATCGGTGTTTAAGTGGTAAAATGCTCGCGTGCCACGCGGGCGTCCCGGGTTTGATTCCCGGCCGATGCATTTTTTTTTACAATTTTTAAAACTCATTTATCTATATTAATAAAATGCAAATTTCATAAGTGTTGTTCACTAAAAACTTTCGTTACAATGCATCAATTTCGACCAAATTTTCAACATTTATGTAAAACGAGATGGAGCAGGTTTTGCTTAACATCAAAATATTTTTCCTAACTTTAACATGCGTAACTTCGCTGTTATCGATTAAATACAAAAAAAAATCAACAGAGTTAATTTTATTTATATATAAATACAAGAAAAAATTCAGCAATTCATTCAACTCAATCTAAAAAAAATATTCAAAACAAGCAATTTTAAGATAAAACCATATGTAAAACAGTCGGCCAAGAAAACAACAACGATATTACATCTTTCTCACATATTCACACACAATCTTGATAAATAATTAAAACTAATCTTTAACATTGTTTATTATACTTCAACTTTTATTTCTACATTTGTTTTTAAATACCAATTGTTTTATCATGTTTCTAATTTCGCCTAACAAATATACAAATTTATAGTGACCAACATATGCAAATTTTATCTTTGTTTTTATTTAACTTGATATCGTAAACATAACATCCATTGTAAGCATTTTTCTGTTCACCTTCCGTGGTTTCTCTTTTCTCTGATAGTTTTTAGGTGTAGTATATTTTCCTATTACTAGACTACAAACATTCCCTCGAGAAAAACCTGGGCGAAGCCGGGTACATCCGCTAGTATATTATACAAGAATGACATCCACGGCGCCAATTTATAATTGTAACGAATAGTATTTGAATAAAAGCATTTAATCGGGTAAAACCCGGGCGTTGCCCGGGTCATTCGGCTAGTAATAATCATAAAAAGAGGGATAAAATAAAAGAGCAAAATATATACAGTTATGTACAGTCGAGGAGATTCCCCCAAAGACAGAGAGTCCTCCTCCAGACAGTAAGGGGGTTTTCATAAAGCGTTAGAGAACAAGGTAATCTCTAAGAACTAAAATTACAGAACAATTTCCACACACACACATCCATAGTTAATTTGTATAGTTATGTTGAATGCTTTGATTTCCTTTTCATTTTCCCTTCTCTCCTTTGTTTATGTTTGTTTTTTCCCCTTTTCTCCATGAAAATGATGTATGGTGAGTCCTTACAGGACGTAAATATCCTAATAAAGCTGTTGTTGTTGATATTGAAGAAGGAATAAAAGTTTTCGGCAACGATTATACAGCACACAAACAAAAGAAAATCATCGCCGAAAACTTTGATTCCTATTTCAATATAAGACAATGTACGCATCAAGATGATGTCTGGCGATTCCTTCTCTTGTAATTGTCTTATATAGCACGAGATACACGAAATTGGATTTACACGGATACTGATCGTGTTAAGAACATCACATGTCTACACATGTGAAAAGCAGTTCAACTTTTGCATTTACATGTGTGACAGAAAACTGTTTGGTTACTTACATTTGCTGGTGGTGTTGGACTTTAACTAATCATTTTTTCACATTGTGTAGCGTCCTCACGCAATTCTGGCCTTAACTACCCGTTTCATGATTTTTCAGGATGCCTTAATGACCAATTTTTTGGTCGTTGAGGTACAGCTTGCACCACGCTGACGAGGGCCAATAGCCCGAAATGAGTCCGTGGTTAGCTTTTCTTGATTAATCAAAAATGGGTATTTGGCCAATTCTGGAATAATTAGAAATCAACGAGAATAGTTGATATTTATTCCGATAGATGGCACAAGCCATCAGCAACTTTCAGTTGCACGATAAGGAGATGCCTTTTTTCTTAAAGAATCAGGGGTGATTGGAGCATTTAAAAAAAAAATAAGTAAAAAATGGCCAATGCACATAAATTCGATTTCGACTCGTAGCGGTTGAAAATCAACAGTTTAGACCATTCTTCTACCGACCTTCTTATTCTAAAAAAAAAAAAAAAACTTTCTGCAAAAAATAGCGAGCAGTTCGACTTATGCATTCACATGTGAGCCAGAAAACTGTTTACTTACACTTGCTGGTGGTGTTGGACTTTTACAAGAATCAGGGGCCATTGGAGCATTTTTTCAATAAGTAAAAAGTTTCCAATTCACATAAATTCGATTTCGGGTCGTAGTGGTTAAACCAACAGTTTAGACCCCTCTTTCACCGCTATCCTAAAAATATATTTCTGATAAAAAAAATAGCAATCATTGTTTAACCAATTTTAAAAAATCAACCGATTTGATATTTCCTAATATCTCAATAAACTATTTAAAGATAAATAAAACATTTTCAATTTAATTCAATTATTGTAAATACCTCGTTTAAAAGTAAAATGGGAAATAAGATCTTTAATATATAAATCAACTATTAATATAAACTATTAAATAACTTAACAATCCAAACAAAAATGTGTATGAAGAAATATCTTAATTATATATATATATTTTAATATATATATGATTATTAGATAATATAAAAAGGTATATACTGGATTGAATAAAATATTTATTTGCCAATATTTCGGTTTGCTGAACGCCAACCTTTGTCAAGGCTTTAGAATTATTTTAACTGTGATATTATAACACTATGCGGCGCTCAGTTTGTTTATACAAAAATGTAATGCATTGATAAAGGCTGACATTCAGCCAACCGAAATATTGGCAAATAAATCTTTTATTCAATCCAATATAGGCCTTTTTATTATAATAGAGCAATCCATATTCAAATATTTATATAAAAATATATAAAAAGACATATATTGGATTAAATAAAATATTTATTTGCCAATATTCCGGTTGGCTGAATGCCAACCTTTGTCAATGCATTACCATTATATTTTATATAAAAATTTAAATACGGATTGCTTTATTTTTAGAAAAAAAAAACGATCTTTGTTTATTTAAAAAAAGTTTTTGACTATTCCGCATTGATAAAATTCCAGATAAGATTCCTCAGAGATTCCCGCCCCGAGGGTAGGTAGAAAAGGTATCCTCTTGACCTCCTTCCTATCCCAAAGAATTATCGGTCATATAGGGAAACTATCCTTACCTTTGAACATCCTGATTGGCACCGACGAAACATTTGAATTCATTGGAAAATCCACCCTCGACGGTATTTTTAGACCAGTATTGCACCTCTCCGTTAAGAAATCAAGCTATTAGCCAATTCTGTTGAAAAATAAAAGAGGTTTAAACGCGTAATTGAACGATAAAAAATATAAAAATAGAAAGTATTTCCTTTCTTAATCTTCGCGAGATAAAGTAGAAAAAAATGTAGGGGGTAATTCTAAAAAGATTATGTTGGCTTTTTAGATTGTGTTAATGGTTTTCCTCAAATAATACTTTTTATCAGAATAAGTTAACCCATTGTTCCATTTCAGTTATAAGATTACTAGTTTAAGTGTAGATTATAAATTCTACAAGACCGAAGTCACCGTTCGGAGGAGATTAATAGAATCGCCGAATGTCGTGGTCCATTTGGATGAGGGAAGTGAAGAATAGAACGTGGCTGATTTCATACTTGTCTTTTCGGTGATACGCTAACTTAGGTACGGTTGATTCTGTGGCCACTGGACATACGTCGGACCTGTAGGCTGTTGGGTTCTGCGCTGTCTGGAGTATAGGAGCTCCATCTATGTTTTCTTTCTGTGGTGAATCTGTATAAGACCGGTGGTCTTAATAAAACTGTATGTATAAGCATAGATTATTTGCATCAATGCATTCATCAAAACTTGCTGTATATATTACTTCTTTGGATTTGTGTTTTCTCTTTGGATTTCTGAATCCAGTTAAATCCCAAATTGCCAAATTGTGAATATAACGAGTTGATCAAAGCTTATTATTTATTTAAGTAACCCAGGTTCCTGGAGCGTACAGAAGTCGCCAACTACCCGGGATGTCCTTCTGAACTAAGTCTTCTTGGATTTATATACAATGCCAGTGGAAGTCCAATTAATGAGGTGTCGCCAGGCAGATTTCTTTCTTGGGAGATTTTCTAGGGATGCTGGACATATGTTGGTGATACCTAGGAGAGTGGCTGTCTGGAATCTTTGGTATTGGAAGGTTGGGCAAGTGAAGAGGAGGTGGTCTACGGTTTGGTCTTCATCTTGGCAGTGGGGGCAATCTAAGCCTAAAAGTAAGCTCCTTTAACATGCAATAACCAGAACGCATCATTCACCATGCACGTATATTTTCAAAAGTTGTTTTCCACACACAAAGAATGTAATATCGTTTTGAAAATAGAGCAATCTATAAATAAATATTTAATTAAAAAGACATATATTGGATCAAAATATCGTTTATTTTACCAATATTTCAGTTGGCTGAACGCCAACCTTTATCAAGGTATTATAACATATTAAAGTGGGCCAACAACAAACCCAGCGCTACATAACTTGAATAGAATTAAGTTTAAAAAATATATTTTTGCTTATATTCAATGGGGAGAAAAAAATTGAAATATTTTTTGAATTGAATTGAAATTGATTTGAAAAATTTAAAGAATGTAATATATTTTCACACTCTCAATATCAGCAGTACACCTATCCCCCGATTTACACGGTACTTTTTTTACACGTTTTCGCTTTTACACGGTTTTCCAAATAAGTATTTTTTTTTGTTTTATCGCACTATACTAAATGCTACTGTGATTGAACACATGCGCTGTGTACACATCTCACGAGGAATCCCGAGCTTATGTGCTGACTACATATTTTAACCTGTCAATGCATTTTATTTTTATTTCTGTGTACACCTATCCCCCGATTTACACGTTTTTCTCAGGAACGTATCTACCGTGTAAAACGGGGGATAGGTGTATTTGAAATATATAAATAATAATTTGTATATAAAAATAATATTTATCATTAATTTATTAACGTGATACACCTGTTGAAAGACTGACGAAAGCTTGAAAATAAAAAGTTGTACAATAAACTTAGCCCTGGAAGCTTTATTTATTTTATAACGCAATAATATATATATAATATAAGAAATGGAAGCCTTAAAGCACGAATGTTTATTTATTTTTTAATAAACACAAACTTCTACTGTCCTTACTGCGATGAAAAATACATATATATTGGGAGTACTTGGCCCATCAGTGGTGAACCCTCCCAGCGGTTTCGCCAATTTAATCCACCAAACCGCTTCTTAGAGCTCTAATACTGTATTGGACGATTCAGTTTATATATGCTACAATTAAGGATGGAATCTAAGAAATGGTATTCAACAACAACAAAAACAAAACAACTTTATTAGGGCGTCTTGCCCTGTACAGATTCGCCGTGGAATTACAGACAATATTTAACACAAGAGAAAAGGGAGAGATAGAGTATTTACAATTAAGGTATGGTAAACAGGGTGACTTTTTTATTGTGCCCCTGTTCTTCTCTCTTCCACGAGTGCAATTTTATTTACAACCGCTTTTTGATAGTTGAACAGTTCTATTGCCCAACTTTTCTTATCTGAAACAGTTTTTATTAGCTTTATTGAGTTCAAATGCGGTCTAGGAAGACTTTTCAGGATCTTTTTTCTCTCTCCTTCCAGATCCCCGCACTCAGCAGTAAAATGGTGTATTTCATCAGTTATCTGACTTCCGCATAACCTACAGTACAAATCTTCTTTCTTAATTACGTAAATATGATTTTCTTTGATTAATGTTGATATTAATCTGAGAAATGGTATTCAAGCAAACTATAGACATAAACTTTGGACATTCTTATGAACATAAGCTTTTAGGATAGCAGAATTACATATATTTTTCATCGCAGTAAGGATAGTAGAAGTTTGTTGTATGTTTAAAAGAAACATTCGTGCTTTAAGGCTTCCATTTTCTTATATATAGATGACATGTTATCGACTTAGAATTAATAATAATAATAGTAATAATGATACTAATATGAGGATAAAATAAAACTAGTATTAAGGTGTAAGAGTATAAAAAGAGAAACTGGCTCGTTGTAATAGATCCGTTCGTATAACATCTATCTATCAATAAATACCTTTGTTATGGAAAAAAGCATCTCCTTATCGTGCAACTAAAAGTTGTTGATGGCTTGTGCCATCTATCGAAAAAAATATCAACTATTCTCGTTGATTTCTAATTATTCCAGAAATGACCAATTACCCATTCTTGATTAATCAAGAAAAGCTAACCACGGACGCGTTTCGGACTGTTGGCCCTCATCAGCGTAGTGCAAGCTGTACCTCAACGACCAAAAAACTGGTCCTTCAGACATCTTGAAAAATCATGAAACGAGTAGTTAAGGCCAGAATTGCGTAAGGCCGCGCAAATACCTTTGTGTAAGGATACTTTCATTCTAAGATACTGATTCTCCTGAAAGATGTAGCAGATGAGTGGAAAAAGAAGAGGGACAAATAAATTAGAATAAACAATGTTATATGGGAAATATGTAAATACAGAGAAATAATTATTTTAATATAATATTATATACACTCACATGGGCAAAACTTAAGAAAGCGAATAGTCTTTGATGTCGTCTGTTTTATTATTATTTTTTTTGGAAGGAGACAGAAGCAATTTTGTTCACACTTTGTTATCTCGTGTGTCTTCAATAATGGTCACTGTAATATAATTTAGAGTTATTGTTTGAATCCCGATATACATGCTAAAAGGTGCAACTTCCTTAAGTTTTGTCCATGAGTGTATACACACTTGGTTATCTCGTATGTCTTCAATAAAGGTCACTGTAATATCTTTCAGAGTTATTGTCTCAATCCCGATATACATGATAAAAGGTACAACTTCCTTAAGTTTTGTCCATGAGTGTATACACACTTGGTTATCTCGTATGTCTTCAATAAAGGTCACTGTAATATCTTTCAGAGTTATTGTCTGAATCCCGATATACATGATAAAAGGTATAACTTCCTTAAGTTTTGTCCATGAGTGTATTTTGTTCACACTTGGTTATCTCGTGTGTCTTCAATAAAGATCACTGTAATATATTTCAGACCTATTGTCTGAATCCCGATGTATATGCTAAAAGGTACAATTTACAAAAGTTTTGTCTATAAGTGTATATATATTGCATTACATATACATTTCGTAAATTGCTATAAAGGTTAACTCTATGCTGACTAGGAATATAATCAGTAGAGGATTTTAAACTATGGGATTTCGAAAGGTAACGGAAAAGGGGGGAATTGTGAAATATCTTAAATTCTCCTAAATTACATGTCATTACGAATTACACGCAATCATTGCTTCCTCTTTTATGTCGATTATCAAACATTGTAGAAAATGGGATAAGTGTTAAGTAACTGAACGAATGTACGCGTGGGAATCTGTAGTTGAAAAAGAAAATATCTATAACCTATATATACACTCATGGACAAAACTTAAGGAAATTATACCTTTTACCATGTACAGGGTGATCCAAAAGTCCCGCACAACTTTAAAAATTAATAACTCCGCGAATATAGGCGCTAGAGCAATGCGGTAAACACCATTGTGTTCAGGATGCAATGGGATTTTTTATGGCAAATAATGAAAAATTCGAAATTGATTTTAGTTACAACTTTATTCGCTAGATAGCGCTCTACCAGAATCAGCTATTCAGCGGCCAAATTGTTTGATAAATTGAAAAATATAACTGAACGACAGGTATTTTTCCTTTTTGAATACCAGGAAAGAACCCAAATAATATCAAATGATAAATTAATAAAACACCATTTCGCCAAAAGTTAGAAGAAATGGTTAACGATTTTTAAATACAATCTGAGATATGTAAAATAGGTATATGCAAATTAAAACATGTAGCAAAAAAAAAAAAATGATATTTTAGATGCGGTTTGCTGGAATCCTCTCAGCTATTTATATTTCGAAAATAATAAATTTCTAATTTTTTTAATTCAACTCTCTCTCAGTATCGATTATATTTATTTTAATTCATTTGAAAAATATTTATCTATCTCTGATGATTTATTTTACTCTGGAATGCCGTTGTTGTTTTTGTCGTGTCCAATAAAGAGCCTCAGATGTCTCCATGCATCTCTATCACAGCAGCAGCATTGTCCACTATCTTGGGTGTGTAAAGCAGCTGCTCTGGGTCTATGTCAATTTTCTGCAAGGCTGCGGGCATGAGAATATGTGGGTAGGTGTTAGTTCCACACCAGGACAGTTGTTGCATGTTCTATAGGTTCTTGTGCCATCTGGATGTATTGTCATCCTTTATAATGTTTTGTTCTAAATCTTGATATAGTTTTGTCATTTTTCTCTCGGAGTTTATTTCACATTTTGATCTTTTCTTATTTTTTGTTTAATTATCTTGTATTTTGCAAAAGCATTAGCGTCAAATAATGACATTTGTTATTTCCTTTGGCTCAACTTTCTGGCTTCCTTTGCAAATTCAACTGCCATTTCATTACCCCCGATTCCAACACGGGCAGGAATCCATTGTAGAATGCAGTTATTCTCCAATGATATCAGTTGAGTAAGTAACGAATGTATTTTTTGTGTGATTATAGTATTGCCCTTCTAAATTGCTTCTAGATCGGATATGAAGTCGTTGTATGGCATATTATAATTCCTTCTGCTTGATGCAGGGATGGTTGGTTAAGGCATACATCAAGAGCTTTCCAGATAGCTGTCGGTTCACAAGTGAAGTTTGACGAAATCTTTCTTGCTCCTTCTTTGATTTTGATGTATGTTCCATCTTGCAGTATTATGTTAATTCCAGCCCCTCCATTACTTATGGTAAGGTCTGATGATCCATCTGTATATGCTGTTAAATAATTTATCTGATCGCATAAACCAATTGTGTCAAGTCCTTTCTTTTTAAGTATGTTTTTGTTCTTTTTTTTATTGCAGGGTTCATTCAGGTTAAGATTGATGATTACATTTGATAGCAATGGGGTAGGAAATATTGGTTATTCTCGAATTTGAAATTCATTATGTTTCATATTTATGCTCTTTCTAATATTGTTGTCGTACTGAAGTGTTGAAGTTCTTTTGGGCATTTCTTTTTGTGTCCAGTTTAAATAGGTTCTATGGGATATGTGTTCGGTTTCTTTAGTTTTTAAGCTATTGGTGAATTTTATTGTTTTTAATTGTCTTCTGCTTTCAAGTAGGTCTAGATCACATTCTCTCTGAATTTTCTAATTGTTGGTATTTGAAACAGAACCAGTGATTAATTTGGCCGCTTTTGCTTGAACACTGTCTAGTCATCTTTTTAGTGATGAACTTGAGGGAGCCCAGACGGGTGTTGCATATTCCATTATTGGCCTTATTAAGGTGATATATGTTGTTCTGAGAATTTTGGGTTTTGCTCTCCAATTTGTTCCACATAGCCTTCTCAGAATGTTTAGGTTTCTGGTAGCTCTATTTGAGGTGCTAATTATGTGTTCTGTAAATCGCAATTCCTCATCAAGTATAACACCTAGGTAATTTGGAGAACAAATTTTATCAAATATATGTTTGTTTATGCTTATTTTGGAGTTGAATTCATGCCCTTTTTGCTGTCAGTGAAGGAGACCTATAGGTTTGTTTTTATTGGTTGTTTTGTCATTTTGTCATTGCCCACTTCTCATTGATGTGTTCAGTATTTTTCTAATATTTTTATACTGCTACTTGTGTGCCATATGGCTATATAATCTGCATAGCAGGCAACCTTTGGGTCTTCAGTGAGGTAAAGATGGATGTTTTTAAGGTTGTGTCGTAATTAGATGTACAACAACTCAAACTTGACCATGACTCTTTTTAGCTCTTATTCTTTTCGTTTGGACAACAAAAATGTCCAATTTATATACACATATATTCTTACATAATGAGACTTTAAAGAATGCAAATAATATTCATCTATTTACATACACAACACATCTACCCCCTTAATAATACTCCAGTCGGTCTGGGAGTTTCCTGGCTCTCTGAGGTCTATGACTGAGGACTGGCACTTGCACAGCGGCAGACTCCGGTTTAGAAATGCAAGAGGGTACGTGCACTGCAACAGGCCCTGGTCTAGGAGTGCAAGAGGGTACGTGCACAGAAGCAGTCTCCTCCTTGTTTCCTGATGTAACCTCTGGAACCTCCCCTTCACTTTATTTCTGACTTCCACCTACAGGCTTCTCTCCTGATGTACGAGGAAGTATCAAATTTCTTGTCTCCACTTGTTTCTTTCTCACAGGTCGCAGTTGATTGATATGCCTCTTATACACGACTCCCTCGCAACTTATAAGGTAGTGACGGTAGCTCAATAATTTCAAAATGGTACCTTTTTACCGTTTAGGTCCAGTTGCATAGTTGCGGAAATAAACCTCGCAAACTGTAGTAAACTGCTCCTGCTTTCTTACGGCCTCATGAAATACCTCTCGCGGATTTCCCATCTTGGTATTAAATTCGAGAATCTTGATCTTAAACTTCTCTTCATTAGCAGTTCCGCGGGGGAATTCTTTTATTACAGTTTGGGGGAATGCTCTATGAGCAAATAGGAATCTTTGTAGATTCGTCTCTAAATCATCCTTCCCATTATTCTTTCTCAAAAGGTTTTTTAACTCTCTGTCTATGCCTGGCCACCAGAAAATACAGTCTGGCAATCATCTTCATTTTAACAATCCCCATGTGTATTTCATGCAAGTCATTTGAAATTAAAGATCTTAATATTTGGGGAATTACCACTCTTTCACGCCATTGAAGACAACCAAACTCCAAACTTAATTCCTAATTGATCTTATAATGAGGAGCTAGTGGGTTTTCTCTCTGTTCCTTTGTGAATTTCCACACAGTTGCCTTCTCTAACATTCCTTAATACTATAGACAGTATTTTATCTTGGGGCGTCTCATATGCCACCTCCATAAAAGAGAACGGTACCTCATTCAACTTCCTGAGAAGAAGTACCTGGTCTTCATCAAGAGACTCCCTGACACTCGATTCTAAAGGAAGACGTGACAATGCGTCAACATTGGAATTATCACTAGTTTTTCGAAATTCCACAGTATAATTAAATGCAGCTAATTTTAAGGACCATCTTTTAATTCTGGATGATGCACATATGGGAATTGGTTTATGAGGTGAAAATATATGAATTAAAGGTCGGTTGTCTGTGACCAATTAAAATTTTCGTCCCAGTAAGCATTGTATGAATTTCTCAACGCCAAAAGTTATGCTCAACGCTTTCTTTTCCAGTTGAGAGAAACGTTTTTCCGCTTCAGTTAATGTTCTAGAAGCAAAATCTATAGGGCATTCTTCCTTTCTATCATTTCTATGACTCAGAATTACGCCTAGTCCATAGTCCATTAATAATGATTTACATTTTTAAAATAACATTCGATATTCTTTCGTCCAATTCCATCTACAATTTTTATTCAAAAGTTGATAGAATAGCGCTAAAATGTTTGCTATATTCTTTATGAATCTATAATAATAAATTAAGAGTCCTATTAAAGATCTTAATTGCGAAACATTCTTTAGGTTCAAGCGTCTCTATCACTGCTTCAAATATATTTTCTAAGGGATCCAGTCCATATTTATCCATTTTAAACCCTAAATATTCCACCGATTTCTTTTTAAATTTACATTTATATATGTTTAACTTTAAACCTTTTTCTAGCAATCATCTAAACAATAGATCCAACTTTTGTTCGTGATCTTCAAAGTTTTTTCCTGCAACCAAAATATCATATATGTAGAAGGCCACACCTGGCAAATCAGCAAATAGACCTTCCATAATCCTTTGAAATTTATTTGGTGCCTTGCTACGTTATATGGTAGTCTTTTATAAGAAAACAACCTCTTTGTTGTGTTTATATCAATAACAGCTCTTTGGCTTCTTCCGCTAACATTACTTGTAAGTAAGCCTGTGATAGGTCTAGAGTCGAAAGTACGGTGCTTGTAGATAATTTTGAAAATATCTCATCGATCGATGGAAGGGGATACCTATCTAATTCTATTGCTTTATTAGCTGTACATCTAAAATCACCACATATCCTTACACTACCATCCTTTTTGAATACTGGTACTATTGGAGCGGTCCAATATGCATGAACTATAGGTTATAAAATGCAAGAATTCACTAAACGATCAATTTCATTCTCTACTTTGTTTTTTAGAGAGAAAGGTAAACTTCTGGCCTTACAAAACACAGGAGTCACATCCTTTTTTAAATTAAAATTTATTTTAACATCCTTTAGACAGCCCAAATCTTTGTTAAACAAATCTGCATATCTATCAATCAAACTATTTTTATTAGATTCATTATTAAAATTTTTAATGCTAAACAATCTAGAATAATCAAGGTTTAACTGTTTAAGCCATTCTCTTTCTAACAAAATTACCTGGATTTTTCATTTACAACTATTAATCGTAAATATTGGTTAGCTTCTTTTACAAAAACACTTTTGACCTATAATCTCTATTGATTTACCACAAAAGGATTTTAATCTTAAATTTTTTGGAAATAATTTTTTACCTTTCCAATAAATCTTATAAATATCTTTAGGTATTAACGTAACTGTACTTACTGTATCTATTGTAAAACACAAAGAATAATCATCTACTGTTAAATTTATTGTGGCATCAGTTTCGCCCTGTACAGAATATATAGAGTCCTCTTGTACAAATTTACATCCCCACATTTTTTACTAGCTTTGCAGACCCTACTTAAATGACCCAGTTTTTTTACATTTTAAAACAAGTCTTTGTTCTATGAGGGCAAACAGAGGCCACGTGTGAATGTCTTTCACCACATCTATAACACATTATTTCTCCCCTTTGCCTGAAAGGCCTATGCTGCACTATACTATTATTGTACTCACCCTTTTATCTTTTCCATTCACAGGGGATATTTTGGCCACTAATTTATCTTGTAATTCTCTTGTATTTATCACCGCCAGATTGAACTAGATTGCCACTGCAAAACTTTATCCAGGGTGACATCGTCGTTTTCTTGTAGTAGCTTCTTTTGCAGGCTTTTCAACTTGAAGCCAGTCACAAACCGGCCTCGCATCATGGTTCCCAGCATATCGCCGAAATTACAATTTATTGCTAAATGTTTCAATTCTCTAAGATATTCCGAAATTGATTCTCCTTCCTGTTGAATTCTCTTTAAAAATCTGCATCACTGTGGTATCACTTTCTTCTTTGGATCCAAATGCAGCTTAATTCTTTGAATGATTGAATCATAGGGTTGATCTTTTATTAGACCAGGAAGAAAATATCGTCTCCCTGCTTCAAAGTTTCAGAATCTGGTAGCGAGGTAAAAATTAGCACTTCAATCTCCTCCTTCAGATGCCAAAAAGAGAGCCTCAAATTTCGTACAAAAAGATCGAAGTGTCCTCCACTGGGCTATAGCATCTAAAAGGTACTATTAACTTTGAACTTGTCATGCTGATCTTTTCTACTCCTTTGTTTTCTTGATCCAGATAGTTTAAAAGATATAGTTGTTATACTTGAATAGACGCCGTTTTCCTCAGCTTTTTACTGGCTCTGTAGATCGCGCATCCTCGTCGCCACTTTTTTTGTGTCGTAATTAGACGTACAAGAGCTCAAACTTGACCATGGCCAACAACAAATGTCCAATTTATATATACATATATTTTTACATAATGAGGCTTTAAATAATACAAATAATATTCATCTATTTACATAAACAACAGTTAATATATAGCGAGTAGAGTAGAGGACTGAGCTCAGATCCCTGAGGTACACCAGCCCATGTTCTTCGGTCCTTGGAAAATGTTCCATTGACCAAAACCTTTATCCTTCTTCCCCATAAGAAGTCTGCAATCCAGATTAAGGGTTTTCTCTTACTCCGATGTTGTGCAGCCTTTCAAATAATTTCTACACTCGATCAAAAGCTGAGGTCATATCCAGGAATACGGCCGTTGTCTTCTTTGGCGGTTTTTCCTAGAAATCTATTATTGATTGACAGAAGTAGTACAGTTTATCAGTTGTACAGTGTCTGGATCTTTAGGAAGTTTGGTAGAAGTTTATTTTATTATTGTTAGTGAGCCAGACTATGAGCCTAGAGTGGATAATTCATTCTGTTATTTTACAAAGTATGCTGGTAAGAGCAATTGGCCGATAGTTCTTGCATTCCTTGGCATCTTTGTTTGGTTTCAGTATTGGCACTATAATTGATATCTTCCAATTCTTTGGTAGTTTACCAGTTTGCCATTAAATTTTCAGTATTCGTAGGAGTTGATTTTTAGCTTTGTCTCCAAAGTGTTTAATCATTTGACCAAAGATTAGAGCATCTCCAGGTAACATCTTGGATTTAACTTTCCTATTGATGAGTTTAGCTCATTCAGTGTGAAGTCTCTCGAGTAAATATCTTGTTGATGGTAATTTCTTGCTTGTTTAACTAACCTGTTTACATTATTTTTTAGAGTCCTGCCTTCATTCGTATAGCTGAGTCTGGAATTGCTTGAAAGATATTCAGCAATTATTTCAGCCATCTGTTTGTTCGTTCTCGCTATTCATATAGGTTAGAGTATTGGAGGATTAGTGTTGGTTTTGATTGTTTTATAACACTAATTAAATTCCAGTGATGGCTTTCCTTTTTTGGATCCATTTTTTCGCAGAATTCTGCCCATTTTTCTCTTTCTCTTGTTTGAATATCCAAATTTCTTGTTCTATTTTGTGACTAATTTCAATGAGTTCGCTTATTAATTTTTCTGTTTTATTTGTTTTAAGAAGTTGATTGATATTGTCTCTCTCTGCAATCATTGCCTCGATATTGTGGTCCTTCCAGTAAAGTATTCACAGGTCTTTACGTCTACCTCTAGGTATCGATACTTTTGCAGCTTTGGATATGTTCGAAGAGAATTTTTCCAATTTTTTGTCAATCGTTTTGTGATTTAATTCTTCGTTGCACAGTTCTTCAAGTTTTTCTGTGATTTTTTTCCAGTTTTTTTTTATTCTGTTGGAAATTCTCATTTTGAATTTTATGGTTGTTAAAATTGGTCTGTGGTCACTGATTGCACTTTTCAGAATTTTCCATTGTGTTGTGGGTGCGATGTTGTAATTTATCGCTGTGATGTCTATTGCGGATTCTGTGCATGTGGACTTGGATAGATAGGTGTTATTTTCGTTATTTAAGGGTGTAAGGTCGAGGTCGGTTAGCATGTCCTCAACCTGCTGACCTTTGTTTTCCTGGAAAGGAGATCCCCAAGTTGGTCTTTCGGCGTTTAAATCACCAAGTATGATTGCGATATCCGAAGACGCTTCACTTAATGTCTCTATCAGGCCTGTATTGATGCTAGTATTATCGTGGTCATAAACATTTATGATTGGAATTGTTTTATCTGCAAGATAGATTTCTATTGCCTGAGCTTCTGTCGTGCTTTCTCTAGGCTTAATCTGATTATAGGCGATATCCTTAAATTTGATTTCTAGAGTTTTAATCAAAACGGCAAGTCCTCCTCCGAATTTTCCCGGTCTGTCCTTTCATAGTGTTTTATAATCTTTGATATTGAATCTCAGATTCTGATTCAATTTTGTCTTCTGAGGACAAGTAATATGTACATTGTTGTCACAGAGAAGACAAGTCAGCTCTTTATTTTCCTCTGGGTACCATTTATATTGAGTTGTAGTAGATTGAATTGTGTCCTCGTAGTAGATTTCTCATCATGAGCTCGAGCTGCAGCTCCTGACGCGGCGGTTACCCTGGACGCGGTAGCATTACTGGAGATATCAGTTTTGCTCCTCATTTGAAAATGGGTGCCGTTGCAACGTTAGTCATCTTCGAAACGAACCAGAATTTGGTCAAATATTCCAAGGGTCCAGGGGGGACCGCAAGGAGGTGTGGTCGGACTTCTCCCCTTTCCCCTGGAATGCCGTCACTACAGGATAAAGCACTCTTGGTGAATTCTTTTAATTGTGATTCAGAATCTGCCACTGAAGCTTTACGTGAGTTTCGTTCCTTTAAAGGTATTCGAAGCGGTAAAGGACCAATGAGTTGCTACTCTCTAAAGCGATTGATTAAAAGTTTTGAGGAAACTGGATTTCTGGAAACAAAACCTCGGAGTGGAAGACCATCGACATGCAAGTCAGTGGCTGTTACGGTTTTGCAGAATGCTGAAGCTATTGAAACGTTATCCACGTATGGAGAAGTAAGTGCTAGACAAGTTTCTCGACAAACGGGGATTTCGAATGGAACAGTTTGGAGAGAACACACATTTAGAATTTTTCTATAAAAATACCCTAACTAAATTCAAAGTTTTCACGAGTTGAGAGTCAGCGATTATGAGAAGCGTCAAGAATTCACTGCATGGGTTTTCCTGCAAAATGAAATTGATGAAAACTGGCTGTCAAATGTTCTAAGAACAGATGATGCTCACTTTTATCTAGAGGGAGAATTTAACACTCAATCCTGCCTCATTTTGGCAACAGAAAACCCTAGGATTTTTACAGAAATACCACTTCATCAGCACAGAGTTACAGTTTTGTGTGGGTTCACTTCTTCTTTTATTTTTGGGCCAATTTTCTTTGAGAAAATCAATGGAAGAACTTCTAAAACCGTTTTTGTAACTGGTGAACGTTATGATCAACTTTTGAGAGAAAAGGTTATTCCCATATTGCAGGACAGACAAGCACTAAGCGAAATAACATTCATGCAAGATGGAGGACCTCCTCATATCTCCCGCGGTGCCAAACAATTGCTAAAGGATACGTTCGGTGATATTCGTTGATAAGTCGCCACTTTATATACCAGTGGCCTCCAATATCACCAGACTTGACGCCTTACAATTTCGGTTATGGGGGTACATTAAGTCGCGTTTTTATCGATGCCGGCCTACCACATTGGCCATGTTGAAGGCTTCTATCAGATGGCACGTTTTATAAATTTCAACTATTTAATTGTGACCATTCTGTCATCTATCGTCTGCAGGCGGTGTTTGAGAATGAAGGGCGCCACATTGAGCAAGGATTGTGACCTAATACAAGAGAGAAGGCAGTTACCTCATGTGTATTATTTTGCAGCTCTTTGTTTTGGGTTATGGGAATAATAAATGCTGTCCTCACATCTTGACTCTTTTTTTTTCTGTGAACAGTAATTTTTTTGTTTGTCATTTTCCCACATCTTATATTATGTCGTGCAGGCCAAAGTGTTATGACTTCTCGAATAACACTGGTATACACAATTTTAACCCTTATGTTTAGTTTATCGCTTTTCGCTCATTAGAAAAAATAGCATAAGGAATATTCTCTGTATCCCCCCCCCTCCCAAATTTAGAAATTTTGCGCAAAATAATACAAAATGATTTTGCCACCACGTTTTTCAACGCAAAAGGTCGATTTAAAAATGTTTTTTTTTTTTGAGGGGATACATTTTCAAAATTATGTACAGTATAATAAACAATGATAACATTTGACAAACCCATAGGATATTTGGAATAAAGTACGACAAATATATTTTGTCACTCCCCTCTATATTTCATCTTTGGATCATGACAAATATCCAGTTAAATAGTCAAGTGTCGCCAATTAGTCAATAAATTATACATTCCTTATAGCACGAAATCCTATTAGTAGTGCCATCATAATTTTTGGTACTATATTTAACATTTCAAAAATCGTGTATTGATATCAGTAGTTATTTTCAAACATTCAATCTATTTCACAAAACTCCATCTAAAATATAAATATTTTTTGCTACATGTTTTAATTTGCATATACCTATTTTACATATCTCAGATTGTATTTAAAAATCGTTAACCATTTCTTCTAACTTTTGGCGAAATGGTGTTTTATTAATTTATCATTTGATATTATTAGGGTTCTTTCCTGGTATTCAAAAAGGAAAAATACGTGTCGTTCAGTTATATTTTTCAATTTATCAAACAATTTGCCCGCTTAATAGTTGATTCTGGTAGAGCGCCATCTAGCGAATAAAGTTGTAACTAAAATCAATTTCGAATTTTTCATTATTTGCCATAAAAAATCCCATTGCATCCTGAACACAATGGTGTTTACCGCATTGCTCTAGCGCAAATATTCGCGGAGTTATTAATTTTTAAAATTGTGCGGGACTTTTGGATCACCCTGTATATCGGGATTCAGACAATAACTCTGAAAGATATTACAGTGACCTTTATTGAAGACACACGAGATAACCAAGTGTGAATACACTCATGGACAAAACTTAAGGAAGTTGTTCTTTTACCATGTATATCGGGATTCAGACAATAACTCTGAAAGATATTATAGTGACCTTTATTGAAGACACACGAGATAACCAAGTGTGAATACACTCATGGACAAACTTAAGGAAGTTGTATCTTTTAGCATGTATATCGGGATTCAGACAATAACTTTGAAAGATATTACAGTGACCTTTATTGAAGACACACGAGATAACCAAGTGTGAATACACTCATGGACAAACTTAAGGAAGTTGTATCTTTTAGCATGTATATCGGGATTCAGACAATAACTTTGAAAGATATTACAGTGACCTTTATTGAAGACACACGAGATAACCAAGTGTGTATACACTCATGGACAAACTTAAGGAAGTTGTATCTTTTAGCATGTATATCGGGATTCAGACAATAACTTTGAAAGATATTACAGTGACCTTTATTGAAGACACACGAGATAACCAAGTGTGTATACACTCATGGATAAAACTTTAGGAAGTTGTACCTTTTACCATGTATATCGGGATTCAGACAATAACTCTGGAAGATATTACAGTGACCTTTATTGAAGACACACGAGATAACCAAGTGTGTATACACTCATGGACAAAACTTAAGGAAGTTGTACCTTTCAGCATGTATATCGGGATTCAGACAATAACTTTGAAAGATATTACAGTGACCTTTATTGAAGACATACGAGATAACCAAGTGTGTATACACTCATGGACAAAACTTAAGGAAGTTGCATCTTTTAGCATGTATATCGGGATTCAGACAATAACTTTGAAAGATATTACAGTGACCTTTATTGAAGACATACGAGATAACCAAGTGTGTATACACTCATGGACAAAACTTAAGGAAGTTGTATCTTTTAGCATGTATATCGGGATTCAGACAATAACTTTGAAAGATATTACAGTGACCTTTATTGAAGACACACGAGATAACCAAGTGTGTATACACTCATGGATAAAACTTTAGGAAGTTGTACCTTTTACCATGTATATCGGGATTCAGACAATAACTCTGGAAGATATTACAGTGACCTTTATTGAAGACACACGAGATAACCAAGTGTGTATACACTCATGGACAAAACTTAAGGAAGTTGTACCTTTCAGCATGTATATCGGGATTCAGACAATAACTTTGAAAGATATTACAGTGACCTTTATTGAAGACATACGAGATAACCAAGTGTGTATACACTCATGGACAAAACTTAAGGAAGTTGCATCTTTTAGCATGTATATCGGGATTCAGACAATAACTTTGAAAGATATTACAGTGACCTTTATTGAAGACATACGAGATAACCAAGTATGTATACACTCATGGACAAAACTTAAGTAAGTTGTACCTTTTACCATGTATATCGGGATTCAGACAATAACTCTGAAAGATATTACAGTGACCTTTATTGAAGACACACGAGATAACCAAGTGTGTATACACTCATGGACAAAACTTAAGGAAGTTGTACCTTTCAGCAAGTATATCGGGATTCAGACAATAACTCTGAAAGATATTACAGTAACCTTTATTGAAGACACACGAGATAACCAAGTGTGTATACACTCATGGACAAAACTTAAGGAAGTTGTACCTTTCAGCATGTATATCGGGATTAAGACAATAACTCTGAAAGATATTACAGTAACCTTTATTGAAGACACACGAGATAACCAAGTGTGTATACACTCATGGACAAAACTTAAGGAAGTTGTACCTTTCAGCATGTATATCTGTATTCAGACAATAACTCTGAAAGATATTACAGTGACCTTTATTGAAGACACTCGAGATAACCAAGTGTGAACAGCCTCTGTCTCCCGCAATGAGTATATACGCAGTGAGAGTGTTTATAATATTCATTGTGTTTTTTTCACATTGTGTCGCGGTCTCACGCAATTCTGGCCTTTACTACCCGTTTCATGATTTTTCAGGATGCCTGAATGACCAGTTTTTTGGTCGTCGAGGTACAGCTTGCACCACGCTGATGAGGGCCAACAAACCGAAACACGTCCGTGGTTAGCTTTTCTTGGTTAATCAAGAATGGGTATTTGGCCAATTCTGGAATAATTAAAAATCAGCGAGAATAGTTGCTATTTATTCCGATAGATGGCGCAAGCCATTAGAAACTTTCAGTTGTACGATAAGAAGATACCTTTTTCATAAAATATTCATTGTGTTTTGATTTTCTAAATAAATATATATATATCCAGTAGAATTTCTCTATAGCGAATTCTAATTTTGGGGGCTGAAATTTTGGTTCACAATAGAGACAGTATATAATTACAGAATATATATAACGTATAAATATATAATAAACCTTTCATATATACAACACAACAATAACAAAATGGCCGCAGCCTTGCAGAATATTGACATAGACCCGAAGAGCAGCAGCTTTACACACCCAAGATAGTGGACATTGCTGCTGCTGTGATAGAGATGTATGGATACATCTGAGGCTCTTCATTGGACACGACAACAACAACAGAAAATTGACATGGACCCAGAGCAGCAGCTTTACACACCCAAGAATAGTGGACAATGCTGCTGTGATAGAGATGCATGGAGACATCTGAGGCTCTTCATTGGACACGACAACAACAACAATAATAACAAAACAAGCCTTTTATTGGGATCCTGTGCCATACACAGGATTTGTCCAAGAACATAATTGCTTAGAAAAGATTAGTTATTTACATACATCGTTCATTTACATATCTATTTACATACGGCTCTCTATCCTCAATGTTTCTTCTCTCGCCCTGTAAAACTTATACAGGTCCAATGTATTGGATTTATTCTTTGTCGTCCTAGACAACAGAGCCTCCAGAACAAGATGATTCGATTCAATTATATGCAAAAGAAGTTCCCTTTCCCTTATTAACTTTAAACAGAAAAACGTCTGTTGCTTATGTTCCTAATCAGATTTTTTTATTTACATATTGGACATGTTTGGTTAGTTGAGCTAAAAATATATTAATATATATATATATATTAAAAATAAAAAAGGCATATCCTGACCATGACCAAGAGCACATGTGCTTTTCAGAAGGCAGAGCGCCATCTGGTGGAACAGAAATAAACTATTCATTGATATAACCTGTTCCCTGATATTTGGACAACCCAATTTCTTGATAATCAAGAAAAGCCATCCACGAACGCGTTTCGCGCTGTTGGCGCTCGTTAGCGTGGAGTAGGCTGTACCATATATTTATATACAAAACTTCATTTGTGGCGTCCATGCGGGAAAGACTCCGCCACCGATTGACTGCGAGAGTACTTTCCCACAGAGTGGGCAGGTCGATGTGATGGTTTGTGTTGCCCACCTCAAGAACAAGATGGTACTTGTAGATGGTAGCCTTCGCCATTTTTGCTGGGATCTCTATTACCTCGGGATAGAGGAACAAACGTTAATTATAAAATGTAATTTCCTTCATATTCTCAAATTAAGACAAAAGGCTTGAAAACATCAACACTTGTTATTTTTCCTTGTTCAAATACAAGGAAGTCTGGGATCACCTGATTTCTCTCACGCGATGTTTCCTCCCGTGCAGTTCACACAGCTCTACTCTCTCACATGTCTAGTTTGAAGGTCGGTGGAAGGCTGGTCTAAACCATTGGTTTTCGACCGCTACGACCCGATTTCGAATCCCGCGTTAAGCACTTTTTTCTAAATAAAAAAAAAATGCTCCAATGGCCTCTGATTCTTACAAAAGTCCAACACCACCAGCGAATGCAAGTAATCAAACGAGGCTCTGGCATATTTGTAAGTGCCAAAATCGAACTGCTTTTCACATATGTAGATATGTGGTGCACTTACAGCAAAAGCAGTGGCTAACTACTCACCATGATTATCATGGCCTGTACTACGTGTACTAGGGATAATAATAATAAACATGTCTAGTTGGCGTTTAGGAATGTTTGTAGTTTATAGAACTAGTGAACAAATTGCATCAGTGAGAACAAAACACAAATAACCTAACTTTATGATCAAAGATTTTCTTAAAAAATTGTAATAAATATTCAATATACCAATTAGGATAATTATAAGTTGCTTTATTATGATGCATTAGCGCGCCATCTGTTATTAAAATTGGAAACTATTATAAACGCGTATGATTCATTAAAAATAAAACAATTTCTACTGCCTTTACTGCAATATAAAAATTAATGGGAGGGCCTGGCTCATCAGTGGTGAACCCTCACAGCCGTTTCGCCAGTTTAATCTACCATACCGCTGTTATATTGAATTATTCGATCTTCCTTTTATAGTTTCCAAGAGTCTAGCATCAATATCACTATAAAAGGGAAATCGAAAAAAATGCAATATAACAGCGGTATGGTAGATTAAACTGGCGAAACTGCTGGGAGGGTTCACTACTGATGAACCAATTACTTCCATTAATTTTTCCATTGCAGTAAGGGCAGTAGAAATTGTTTATTTTTAAAAAGAATCATACGCGTCTAAAATAGTTTCGAATTTTTATAAGTTTATTTGTTAAGTTAAAATGGCAAGCTTTTCAAGAATTAGCTCATCATTAGGCCAATTGTTTCACAAATACAAATTGTTGCGATTATGTTCTGGGGTATCGCAAGAAAACATGGAGACAACAGGCAACAAAGGTTTCATGTAACATCCGTCAACTGGACAAGTTTTTAACCTACTTTATTTTAAATAAATTACCCCCACAAACACAGGTGTAATAATTAAGACTGGGCATATGATTTAGAAGTTCTATAAAATATATTTATTTGAGCGTTTCCTATCTTTTTTTTTTTTCTGTATATTTAAGTTCATATTATAATAGATATTATTTATATAGTATTTATAAAAATTTGATATAAATAATTTACAATTAAAGAACAAACTCCTAAAATGGCATTTTACATTCATATTTTTTGCTATATTCAAATTTAAATGAAAATCACTAATTACGTAGTAACTTTTTTGTAAAATTCTTAAAGTTTGATTATTTAAAGGTTTTACAATGTACAGCTTTATAATAAAGCGATATATTTCTGGAAATTTTGGCTACTGTTTACTTTTATACAAATTCTGAATGATCTTCATAAATTTTTTATAAAAATTATTATAAATAATTTACGATTCAATATTAAAAACAAACTTCCAAAATTGCATTTTCCATTCATAATTTAGTTTTATTCAAATTTAAATAAAATTCACAAATTATGTAGTAAAATTTTTGTAAAATTCTTTAAAGTATGATTATTAGGAAGGTATTACAATGTATTGATTTATAATTTAACGATATATTTCAGGAAAGGGGGTATAAAATTTGTAAGCAGACGTGTGATTACAATCAGCAGGCCACCCAATGGTGCCCCAAATATTTCACGGCGAGAGAAAGTGACCCTATGCTCCTCCTTCCGCCAAGAATTCCTGGAAATTTCGAGATGTAGGACATTACATTTCCTAGAACATCAGGACAATCTGGGAAAATTGAGCTCAAATGTTGGCCACATTGCCGCTCTTTAAATTTTAAATCGTTTTTAGTTGGGACGAGGTAGTATCTGATGAAAATAATTTTAAAATTCCACGTTTTTTTTTACTTCTTCTTCTTCTCTAAATTGAGGATATATATATTATAATAAAAAATATTTTGATATAGAAATTAATTGATGGTTCTTTTGAGTACATGAGTACTTAATGGTATCGTTTGCAGTCGTGTCATATTGAAAGAAAAGCAGAAGAATAATTATTTACTATCAAGTAGTTTTTATTCTAAATTACTCGAAGAAAATTACAATAAGACATTTTTCACAGTTATATAGAATTTATGAAATGAATTCTATATTAGTGAATTTCAAAAATAGGTTAGATAACTACATATTTACAACAAGTATTAAAAGTCGGCGTATTCTAAAACTATGGTCAAAAAACAAGTAGAACTATCAATGAATGAAAATAAAATATATTTTTTAAATTATATATTTAGTTGTATTTAGTTAAATATTTAGTATTTAGTTATTAGTAATATTTAGTAGTAGTATAGTTAAATATTTAGTATTTAATTATAAATAAACGTTTAGTTTATTTTTGCTCCACTCACATGTGCTCGTGGTCAGGAAATGCCTTCTTTATTTTTAATATTTAGTTGTGTGTGGTTAAAAATCTATGAAAATATATCTTCTTTTAGCAACCTAAAAATAATTTTTTAAACGTTTACATGTTTAAATATTGCAAATTAAAAAAAAAAAAACAGTTTAGACAATAGGAATATTTTTTAAATTGGTTGGTAGTATTTTATTGGAGGTTGGATTAAGTCAATTGTGATTCTACCAAAGTGGTCGCTCAGAGAGGTCGTCTATCATATGTGGGTCGTTTTTGGGAAGTTATATATATAGTAATAACAATTGATTTTAAAAAAATCTTGAAGAAACATGTATGAGACGATTGTCCTCAATAAAGCATTTTTGTTGTTGTTGTTTCTACAGAATGCGGAGCATCTATTGGCTGTTTTATTAAGTACTAGAATTTTAGAACGTCACAATGGAGAATTTATAAAGACTATATTGATGTATATAATTGTTTATTTTTTTGCATAAATATTTCATTTATAAATTAATCTCATAGTCTGTGAAAATAAAAATATTGGACTGGTGACCAAACAAACTGTAAATAGATGACTTAATGTTATGTAGTTAAGATATATAATTAATTGTGATAGTTATTTTGATCTTCATTGAATAAAATATATAATGTTTAAATGTGTTTTAAACTTTAATAACAAACACAAAACATATATGATGCACTAGCGCGCCATCTGTTATCAAAATTCAAAACTATTTTAAAGGCGTAAGATTATTTTTTATATTAAACAATTTCTACTGCCCTTACTGCAATGGAAAAATTAATGAGAGGGCCTGGCTCATCAGTGGTGAACCCTCTCAGCGGTTTCGCCAGTTTAATCTACCATACCGCTGTATGGTATCTAAACCAAAATATGACCGTGTTTGAAGTATTCTTATTCAACTTTTAAAAAACAAACTATCTATTTATGAAAAAATCCGAGTTGAAAAAAAAAAAAACGAAGAATTTTTAAGCTGTGAAGCAGCTTTAGGTTCTCAATCGTACAAGTTCTTGTATGAAGATGTAATCGACAATATAAAAAGCTGTGATTAAGAAGAAGGCCTAAAATCTATCTCTATATATATGTAAATTTATTCATTTACTATCAAATAAGACACGATATCCCTACAAGGGATGCTTACGTCAAGAAACAACACTAGATACTATATTACATAAACAATTGAATAATCACATGGTTTGAGTAGAGTTTATTTTTTGTAAAAAAAAGTAACGCTGTATTTATCTATTATCAAATATTATCAAATTAATAATAATATGATGCACTAGCGCGCCATCTGTTATCAAAATTCGAAACTATTTTAAAGGCGTAAGATTCTTTTTGAAATTAAACAATTTCTACTGCCCTTACTGCAATGGAAAAATTAAAAGGGTTCACCATTGATGAGCCAGGCCCTCCCTTTAATTTTTCCATTGCAGTAAGGGCAGTAGAAGTTGTTTAATTTCAAAAAGAATCTTACGCGTTTAAAATAGTTTCGAATTTTAATAATAATATGTATATTAGAGTGATAGGATTTTGAATAAATTTCTACTGTATGGAAAATAAGGAAGAACTTACTAAATCAAGCTCTAAAATGTATTTAAATGTATCACTCTCTTATGATCATACTAGCCGAATGACCCGGGCAACGCCCGTGTTTTACCCGATTTAATGTTTTGATTCAAATACTATTTGTTACAATTATAAATTGGCGCCTTAAATAAATGCATATATTAGTTAATAACTATAGCCTATGTGCTTTATCTGTTTATGTACTGTTGGCTTCCGTAGGCGTCTCTTACTGGGAAAAAGAAAGAGAGGATTCCATTTAGTTATTAACTAATATATGCATTTATTTAAGGAGCGACCCGCTCCAACACAATAGTTACAAAAACGAAAAAGCGAGTGGGGGGGGGGCAAAGGTGGCGTGACCGTAGCCAACCAATAGGAGAGCGCCATTCCAAAAAAAAAAAAAAAGCAAACGGTGACAGAGATGAAAACGGAAGAATTAAGAGATGAAGAACGCATGACGCTCGTAACTGTATATTGAATGCAACTGAACGTTTACTGATGGTTGATTCCATCTATCGGAATATATATCAACTATAAAGGTTGATTTATTTATATTCAGAGAATTGATATATATGTGGATGGCTTTTCTTGATTTATCGAGAAATTGGGTTGGCCAAATATCAAGGAACAGGCTAAATCAATGTTTAGTTGATTTCTGTTCCACCAGATGGCGCTCTGCCTTCTGTAAAGCACATGTGCTCCTGGTCAGGATATGCCTTTTTTAATTTTTAATATCAACATCTGACCCACTTATTTTTATATTTTTTCTATTGTTTATTAATATATATATGTATATAGCTTCCTTCCTGTACACAATATATACTTGTATATATCAAATCATTTAGTAGAGTATCAGTTAGTTTTTGTTATTAATTAAGAATTTTGTTTATTCTATTTATTAATCACACACACAGCTTTATTAAGACCACAGGTCATATACAGATTCACCACAGTAAAGAAGCATAGATAGAGCTCCTATACTCCAGGTAGCGCAGAGCCCCACAGCTTCCAGGTCCGACACATATCCAGTGGCCACAGAATCCATCGTGCATAGGTTAGCGTATCATTGAAAAAAACGAGTGTGGAATCAGCCGCGTTCTAGTGGCCATGATAATCATGGTGGGTAGATGTTGACGACTTCCTTTACTGTAAGTGCACTACATTTCTACATATATGAAACATTTTCCTATTTGGCAGTTAGGCAAGTTGGTGATGTTAGCTTGTTTACTCACGTTTGACCATAAAAATAATATTTTCTTGATTGATCACTAACATTGTATGGATGTTAAGGTACACTAAGATATGGCTTGGCTGGCTAAGGTTGTATGTCTATCGTTAAAGTCTATCTTAGGTCAATACATCCTTTCAATCCCTAGTACACGTGGCCATGATAATCATGGTGGGTAGTGACTGTGGTGTCTTGTATTCTCTTAATTAATCAAGAAAACATCAACTAGCGTTTCGGGTTGTGGAAGTGAGATACAGGCTGTCCAATTCCTCACCTCAATTCGAATTGAATTTATTAATCAACGCTTACCAAGAGCTATCTAGATAAGTGCTAGATGTGTCTTGGCGATTGTCTTCGGCTTGTAGTGCAAGATGGCCGTAGGATGGACTTTAACGGTCTTAGTCAATGGACATTTACTGCCCAGACTCGCTGTGTGTCAGCATTGAAACATGGAGGTGACAATGACAACTATCAGGGCTGAACTGCAGACTAGAAGCATATAATAAACTTAGCTCTGGATGCTATATTGAGTTTATTAGACTATAAGAATGTTATAGTTAAATGACGACACTGTCTAGACTCGTTGTCAACCTGAAGACATGGAGGTGACAACACCAACTACTAGAGCTGAACTGGACTATAAAAATACAATAAACTTAGCTCTGGATGCTATATTGAGTTTATTAGACTATAAGAATGTTATAGTTAAATGACGACACTGTCTAGACTCTCTGTCAACCTGAAGACATGGAGGTGACAACACCAACTAACAGGTCTGAACTGGACTATAAAAATACAATAAACTTAGCTCTGGATGCTATATTGAGTTTATTAGACTATAAGAATGTTATAGTTAAATGACGACACTGTCTAGACTCGCTGTCAACCTGAAGACATGGAGGTGACAACACCAACTACTAGAGCTGAACTGGACTATAAAAATACAATAAACTTAGCTCTGGATGCTATATTGAGTTTATTAAACTATAAGAATGTTATAGTTAAATATATGACGACACTGTCTAGACTCGCTGTCAACCTGAAGACATGGAGGTGACAACACCAACTACTAGAGCTGAACTGGACTATAAAAATACAATAAACTTAGCTCTGGATGCTATATTGAGTTTATTAAACTATAAGAATGTTATAGTTAAATGACGACACTGTCTAGACTCACTGTCAACCTGAAGACATGGAGGTGACAACACCAACTACTAGAGCTGAACTGGACTATAAAAATACAATAAACTTAGCTCTGGATGCTATTTTGAGTTTATTAGACTATAAGAATGTTACAGTTAAATATATGACGACACTGTCTAGACTCGCTGTCAACCTGAAGACATGGAGGTGACAACACCAACTACTAAAGCTGAACTGGACTATAAAAATACAATAAACTTAGCTCTGGATGCTATATTGAGTTTATTAAACTATAAGAATGTTATAGTTAAATATATGACGACACTGTCTAGACTCGCTGTCAACCTGAAGACATGGAGGTGACAACACCAACTACTAGAGCTGAACTGGACTATAAAAATACAATAAACTTAGCTCTGGATGCTATTTTGAGTTTATTAGACTATAAGAATGTTATAGTTAAATGACGACACTGTCTAGACTCGCTGTCAACCTGAAGACATGGAGGTGACAACACCAACTACTAGAGCTGAACTGGACTATAAAAATACAATAAACTTAGCTCTGGATGCTATATCGAGTTTATTAAACTATAAGAATGTTATAGTTAAATATATGACGACACTGTCTAGACTCGCTTTCAACCTGAAGACATGGAGGTGACAACACCAACTACTAGAGCTGAACTGGACTATAAAAATACAATAAACTTAGCTCTGGATGCTATTTTGAGTTTATTAGACTATAAGAATGTTATAGTTAAATATATGACGACACTGTCTAGACTCGCTGTCAACCTGAAGACATGGAGGTGACAACACCAACTACTAGAGCTGAACTGGACTATAAAAATACAATAACTTAGCTCTGGATGCTATATTGAGTTTATTAGACTATAAGAATGTTATAGTTAAATATATGACGACACTGTCTAGACTCGCTGTCAACCTGAAGACATGGAGGTGACAACACCAACTACTAGAGCTGAACTGGACTATAAAAATACAATAACTTAGCTCTGGATGCTATATTGAGTTTATTAAACTATAAGAATGTTATAGTTAAATATATGACGACACTGTCTAGACTCGCTGTCAACCTGAAGACATGGAGGTGACAACACCAACTACTAGAGCTGAACTGGACTATAAAAATACAATAAACTTAGCTCTGGATGCTATATTGAGTTTATTAGACTATAAGAATGTTATAGTTAATATATGACGACACTGTCTAGACTCGCTGTCAACCTGAAGACATGGAGGTGACAACACCAACTACTAGAGCTGAACTGGACTATAAAAATACAATAAACTTAGCTCTGGATGCTATATTGAGTTTATTAGACTATAAGAATGTTATAGTTAAATATATGACGACACTGTCTAGACTCGCTGTCAACCTGAAGACATGGAGGTGACAACACCAACTACTAGAGCTGAACTGGACTATAAAAATACAATAAACTTAGCTCTGGATGCTATTTTGAGTTTATTAGACTATAAGAATGTTATAGTTAAATATATGACGACACTGTCTAGACTCGCTGTCAACCTGAAGACATGGAGGTGACAACACCAACTACTAGAGCTGAACTGGACTATAAAAATACAATAAACTTAGCTCTGGATGCTATATTGAGTTTATTAAACTATAAGAATGTTATAGTTAAATATATGACGACACTGTCTAGACTCGCTGTCAACCTGAAGACATGGAGGTGACAACACCAACTACTAGAGCTGAACTGGACTATAAAAATACAATAAACTTAGCTCTGGATGCTATATTGAGTTTATTAGACTATAAGAATGTTATAGTTAAATATATGACGACACTGTCTAGACTCGCTGTCAACCTGAAGACATGGAGGTGACAACACCAACTACTAGAGCTGAACTGGACTATAAAAATACAATAAACTTAGCTCTGGATGCTATTTTGAGTTTATTAGACTATAAGAATGTTATAGTTAAATATATGACGACACTGTCTAGACTCGCTGTCAACCTGAAGACATGGAGGTGACAACACCAACTACTAGAGCTGAACTGGACTATAAAAATACAATAAACTTAGCTCTGGATGCTATTTTGAGTTTATTAGACTATAAGAATGTTATAGTTAAATGACGACACTGTCTAGACTCGCTGTCAACCTGAAGACATGGAGGTGACAACACCAACTACTAGAGCTGAACTGGACTATAAAAATACAATAAACTTAGCTCTGGATGCTATATTGAGTTTATTAAACTATAAGAATGTTATAGTTAAATATATGACGACACTGTCTAGACTCGCTGTCAACCTGAAGACATGGAGGTGACAACACCAACTACTAGAGCTGAACTGGACTATAAAAATACAATAAACTTAGCTCTGGATGCTATATTGAGTTTATTAGACTATAAGAATGTTATAGTTAAATATATGACGACACTGTCTAGACTCGCTGTCAACCTGAAGACATGGAGGTGACAACACCAACTACTAGAGCTGAACTGGACTATAAAAATACAATAAACTTAGCTCTGGATGCTATTTTGAGTTTATTAGACTATAAGAATGTTATAGTTAAATATATGACGACACTGTCTAGACTCGCTGTCAACCTGAAGACATGGAGGTGACAACACCAACTACTAGAGCTGAACTGGACTATAAAAATACAATAAACTTAGCTCTGGATGCTATATTGAGTTTATTAAACTATAAGAATGTTATAGTTAAATATATGACGACACTGTCTAGACTCGCTGTCAACCTGAAGACATGGAGGTGACAACACCAACTACTAGAGCTGAACTGGACTATAAAAATACAATAAACTTAGCTCTGGATGCTATATTGAGTTTATTAGACTATAAGAATGTTATAGTTAAATATATGACGACACTGTCTAGACTCGCTGTCAACCTGAAGACATGGAGGTGACAACACCAACTACTAGAGCTGAACTGGACTATAAAAATACAATAAACTTAGCTCTGGATGCTATTTTGAGTTTATTAGACTATAAGAATGTTATAGTTAAATGACGACACTGTCTAGACTCGCTGTCAACCTGAAGACATGGAGGTGACAACACCAACTACTAGAGCTGAACTGGACTATAAAAATACAATAAACTTAGCTCTGGATGCTATTTTGAGTTTATTAGACTATAAGAATGTTATAGTTAAATGACGACACTGTCTAGACTCGCTGTCAACCTGAAGACATGGAGGTGACAACACCAACTACTAGAGCTGAACTGGACTATAAAAATACAATAAACTTAGCTCTGGATGCTATTTTGAGTTTATTAAACTATAAGAATGTTATAGTTAAATATATGACGACACTGTCTAGACTCGCTGTCAACCTGAAGACATGGAGGTGACAACACCAACTACTAGAGCTGAACTGGACTATAAAAATACAATAAACTTAGCTCTGGATGCTATATTGAGTTTATTAGACTATAAGAATGTTATAGTTAAATGACGACACTGTCTATACTCGCTGTCAACCTGAAGACATGGAGGTGACAACACCAACTACTAGAGCTGAACTGGACTATAAAAATACAATAAACTTAGCTCTGGATGCTATTTTGAGTTTATTAAACTATAAGAATGTTATAGTTAAATATATGACGACACTGTCTAGACTCGCTGTCAACCTGAAGACATGGAGGTGACAACACCAACTACTAGAGCTGAACTGGACTATAAAAATACAATAAACTTAGCTCTGGATGCTATTTTGAGTTTATTAGACTATAAGAATGTTATAGTTAAATATATGACGACACTGTCTAGACTCGCTGTCAACCTGAAGACATGGAGGTGACAACACCAACTACTAGAGCTGAACTGGACTATAAAAATACAATAAACTTAGCTCTGGATGCTATTTTGAGTTTATTAAACTATAAGAATGTTATAGTTAAATGACGACACTGTCTAGACTCGCTGTCAACCTGAAGACATGGAGGTGACAACACCAACTACTAGAGCTGAACTGGACTATAAAAATACAATAAACTTAGCTCTGGATGCTATTTTGAGTTTATTAGACTATAAGAATGTTATAGTTAAATGACGACACTGTCTAGACTCGCTGTCAGCCTGAAGACATGGAGGTGACAACACCAACTACTAGAGCTGAACTGGACTATAAAAATACAATAAACTTAGCTCTGGATGCTATATTGAGTTTATTAAACTATAAGAATGTTATAGTTAAATATATGACGACACTGTCTAGACTCGCTGTCAACCTGAAGACATGGAGGTGACAACACCAACTACTAGAGCTGAACTGGACTATAAAAATACAATAAACTTAGCTCTGGATGCTATATTGAGTTTATTAAACTATAAGAATGTTATAGTTAAATATATGACGACACTGTCTAGACTCGCTGTCAACCTGAAGACATGGAGGTGACAACACCAACTACTAGAGCTGAACTGGACTATAAAAATACAATAAACTTAGCTCTGGATGCTATATTGAGTTTATTAGACTATAAGAATGTTATAGTTAAATGACGACACTGTCTAGACTCGCTGTCAACCTGAAGACATGGAGGTGACAACACCAACTACTAGAGCTGAACTGGACTATAAAAATACAATAAACTTAGCTCTGGATGCTATTTTGAGTTTATTAGACTATAAGAATGTTATAGTTAAATGACGACACTGTCTAGACTCGCTGTCAGCCTGAAGACATGGAGGTGACAACACCAACTACTAGAGCTGAACTGGACTATAAAAATACAATAAACTTAGCTCTGGATGCTATATTGAGTTTATTAGACTATAAGAATGTTATAGTTAAATATATGACAACACTGTCTAGACTCGCTGTCAACCTGAAGACATGGAGGTGACAACACCAACTACTAGAGCTGAACTGGACTATAAAAATACAATAAAATTAGCTCTGGATGCTATTTTGAGTTTATTAAACTATAAGAATGTTATAGTTAAATATATGACGACACTGTCTAGACTCGCTGTCAACCTGAAGACATGGAGGTGACAACACCAACTACTAGAGCTGAACTGGACTATAAAAATACAATAAACTTAGCTCTGGATGCTATATTGAGTTTATTAGACTATAAGAATGTTATAGTTAAATGACGACACTGTCTATACTCGCTGTCAACCTGAAGACATGGAGGTGACAACACCAACTACTAGAGCTGAACTGGACTATAAAAATACAATAAACTTAGCTCTGGATGCTATTTTGAGTTTATTAAACTATAAGAATGTTATAGTTAAATATATGACGACACTGTCTAGACTCGCTGTCAACCTGAAGACATGGAGGTGACAACACCAACTACTAGAGCTGAACTGGACTATAAAAATACAATAAACTTAGCTCTGGATGCTATTTTGAGTTTATTAGACTATAAGAATGTTATAGTTAAATATATGACGACACTGTCTAGACTCGCTGTCAACCTGAAGACATGGAGGTGACAACACCAACTACTAGAGCTGAACTGGACTATAAAAATACAATAAACTTAGCTCTGGATGCTATTTTGAGTTTATTAAACTATAAGAATGTTATAGTTAAATGACGACACTGTCTAGACTCGCTGTCAACCTGAAGACATGGAGGTGACAACACCAACTACTAGAGCTGAACTGGACTATAAAAATACAATAAACTTAGCTCTGGATGCTATTTTGAGTTTATTAGACTATAAGAATGTTATAGTTAAATGACGACACTGTCTAGACTCGCTGTCAGCCTGAAGACATGGAGGTGACAACACCAACTACTAGAGCTGAACTGGACTATAAAAATACAATAAACTTAGCTCTGGATGCTATATTGAGTTTATTAAACTATAAGAATGTTATAGTTAAATATATGACGACACTGTCTAGACTCGCTGTCAGCCTGAAGACATGGAGGTGACAACACCAACTACTAGAGCTGAACTGGACTATAAAAATACAATAAACTTAGCTCTGGATGCTATATTGAGTTTATTAAACTATAAGAATGTTATAGTTAAATATATGACGACACTGTCTAGACTCGCTGTCAACCTGAAGACATGGAGGTGACAACACCAACTACTAAAGCTGAACTGGACTATAAAAATACAATAAACTTAGCTCTGGATGCTATATTGAGTTTATTAGACTATAAGAATGTTATAGTTAAATGACGACACTGTCTAGACTCGCTGTCAACCTGAAGACATGGAGGTGACAACACCAACTACTAGAGCTGAACTGGACAATAAAAATACAATAAACTTAGCTCTGGATGCTATTTTGAGTTTATTAGACTATAAGAATGTTATAGTTAAATGACGACACTGTCTAGACTCGCTGTCAGCCTGAAGACATGGAGGTGACAACACCAACTACTAGAGCTGAACTGGACTATAAAAATACAATAAACTTAGCTCTGGATGCTATATTGAGTTTATTAAACTATAAGAATGTTATAGTTAAAATGACGACACTGTCTAGACTCGCTGTCAACCTGAAGACATGGAGGTGACTACACCAACTACTAGAGCTGAACTGGACTATAAAAATACAATAAACTTAGCTCTGGATGCTATATTGAGTTTATTAGACTATAAGAATGTTATAGTTAAATATATGACGACACTGTCTAGACTCGCTGTCAACCTGAAGACATGGAGGTGACAACACCAACTACTAGAGCTGAACTGGACTATAAAAATACAATAAACTTAGCTCTGGATGCTATATTGAGTTTATTAGACTATAAGAATGTTATAGTTAAATATATGACGACACTGTCTAGACTCGCTGTCAACCTGAAGACATGGAGGTGACAACACCAACTACTAGAGCTGAACTGGACTATAAAAATACAATAAACTTAGCTCTGGATGCTATATTGAGTTTATTAGACTATAAGAATGTTATAGTTAAATGACGACACTGTCTAGACTCGCTGTCAGCCTGAAGACATGGAGGTGACAACACCAACTACTAGAGCTGAACTGGACTATAAAAATACAATAAACTTAGCTCTGGATGCTATATTGAGTTTATTAGACTATAAGAATGTTATAGTTAAATGACGACACTGTCTAGACTCGCTGTCAGCCTGAAGACATGGAGGTAACAACACCAACTACTAGAGCTGAACTGGACTATAAAAATACAATAAACTTAGCTCTGGATGCTATATTGAGTTTATTAAACTATAAGAATGTTATAGTTAAATATATGACGACACTGTCTAGACTCGCTGTCAACCTGAAAACATGGAGGTGACAACACCAACTACTAGAGCTGAACTGGACTATAAAAATACAATAAACTTAGCTCTGGATGCTATATTGAGTTTATTAGACTATAAGAATGTTATAGTTAAATATATGACGACACTGTCTAGACTCGCTGTCAGCCTGAAGACATGGAGGTGACAACACCAACTACTAGAGCTGAACTGGACTATAAAAATACAATAAACTTAGCTCTGGATGCTATATTGAGTTTATTAAACTATAAGAATGTTATAGTTAAATATATGACGACACTGTCTAGACTCGCTGTCAACCTGAAGACATGGAGGTGACAACACCAACTACTAGAGCTGAACTGGACTATAAAAATACAATAAACTTAGCTCTGGATGCTATATTGAGTTTATTAGACTATAAGAATGTTATAGTTAAATTGACGACACTGTCTAGACTCGCTGTCAACCTGAAGACATGGAGGTGACAACACCAACTACTAGAGCTGAACTGGACTATAAAAATACAATAAACTTAGCTCTGGATGCTATATTGAGTTTATTAGACTATAAGAATGTTATAGTTAAATGACGACACTGTCTAGACTCGCTGTCAGCCTGAAGACATGGAGGTGACAACACCAACTACTAGAGCTGAACTGGACTATAAAAATACAATAAACTTAGCTCTGGATGCTATATTGAGTTTATTAGACTATAAGAATGTTATAGTTAAATATGACGACACTGTCTAGACTCGCTGTCAACCTGAAGACATGGAGGTGACAACACCAACTACTAGAGCTGAACTGGACTATAAAAATACAATAAACTTAGCTCTGGATGCTATTTTGAGTTTATTAAACTATAAGAATGTTATAGTTAAATATATGACGACACTGTCTAGACTCGCTGTCAACCTGAAGACATGGAGGTGACAACACCAACTACTAGAGCTGAACTGGACTATAAAAATACAATAAACTTAGCTCTGGATGCTATATTGAGTTTATTAGACTATAAGAATGTTATAGTTAAATGACGACACTGTCTAGACTCGCTGTCAACCTGAAGACATGGAGGTGACAACACCAACTACTAGAGCTGAACTGGACTATAAAAATACAATAAACTTAGCTCTGGATGCTATTTTGAGTTTATTAGACTATAAGAATGTTATAGTTAATATATGACGACACTGTCTAGACTCGCTGTCAACCTGAAGACATGGAGGTGACAACACCAACTACTAGAGCTGAACTGGACTATAAAAATACAATAAACTTAGCTCTGGATGCTATTTTGAGTTTATTAGACTATAAGAATGTTATAGTTAAATATATGACGACACTGTCTAGACTCGCTGTCAACCTGAAGACATGGAGGTGACAACACCAACTACTAGAGCTGAACTGGACTATAAAAATACAATAAACTTAGCTCTGGATGCTATTTTGAGTTTATTAAACTATAAGAATGTTATAGTTAAATATGACGACACTGTCTAGACTCGCTGTCAACCTGAAGACATGGAGGTGACAACACCAACTACTAGAGCTGAACTGGACTATAAAAATACAATAAACTTAGCTCTGGATGCTATTTTGAGTTTATTAGACTATAAGAATGTTATAGTTAAATGACGACACTGTCTAGACTCGCTGTCAGCCTGAAGACATGGAGGTGACAACACCAACTACTAGAGCTGAACTGGACTATAAAAATACAATAAACTTAGCTCTGGATGCTATATTGAGTTTATTAAACTATAAGAATGTTATAGTTAAATATATGACGACACTGTCTAGACTCGCTGTCAGCCTGAAGACATGGAGGTGACAACACCAACTACTAGAGTTGAACTGGACTATAAAAATACAATAAACTTAGCTCTGGATGCTATATTGAGTTTATTAAACTATAAGAATGTTATAGTTAAATATATGACGACACTGTCTAGACTCGCTGTCAACCTGAAGACATGGAGGTGACAACACCAACTACTAAAGCTGAACTGGACTATAAAAATACAATAAACTTAGCTCTGGATGCTATATTGAGTTTATTAGACTATAAGAATGTTATAGTTAAATGACGACACTGTCTAGACTCGCTGTCAACCTGAAGACATGGAGGTGACAACACCAACTACTAGAGCTGAACTGGACAATAAAAATACAATAAACTTAGCTCTGGATGCTATTTTGAGTTTATTAGACTATAAGAATGTTATAGTTAAATGACGACACTGTCTAGACTCGCTGTCAGCCTGAAGACATGGAGGTGACAACACCAACTACTAGAGCTGAACTGGACTATAAAAATACAATAAACTTAGCTCTGGATGCTATATTGAGTTTATTAGACTATAAGAATGTTATAGTTAAATATATGACGACACTGTCTAGACTCGCTGTCAACCTGAAGACATGGAGGTGACAACACCAACTACTAGAGCTGAACTGGACTATAAAAATACAATAAACTTAGCTCTGGATGCTATATTGAGTTTATTAGACTATAAGAATGTTATAGTTAAATATATGACGACACTGTCTAGACTCGCTGTCAACCTGAAGACATGGAGGTGACAACACCAACTACTAGAGCTGAACTGGACTATAAAAATACAATAAACTTAGCTCTGGATGCTATATTGAGTTTATTAGACTATAAGAATGTTATAGTTAAATGACGACACTGTCTAGACTCGCTGTCAGCCTGAAGACATGGAGGTGACAACACCAACTACTAGAGCTGAACTGGACTATAAAAATACAATAAACTTAGCTCTGGATGCTATATTGAGTTTATTAGACTATAAGAATGTTATAGTTAAATGACGACACTGTCTAGACTCGCTGTCAGCCTGAAGACATGGAGGTAACAACACCAACTACTAGAGCTGAACTGGACTATAAAAATACAATAAACTTAGCTCTGGATGCTATATTGAGTTTATTAAACTATAAGAATGTTATAGTTAAATATATGACGACACTGTCTAGACTCGCTGTCAACCTGAAAACATGGAGGTGACAACACCAACTACTAGAGCTGAACTGGACTATAAAAATACAATAAACTTAGCTCTGGATGCTATTTTGAGTTTATTAAACTATAAGAATGTTATAGTTAAATATATGACGACACTGTCTAGACTCGCTGTCAACCTGAAGACATGGAGGTGACAACACCAACTACTAGAGCTGAACTGGACTATAAAAATACAATAAACTTAGCTCTGGATGCTATATTGAGTTTATTAGACTATAAGAATGTTATAGTTAAATGACGACACTGTCTAGACTCGCTGTCAACCTGAAGACATGGAGGTGACAACACCAACTACTAGAGCTGAACTGGACTATAAAAATACAATAAACTTAGCTCTGGATGCTATATTGAGTTTATTAGACTATAAGAATGTTATAGTTAAATGACGACACTGTCTAGACTCGCTGTCAACCTGAAGACATGGAGGTGACAACACCAACTACTAGAGCTGAACTGGACTATAAAAATACAATAAACTTAGCTCTGGATGCTATATTGAGTTTATTAAACTATAAGAATGTTATAGTTAAATATATGACGACACTGTCTAGACTCGCTGTCAACCTGAAGACATGGAGGTGACAACACCAACTACTAGAGCTGAACTGGACTATAAAAATACAATAAACCTAGCTCTGGATGCTATATTGAGTTTATTAGACTATAAGAATGTTATAGTTAAATATATGACGACACTGTCTAGACTCGCTGTCAACCTGAAGACATGGAGGTGACAACACCAACTACTAAAGCTGAACTGGACTATAAAAATACAATAAACTTAGCTCTGGATGCTATATTGAGTTTATTAAACTATAAGAATGTTATAGTTAAATATATGACGACACTGTCTAGACTCGCTGTCAACCTGAAGACATGGAGGTGACAACACCAACTACTAGAGCTGAACTGGACTATAAAAATACAATAAACTTAGCTCTGGATGCTATTTTGAGTTTATTAGACTATAAGAATGTTATAGTTAAATATATGACGACACTGTCTAGACTCGCTGTCAACCTGAAGACATGGAGGTGACAACACCAACTACTAGAGCTGAACTGGACTATAAAAATACAATAAACTTAGCTCTGGATGCTATTTTGAGTTTATTAAACTATAAGAATGTTATAGTTAAATGACGACACTGTCTAGACTCGCTGTCAGCCTGAAGACATGGAGGTGACAACACCAACTACTAGAGCTGAACTGGACTATAAAAATACAATAAACTTAGCGCTGGATGCTATATTGAGTTTATTAGACTATAAGAATGTTATAGTTAAATGACGACACTGTCTAGACTCGCTGTCAGCCTGAAGACATGGAGGTGACAACACCAACTACTAGAGCTGAACTGGACTATAAAAATACAATAAACTTAGCTCTGGATGCTATTTTGAGTTTATTAGACTATAAGAATGTTATAGTTAAATATATGACGACACTGTCTAGACTCGCTGTCAACCTGAAGACATGGAGGTGACAACACCAACTACTAGAGCTGAACTGGACTATAAAAATACAGTAAACCTAGCTCTGGATGCTATTTTGAGTTTATTAGACTATAAGAATGTTATAGTTAAATATATGACGACACTGTCTAGACTCGCTGTCAGCCTGAAGACATGGAGGTGACAACACCAACTACTAGAGCTGAACTGGCCTATAAAAATACAATAAACTTAGCTCTGGATGCTATTTTGAGTTTATTAGACTATAAGAATGTTATAGTTAAATATATGACGACACTGTCTAGACTCGCTGTCAGCCTGAAGACATGGAGGTGACAAAACCAACTACTAGAGCTGAACTGGACTATAAAAATACAATAAACTTAGCTCTGGATGCTATTTTGAGTTTATTAGACTATAAGAATGTTATAGTTAAATATATGACGACACTGTCTAGACTCGCTGTCAACCTGAAGACATGGAGGTGACAACACCAACTACTAGAGCTGAACTGGACTATAAAAATACAATAAACTTAGCTCTGGATGCTATTTTGAGTTTATTAGACTATAAGAATGTTATAGTTAAATAATTGACGACACTGTCTAGACTCGCTGTCAACCTGAAGACATGGAGGTGACAACACCAACTACTAGAGTTGAACTGGACTATAAAAATACAATAAACTTAGCTCTGGATGCTATTTTGAGTTTATTAGACTATAAGAATGTTATAGTTAAATATATGACGACACTGTCTAGACTCGCTGTCAACCTGAAGACATGGAGGTGACAACACCAACTACTAGAGCTGAACTGGACTATAAAAATACAATAAACTTAGCTCTGGATGCTATTTTGAGTTTATTAGACTATAAGAATGTTATAGTTAAATGACGACACTGTCTAGACTCGCTGTCAACCTGAAGACATGGAGGTGACAACACCAACTACTAGAGCTGAACTGGACTATAAAAATACAATAAACTTAGCTCTGGATGCTATTTTGAGTTTATTAGACTATAAGAATGTTATAGTTAAATGACGACACTGTCTAGACTCGCTGTCAACCTGAAGACATGGAGGTGACAACACCAACTACTAGAGCTGAACTGGACTATAAAAATACAATAAACTTAGCTCTGGATGATATATCGAGTTTATTAAACTATAAGAATGTTATAGTTAAATATATGACGACACTGTCTAGACTCGCTGTCAACCTGAAGACATGGAGGTGACAACACCAACTACTAGAGCTGAACTGGACTATAAAAATACAATAAACTTAGCTCTGGATGCTATTTTGAGTTTATTAGACTATAAGAATGTTATAGTTAAATGACGACACTGTCTAGACTCGCTGTCAACCTGAAGACATGGAGGTGACAACACCAACTACTAGAGCTGAACTGGACTATAAAAATACAATAAACTTAGCTCTGGATGCTATTTTGAGTTTATTAAACTATAAGAATGTTATAGTTAAATATATGACGACACTGTCTAGACTCGCTGTCAGCCTGAAGACATGGAGGTGACAACACCAACTACTAGAGCTGAACTGGACTATAAAAATACAATAAACTTAGCTCTGGATGCTATATTGAGTTTATTAGACTATAAGAATGTTATAGTTAAATGACGACACTGTCTAGACTCGCTGTCAACCTGAAGACATGGAGGTAACAACACCAACTACTAGAGCTGAACTGGACTATAAAAATACAATAAACTTAGCTCTGGATGCTATATTGAGTTTATTAGACTATAAGAATGTTATAGTTAAATGACGACACTGTCCAGACTCGCTGTCAACCTGAAGACATGGAGGTGACAACACCAACTAACAGGTCTGAACTGGACTATAAAAATACAATAAACTTAGCTCTGGATGTAAAACGACACTTGAAGTTACACCGCATGAGTTTCTTTTAAACGAAAAATCAAAAATTTTTTCAAGGTGAAATATCGACTATTTCTAACCTTTTTGGATGAAGTATGAAAGGATGAATTATGAAGAGTAATGACGAACGGAAAATAAAAGTGTCCAGGGATGGGAATCTGGATGCTTTATTGAGTTTATTAGACTATAAGAATGTTATAGTTAAATGACGACACTGTCTATACTCTCTGTCAGCTTGGAAACATCATGTTCATTCTGGGACATTGAGGTCCACTGATGTAGACATGAAGTCAATACCCTCCAAGAAATAAGGTTGTTGACATCCTGTATGTGACATAGGAACTACATTACGTAAACTATCGGAAATATCTTCTTCTTCTTCCTTCTGATCTCCACACTGGGTGAATTAGAATGCGTCTGCCTTTGTCATTAAGACTGGGAGCACTACTCAGTGGCATGCCGACTTAGCTCTAAAATAAACGGCCGCCTCTGACATGAGGAACAGACGCCATGTGCAGCCGCTCCTAACATGGAGTACAAACGCTGCTCATCCTGTATCCCTGGATTAGGAGCCCTTACAGGGTACTATCAGCCAGGCCAGCTGAGACCAGGTTTTTTATCAAGCTTGTTACTATTGCCCCTCCTCCTTTTTCATCCGGGCTTGGGACCGGCAAAGGCGAAGTTTTTAATCGGAGAAATGTGGAGTTGCACAATAAGTAGATTCTCTTTTTATTAATTTTATCGCTTTTGTATGTGATGTTGTGTTTTTGTGTGATTTAGGTTTTCTCTCTTTGTTCTATATTACTTTCCAAGTAGAAATCAGCTTGTTTACTCACGTTTGACCATAAAAATAATATTTTCTTGATTGATCACTAACATTGTATGGATGTTAAGGTACACTAAGATATGGCTTGGCTGGCTAAGGTTGTATGTCTATCGTTAAAGTCTATCTTAGGTCAATACATCCTTTTAATCCCTAGTACACGTGGCCATGATAATCATGGTGGGTAGATGTTGACGACTTCCTTTACTGTAAGTGCACTACATGTCTACATATATTAAACATCTTCCTATTTGGCAGTTAGGCAAGTTGGTGATGTTATCTCTAGGTACCCAGTCTAATTCTATTTAACGCTCTAATATACAAATATAGGTAAACACTATGTATATAGAAATAGGAGATCATATATTGCCGCAACTCTTTTTATTAACGCGATTAAAGGAAGTTTTCGGGCAAGCCCTTCTTCAGCTAACTATAGTGTTCTAAATTGTCGAAATCCGCAATCCGTTTACCATGACTATGTATATAGGCTTACAGATTGGTAAATATAAGATGTTGGTTGCTTATACTTGTGTTATGTATTTATATTTTAAATTAATGACATTTGTTTACACACAAATACAAAAAAAAAAAAAAAACATTTTATTCTCGAAAACGTGTTTGATTACAATATGGATGATGATGATTCAAACAGAATATAAAAAAATCAATGATAATTAATACACAACAACTTGCGGTTAATATGGAAGGATGTTTATATAACGTCTATATAAAACCTTTTAAAAGTTTGCATTATGCAAATAGGTATTATGAATGGGATCCTAAAAGTTCACAAAAAGATTTGAACAACAAAATTAACCAATTTTTTTAAAAATATTTTTTTCTTTATTTTATTTGACATATCGGACGCGATATCCCAGCTTGGGATACTTGCGCCTAAATACATTTTAGTAACCTATATACAATTCATTTTATATAATTTAATAACCGGACTAAAAACATAATTGACACTTAAACGATGGTATTCTAAAATGGATTATTTTAGCAAAACCTATATACAATTCATTATATACAACTCAATAACCGACTAAAAACACAATTAAAACTGAAACGATGGTTTTCTCAAACAGAAGAGAAAATCTAAAATAAATTATTTTAGCAACCTATATACAATTCATTATATACAACTCAATAACCGACTAAAACACAATTAAAACTGAAACGATGGTTTTCTCAATTTTATGTCTTGGATTAAACTCAAAACATTTCTGGCACTGCCTAACTAATACTTTGTCGTGTATATGGCATCTCTCACAGTCGGTATAGATAACATTACCCTTCTTCCTTAAGGTTTGATACACTCGTGGAGAAACCCGCAGCACTACATTGTGGTGAGAGGTATTGGATTTCATGGGGAACAGCACTCGGATTTCATTCTCTAGTCCACTCAAATCAGGATTCATGGAACATATGATTGGTATTAAATTATTCTTTTCCGTTTGTTTACTGACAATTTTAATAACAATTGTTGGGTCTCTAGGTTGCGGTGTAAAAATTTTACTATTCGCCTTCAATTCCGCCGCCATTCTCAGTTGCTTTAACAAGTGTTTAGCCTCTTCGTCGCTAGGAGTTTTTATTACTATTGCATTTTTGGTGTTATGAATTTTATTAATTCGTATCCCACTACCATTTTCTCGTAACCTTTTTATATTAGTTGAAATTGCCTGAGCTATGTTGTTAATGGGCTCATTATTTAGAGGAACTGCGAGCAGTGTGGCTTCAGTGTTTAAGGTCCGCTGTCTATCCTCAATAAATTTCTGTTTATGATCTCGCTGTGTAACTTGGGCATAAGACAATCCTTTCGAGGAGATCACGCTTCGAATCTCACCGAGCTTCTCTTCCACTATGTTGCCGACGGTGTCCTTCATTTGTGCCAAAAGATTCTAGTTATCCGATTCAATCATAGAAGAAATTCCATCTTTCGTTTGTTTTAACATAGTCGAAAGATATGATAAATCATTTTTAGTCAAATATTTTTGATTTTGTTGAAATTTATTCTCAAAGTATGCAAAAATTTCATCCAGTTTTAAATTTAGTAACCTAACCATAGAATTCATATTTAATCCAAATGAGAAACGAATCGAACTATATTAAAAAAAAACAAGGTAAAATTAAATAAAAAAACATTTAACCGATTTAAAACATTTCAACGTAAACATTTATAAAATAAATTAAGAAATTTAGGCAGTGTTTACCGAGACTTACGGAGCGAGATGACGCACGTCCAGCCAGATCGGCCACCTTTTATATGAAATTGTTTTTTTTTTTAAATATATATATAAGAGTTTATTTCTCCTTTTGTAAACTTTATAACCCTTTTAAAACCATTTATTTTACTATAAATTTAGTTATTTAATTTAACAACAACAACAAAAAGGCTTTTATTAGGGCCCATTGCCCTGTATGGATTCGCCATACAACAACAAAATAATACAGTAATTCTTTTCTCCCTTTCCCCATGTGCACGTGAGCCTTTGTTTGAAAAGGGATTTATTTACACTTATTTAATTTTTGAAAATAGAGCAATCCATAAATAAATCTTTAATTAAAAAGGCATATATTGGATCAAAATATCATTTATTTCACCAATATTTCAGTTGGCTGAACGCCAACCTTTATCTAGGTGTTATAACATTATATTTTTTACATTACATTATATTATTTACATCATATTATATTATTTACATTATAACATAGGTGTTATAACACTTTAAAATGTTATAACACCTTGATAAAGGTTGGCGTTCAGCCAACTGAAATATTGGTAAAATAAATGATATTTTGATTCAATATATGCCTTTTTAATTAAAAACTTATTTAATTTATTATCTATCATTGTTTTTATGTAAAACATCAAAAAGTATTAATTATTATTATTATTTGAAATATATACGTAAATAAGATAATAGCTAAAATTAATTTTATTTAGTTACACATTTGTAACCTAGATGGTAGCACTTGTTTATCATTTGAAAACATTTTTGTTCAATATTTTTATATATATGCAGAATTTTAAAAAATAATATTATAATTTTCAATCCCTCGGTTTTTTTAAAACATTGGAAAAATTCGGAATAAATATTGAAAAGAGGAAACTAACAACGAGTTTAGCTTTTTTTTTATATATATAATTAGTTTTGATAATAGAGCAATTCATAGATAAATCTTTAATTAAAAAGGCATATATTGGATAAAAAAATAATTTATTATTTTTAATAAATTATTTTTTGATCCAATATATGCCTTTTTAATTAAATATAATTAGTTGTAAATATTAACAATAGATGGCAGCACTTATAGACTAATACCAAACAGACGATTATGGTACTTCATTTATTATTTTGTTCAAATTTGATAATAATTATAATTTTTATATTAATTATAAATATATTTATTTAAACTATGTTCACACAACGAAAATAAATCAATATATTATCGTGTATTTAACATTATAAGTTATATTGTTAAGGCGCTACATTAAGGTATCGCCATCTACCAATCAAAAAATGAACTAAACATATTTTAATGAGAATAATAGACTTTGCATTGGTTTTCTTTTACTCAAATTTTTCTTCATAAATTGTCGAATTGAAATAACGAAAAAGATATTAAAATCCTTTAAATTCATTAAAATGAATTGAAGTCGACACTATGCAAATACATACACTCATAGACAAAACTTGAAGAAATGGAAAGTCTTTGAAATCGCCAGTCGTCTTTTTTTTTTTGTTGTTGTTTAAGGAGATGGAGGCAAATTTGTTCACACTTGGTTATTGTGTGTGTCTTCAATAAAGGTCACTGTAACATCTTTCAGAGTTATTGTCTCAATCCCGATATACATACTAAAAGGTACAGCTTCCTTAAGTTTTGTCCATGAGGGGATTTGCCTTTATTAATTGATTTCAGAAGAACAATGATCAAAGCTTGTCTATATAACGGTACTTAAATGCATGTCTACTGTCCCATCGTTCACTTAAAATACCCTTTCCAAGAATTCATCTTCAGTAAAAGAAAAAAGCCAAATACACTAAATTAATGGTATGGTAGATTAAACTGGCGAAACCGCTAAGAAGGTTTACCACTGATGAGTCAGGCCCTCCCTTTATTTTTATCATTGCAGTAGAAAAATGTGTTTTATATGAAAATAAACACAGGCGCTATATCAAATTACCGAGTAGACCAATTAATATTGATTTTATTCGACTTATCGAGTATTTTTTCAAGGGACCGTGGAAAAAAATTCAAATTATCGAGAGTATAGACAAGTATAGATTCAGTAGGGATTGTATGTTTGCTAGAATCGTTTTAACAAATGCTCGTTAGGCAAACTTTTACTCGGGTAAAAACCGGGCGAAGCCGGGAACATTCTTAGTATAAAATAGTTTACATTTTCAATAACAAAATACATATTTGTCGCTCTGTATGCAAATAATGCGACATTGTTCAGCTTCATTTCAAATATGTTTCTATATGAGTGTATGATCCTTTCTATTTTCTAGCTTAAAAGTCACAGCAAGTTTCTTACAAGTTTTTTTCCCCAAATATTTAAAAGGAATTAAAACTGTGAAATACTTTTATAAAAATATCTTTAAAAAACCCTACGCAATAAGTCTTTTTATTCACCATCCTCACGGGCAATGGCCATGTACTGACAGACATTACATGTGTGTATCACGAAACAGACCCTACCTGTATCCACTGTTCAGAAGAACCACAGACAGTTGATCATCTTTTCTTCAGCTGTCATACATTTCTGAGACATAGGATGTAAACAGCTATCCTGCTTGGACTGACCCACCTCAATCCTAGATCTATGGCCAGACTTCCAGACTCAACCTCGGCATGGAAATTTCTGGTCAACTGGTTCAACTCATATAAAATAAAAGGATTTAAAAGCGCGAATGTTTATTTTATACATAAAACGAACTTATACTGTCCTTACTGCGATGAAAAAATATATTGGAAGGACAGTATAAGTTCGTTTTATGTATAAAAGAAACATTCGCGCTTTTAAATCCTTTTATTTTATATGTATAGATGGCGCGTTATTGCTTTGTGTTAATTTATTCCTAATGGTTCAACTCAGTAATCAAAACAGGACACGAGTAAAAGCGCTCAACACTAGTCCATACTGGTGAGCCAGACTCCCCGGGTAGTTGGTGTTCTCTGCTCCCTGGGTTATAAATATTGTAGCGTAGAAATCAAGTCTTTGTATATCTGGAGATGTAAAAGTATTTATTGATGACGTCACTACGACCAGTCGACAATTAATAACAAATTAGCCAAACTATCTACAGCTAGAGAATATCGAGTAAGCAAGCTAGGTAACTAAATGATGATTTTACAAATAATAAATCTGTTTCAAATATTTTCATTAAATAATATTAAATTAAATAATAAATTATTTCTTCGTCACAATATATATATCTTATTATAAAAAAACACGGCAATCTCTTTCTCTTCGACAGGTGAAGTTAGAAGGAAGAGTGAGCACTGGAAGGAGAGAGATATACTAAACTAGCCGAATGACCCGGGCAACGCCCGTGTTTTACCCGATTGAATGTTTTTATTCAAATACTATTTGTTACAATTATAAATTGGCGCCTTATATAAATGCATATGTTAGTTAATAACTATAGCCTATGTGCTTTATCTGTCTATGTACTGTTGGCTTCCGTAGGCGTCTCTTACTGGGAAAAAGAAAGAGAGGATTCCATTTGGTTATTAACTAATATATGCATTTATTTAAGGAGCGACCCACTCCAACACAATGGTTACAAAAACGAAAAAGCGAGTGGGGGGGGGGAGGGCAAAGGTGGCGTGATCGTAGCCGACCAATAGGAGGGCGCCATTCCAAAAAAAAAAAGCAAACGGTGACAGAGATGACTGATGAAGAATGACGCTCGTAACTGTATATAGAATGATGGCTGCTTAATGTTGATTTAAAGTATGACAGAATTGTTCTGGGATGTCTTCTGTTGATACTGTTCTTTGATATGATTCGAGGATTTCTGACTTGGACGTTATATTACAGTAGCGATGGCAGGTAAGACTGTTGTCTAGATTGAATGTATGGCCTGAATTCGTGATATGCTGGTATATTAGTGATCTTAGGTCTTTACTATTGTATATGTGTTATTTTATTGTGGTTTCTATTTTCCTGATGGATTTGTCAACATAAATGGATTGGCAATCTAGATTTGGGGGGGGGGGGGGGGGAGTCCGACCACACCTGTCCCCCCCTGGACCCTTGGAATATTCGACCAAATTCTGGTTCCAAGATGACTAACGTGGCAACGGCACCCATTTTCCAATGAAGAGCATTGGATACGACGACAACAACAACAACAATCTAGATTTTATTTATAACATATTGTATTTTTCTCTGTTGGCGATTTTATTTTGAAAAAAAAAGTAAAGTATTTAAGCACGAGAATGTTTCTTTTATACACAAAACAAACTTCTACTGTCCTTTCACTGCGATGAAAAAAACAATATTGGGAGTAAGGACAGTAGAAGTTTGTGTATAAAATAAACATTTGTGCATATATGTTTTCACTTACTATATATAGATGACGTGTTATTGCTTCCTAGTAATTATATGTTGAGATATGTCAAAGGAATTTACATATTTTTGGAGATAATGTGACGGAATGATGATGCAATCAGCTCAGCGTCTACTCTTAGAAACATTCAGGTTTCACCACAGTCTATATACTAGAAATGTAAAACGGTAGAAGGCAAAATGAATAAAAACCTTTTATTCATATTTAATCACACACACAGCTTTATTAAGACCACAGGTCTTATACAGATTCACTACAGGAAGGAAGCATATATGGAGCTCCTATACTCCAGGCAGCACAGAACCCAACAACAACCTCCATGTCCGACGCATGTCCAGTGGCCACAGAACCCACACTGTATAGGTAAGCGTATCACTGAAAAGACGAGTGTAGAATCAGCCGCGTTCTAGTCTTCACTTTCCTCATCCAAATGGACCACGACATTCAGTGATTCTATTAATCTCCTCCGAACGGTGACTGCGGCCTTATAGAATTTATATAAACCAAAGACCGTGATCAAACATCATTGTATTCATTCAATTATATATTTGTTGACTATCGGATTGAGACAAGGATAAGTAGCCCAAGAGTTATTTTCTCTGATTCTCCAAGAAAAAGCAACCAAATATTATATGCATACATATCTAATCATTTATATCTTAAGAGATATCCTTTCTCTGTCAAAACAAACTCTATAAGCGTAAATGTACACTGCGTGACATTGAAAATGGAACACCAAGAAATAGTGGCCAGAAAATTATGCAAATTTCAGGGTAGACGCGCCTAACCGAGTTATGCAAATGATGTAAAATGCGCAGCTCTCGTGCGCACATGGAGTAAGATATAAGGGAAGGAACTTGCAGAAAGGACAGTATTCGTGTCGTTATTTCTTCAAGGAAAATCATTGTAGAAATTTTGTTCTTGTGTCAAAAGACACGTGTAATAACAGAGAATGCCAGGTCATCGTAAACGGAGGCAGTTCAAGCAGACAGACGCTTTTACGAGGGGCATGGTGATCGGACTGAAAAGGGCAGGTTGGTCCATACGTCAAATCGCAGCTGATACACACCTTGGTGCGTCCACGGTGCACCGACTGTGGAGAAGATGGTTGGAACAAGGAAATGTGGCAATTTATAGGATTGTCGGTGCAACCAGAGTGACGTCAGCACGTGTGGATCGGCGTATCCTTCGACAAGCAGTGGCGGCCCCACAAGCCACTTGTACCGCCATCCTGCAACATGTGCAAGACACCCTAGATCATTCCATCTCGACCAGAACCATTTCCCGTCGATTGGTTGCTAATGGCTTGCACTCATGCCGTCCGCTAAGAAGACAGCCATTGACCCCACCGAATAGGCGCCAACGTTTGGAATGGTGCCGGGCTAGATCGACGTGGATGACGGAATGGCACAGGGTCGTGTTCTCAGATGAGTCGCGTTTCTGCTTGTCCAGTGATAGTCGCCGTGTACGCGTGTGGCGTCGACGTGGAGAAAGGTCCAATCCGGCAGCAATTGTGGAACGCCCCACCGTGCGACAACGTGGAATCATGGTTTGGGGCGCAATCGCGTATGATTCCAGGTCACCTTTACTTCGTATTCAGGGCACTATGACGGCCCAACGATACGTTGATGATATGCTGCGACCGGTGACACTCCCCTACCTTCAGGGGGTATCCAATGCCCTTTATCAGCAGGATAACGCCCGACCGCACACTGCTCGCATTAGCCAACAAGCTCTGCAAGATGTACAGATGCTTCCCTGGCCACCGTACTCTCCTGATCTCTCACCAATCGAGCACGTTTGGGACATCATTGGACGCCGTTTGCATGCCTTGCCACAGCCGCGTTCAGAAGACGAACTGTGGCAAATGGTTGAGAGGGAATGGAGAGCCATCCCTCAGGACGCCATCCGTACTCTGATTGACTCTCTACCTAGACGTGTTGCTGCGTGCATCGCCGTCCGCGGTGGTCCTACTTGCTACTAAGCCGACGCCGTTCTCGCTCTGTATTATGACTATCATTTTGAAATAAAGATCACTTATTGTTCGTCCTGTCTCTCTCTGTCTGCCGAGTTTCATCACTTTCTGGCCACTATTTCTTGGTGTTCCATTTTCAATGTCACGCAGTGTATTTCTAAAAATCTCCGTGCGCTGGTTGCGAGTTAAATGGGCGCGTAGATAAACTGTTGTATATATATTAATTGTTACCACAGAGTGTGTGTAAGCTCACAGGTAAATAGGCTCTAACCGAAACAGAAAAAAGTTCCTTTGTTCAATATTAGTTTCCCTTTTATATTTTGTTCTCTCTCTTGTAAATCAATAAATATAATGTTTAATTAATAATTTTTGGAATCAATTTCATCAAAAATTCTAAGTAAAGTCAACATGAACGAATTTATAAAATAAAATTTTAATAAAAAGTTATTCATAAAAATAATTAGCTTATAACCTGACCTACAGTTAAATGGTGTTATATGTAAAATTTGATGTCATTTATTCCAGTAGTTTTGGAGTTTATAGATTAAAAAAAAACAGATGGACAGATAAAAATTCCATCTATATTTTGGCCAGAGATTTAACCTAGCCACTTTGTCAGCTAAACATTTCTTTAGCAAATTCTGAAGATGTTATGGATCCCGTGTAGATCTCTCTCATGAAACCAATGTAAATTCTTAAAATTCTTATGTCGTATATTTACATAGATATTAAAATTCGAAACTATTATAGACGCGTATGATTCTTTTAAAAATAAACAATTTCTACTGCCCTTTTTTAAATTTTTTAAAAAGAATCATACGCGTCTATAATAGTTTCGAATTTTGATAACAGATGGCGCGCTAATGCATCATAATCGCATAGATATATCTTTAAAATTCTATATAATCTCTCTCTTTTACTTTTTTATGTTTTAGTTCACTGAGAAAGAACTTGTCCGAAAGCTTCTTTATGCAATTGATAAAAAAGAGTTGCGACGTCTTGTACCTTCTTCTTTTTTTTTTTTTGTAATAAAGTCGTTCCTCAACTGACGAAGGCCATAAGCCCGAAACTATGGTCTCCAGGTGAACACTTCTCAAATTTCCGAAGCTGATGTTATAGCTTGTCACTGTTACGATTCCGTTAGTTTACTGAACAGCCAATAGATGGCGCTCATTTTTAACGAGATAGATAACCTTTCTTTCCATAGATCACTATCCTCCCGGGAAAATTTCCATCTATAATTACATCTTAGTAAATTAAATTTTATTGCCATCTATCGTTAAAATTTTACACAAATAAATTTACTGGCAATGCGTTTCTTTTAAATATCATCAAATATTATCTCTATCCCAAATCATATCATTGCAGTAAGGTCTGTAGAGATAATATTTGATGATATTTAAAAGAAACGCATTGCCAGTAAATTTATTTGTGTATAATTACATCTTATTTACATAAAAAAAGTCTTCTCGATAGGACCAATTAAAAGAAATCAATTGTTTAATAATTCTGTTGCATTATAATAACGATGTGTGTAAATATTGAATTTAATATCATTCAGTGTGACAAAAACGATGTCACTTCCATATTTCATCTTACACTGCAATCAATAAAGATATAATTATATTTTCGAAATAGCTAGCAAACGACATTTTTTAGGCGGGAAATTCCTCTTTTTTTTTTACGTCTGCTCGGATATTCTAGTTGAAATTTTCCTCCTATATAAGTGACATATTAGGTGTTTAAAAGTTGTGCAAATAGGGTGTGTGTGTTTTGATAATAGATTTGTTTTTTTTATTAGAACTAATTAGCTACGGATGGCTTCCTGTTTCTCCAGAGTTCTGTTCAAGAAAATGTTGGCCCAATTAATATTGATTCAATAACACAAAAAGGTTTATTATTATTACTATTAGCAGTACAGTAACAGTAATGATCGTTAACATTAATTTTTATATATTGTAGCGTAGAATTCGAGTATGTTGTTGTTGTCCAATGAAGAGCCTCAGATATCTCCATACATCTCTATAATAGCAGCAGCAATGTCCACTATCTTGGGTGTGTAAAGCTGCTGCTCTGAGTCTATGTCAATTTTCTGCAAGGCTGCGGCCATTGTTGGGCATGAGAATATGTGAGTAGGTGTTAGTTCCACACCAGGACAGTTGTTGCATGCTCTATAAGTTCTTGTGCCATCTGGATGTATTGTCATTCCTTTATAGTGTTTTGTTCTAAGTCTTGTTATAGTTTTTGTCAGTTTTCTCTCAGAGTTTATTTCACATATTTGATATTTTCTTATTTTTTGTTTGTTTATCTCGTATTTTGCCGAAGCATCAGCGTCAAATACTGACATTTGTTCTTTCCTTTGGCTCAGCTTTCTGGCTTCCTTTGCCAATTCATATTCGAGTGTGTAAAATAGTTAAATGCGAACATATTTTCAATAGCTTAGTCATTTTGTCTATTATAATAACCTGTACGCATTCATGCTATGTTTTATGATATTCCACCAGTTTCTTTTGGATGTAACACTATCTAATTTCAACTAGTGTAGCCCTCGATCTTGCTATATGTTCGGGGAGCTGACTAGAGGGATATATGTAAATAAAGTTGCGTTACAAGGGGGTCGGTGGAAGAATGGTCTAAACCGTTGGTTTTGGACCGCTACGACCCGGGTTCGATTGAATTGGGCACTTTTTTCTGATTAAAAAAAATAGTCCAATGGCCTTTGATTCTTGCAAAAGTCCAACCCCACCTGCGAGTGCAAGAAAACAAATGGGGCTCTGGCACATTTGTAAGTGCAAAGTCGAATTGCTTTTCACATGTATAGACATGTGGTACACTTACAGTAAAAGTAGTCGCCTACTTCTACCAACCATGATTATCATGGCCTGTACCACGTGTACTAGGGATAAGCAATAATAATAATAAATAATAAGTTGTGGTACATAAAGTATAGACGGGACAACGACCAATGCAATTAGGTTCCTTCACGTTCGTCCATTCCCGAAGTCCACCGCTCTTCAACCTACTTTTATGTACAACTAGACGGGTGACCCGGGCTTCGCCCCGGGATTGACCCGTGTGCATATCTACCCGAGTGATATATATTTAGATAAGATTTTTTTAATAATTGTTTGTTATTAGCATTATCTATTTGTTTGCATCAGCATAATTTAATCTAATCTTTGATAGTGGGCGCTGTTCGTGAGCTAAGTAGAATAATTCGAATGTATAGTTTTAATAATTGATTTATATATATTTTTAAATAGCCTATCGTCTTCCCCGTATTTTTTTACTTATGTATGGAAATTTTGGTTTGAATTAGTGAACTACTGCGAATTTGTATACCGGACATACAAACAAACAATAATACAAACAAACAAACAAACAAACATACAAACATACAATCAAACAAACAAACATACAAACATTGATTTATATATATATATATATATATGTGATAAGATCCTGTCGACTCTTCTGCGATAAGATCCTGTCGACTCTTCTGCGATATGATCCTGTCGACTTTCAATGTGGCAATATGATAATAATGTGGGGAGAGAGAAATAAGGAAACAACAAGTTTGGAAGAGGAATTCCAGGCAACCAGCGGGAGAGAGGGAGCGCGAGGTTCTGCCACCGCTGAACCGCCGTTTGTGTCGCACGCCACCCCCCAACTGTGTCCAAAAATAGTCCTGAGGGTTCCAAGAAAAGCCCCCTCCGGAATGTGGCCAGTGGTTCAAAATGGCCGTAACTTAGTTGCCTTCTATCGACGTCTCTCTCTCGTTGACTGTAGGTTTATTTTATTATTCCTGAAAGAGCATATATTATGACATATGGCCCCCGTTGAAGAAGGCTGAACATGGTTTAAGTATACTTAAAGCTGGAGAAGCCAGGAATAGAGAAAATAATTTTACAGTTGAAATTAGTTAAGGTAATGGTGACATAGTTTTATGTAAATAAAATATTGTATAGTACACAAGTAAATATTATTTACAAGCAGTTTTACAACACCGGAGAGTTTGATATTTAAGGGAATTCTTTATAATATCAAGGTTATAAAAGGCTATATACAACAAAATCTAATGTATTATAAGGGAAATGATATGGAGGAGTGTGAACAACGAGAAGGGGAGTCACATACACATGATGAAATTCTGAAGGTCATTAAGACTGGGGAACTCTACACTTTAAGATATTTTTCAGGCGGACATGGCAAGGGGAAACTTGGCATGGGCTTTCTATGCTATAGGTGTAGAGTATGAGAAATGAGGTTGAGGTTGGCAATTGTGTGAGCTCAGGACTGAGGTAAATATAGAACTACATACAATGTTAGAACCTTGGCGAACAGAGCGAGGGGAAACTTGCCCTGGGCCATTCTACCTTATCTATGCAGTTACTTGTGTAGCGAGTCTGAGGGGGAAAAGTCCCGTGTGTAGGTGAGGAAGTCGAATGGACTTATATTTAATCGGAGGAAAGCATGCGCGCACAGTGCCAAAAATTGGGACGAGGACGGCGTTGTCCTTTACAAGTGACAAGCTGCTCGGACACGAGGTGTTTGAACCTTCGTGGGAGCTTGTGCAAGGCGATGATTTCGCGGTGGGTTGAACGTAAAACCCATGTCTGCGCGAAATGATGACGGACCGGACAGAATCAGCGACGATGTTTAACGTACCTCCGTGGGAAATATCGGAGGTAGGCTATATCGTTCTGGTTTGGACAAGGGACAAACATAGATTTGAAGACAGGGTCCGTGTGGCCAACTTGTGGCGCGAGAAGAAGGGGAGAACTGTGTCGCTCGGTGCAGATTGTTCAAGTGCGAACAAAAAGGAGTTGTTAAACATCTAGCAGTTAGTCAATCTGCCTCCTGTGACGAACACACCATTGGCTAGATGGTGTGGGTCGGTGGATAGGCTAGAGATGAACTACGAAATATATTATCATAAATGAAGGGCGAAGATCAGGCTTTTGAAATGACAATATAGAAGTTCGATAATTGATTAATCAATAATTCTATAAAAGGTCCTGAGCTGGTATAAGGTTAACAAAGTTGTAAGAATGAGAGGGGCATTCAGGGGAAGATAGATAAGAGTCACCAAGGGTTGGTTGTAAGCAAGGCTCACGTGGTGGTTGGAATTCTTCGACGCCTGGTTTACAGGGTGAATTTTGAGTCGTTTAGGGAAAGAAATTATTTTTCGTGAGCCGTGCTTACAAGTAGGGGAGGTCATATACAAATAGGTATACAAAAGTTTAGGTGCTGGAGGCATATTTTTATAGATAAATTGATTATGAAAAATCTATTGTTAATAGTAAAAATCGTAAAGCATTAATAGGTAGAATTCCTTTTTTTTAAAGAGTTACGTTAAAATGGAAATTATTTAATTAAAATGACGATTGTTAAATTCTACTGGTAAGGTAACTAATTAAATGAGTTACAAATATCTAGATAAATAGTATGGAGAATAAAATCATTGTTAATAGGCGTGGAGAGAATAAATGGAGCTAATTATGTAAATATTGGGACAATTTACAAGGAATGACTTATTTAAAGAATGAATGGTAGGAGTTAAAACAATTACACTCACGAGTTATGTTGGTTTAGAGCGCAGGTAAGTTCATTGAGCTTCGGGAGAGTTCTGTCTGTGACACTGTGCGTACCAGTGTTGTACATCACAGTAGCGGCAGGGATATGCGGAGTCTTGTCCATGATGGAGGAAGGTGGCCTGCCCTGGCACGGTGGTCGTTCTTGGGCAGATCGAATGCTGGGAGAAGTGGGAGGTAGTTTCATCTCCGTCGTTGGTGATCACTTCTTCAGGGTAACGGTTCAAAGGTTGGCGAGGAAGGGGGGTGAGAGCTCGAAGTAAAGTGGCTACAGTTGAGTTGGGTTTGGCCGATCATCGTGACTTGGCTTCTTGTTTTTTCATACTCCGGTATATGAGGGATTTGATTCCCGGCCAGGTCTTATCCTGTCGACTCTTCTGTGATAAGATCCTGTCGACTCTTCTGCGATAAGATCCTGTCGACTCTTCTGCGATATGATCCTGTCGACTTTCAATGTGGCAATATGATAATAATGTGGGGAGAGAGAAATAAGGAAACAACAAGTTTGGAAGAGGAATTCCAGGCAACCAGCGAGAGAGAGGGAGTGCGAGGTTCTGCCACCGCTGAACCGCCGTTTGTGTCGCACGCCACCCCCCAACTGTGTCCAAAAATAGTCTTGAGGGTTCCAAGAAAAGCCCCCTCCGGAATGTGGCCAGTGGTTCAAAATGGCCGTAACTTAGTTGCCTTCTATCGACGTCTCTCTCTCGTTGACTGTAGGTTTACTTTATTATTCCTGAAAGAGCATATATTATGACATATATATATCTCTAAATTATCTTTATACATATTATTGCAAAACGACATTTGAAAATTATCCCGCAAGTGTTTCTTTCCAACGAAAGATCAAAACTTATTTCAAGGAAAAATAACGACCATTTCTAACCTTAGGGATGAGGTATGAAAGGATGAATTGTGAAGAGTAATGATAAACGGAAAAATAAAAGTGTTCAGGGATGGGAATTTCTCCTTGAAATAAGTTTTGATCTTTCGTTGGAAAGAAACACTTGTGGGATAATTTTCAAATGTCGTTTTGCAATCACGGGCCGCATTATATTATATTATACATATTATCTATATATATAATTGCCTTATTCTGTCTGAAGCTCACGGATAGAATGCGCGCCCATTGGCTGCCGGCGAACACGTGTCCTCCCTGCCCCCCTCTAGACAACCCTGTTATCAGCTGTGTGATACATACACCTGTCTATAGCGGCCATTCTAGACAACCCTGTTATCAGCAGTGTGTTACATCCACCTGTCTATACAGACCACCCTGTCAATAGCGGTCACTTTAGGCAACCCTGTAATCAGCAGTGTGTTACATCCACCTGTCCATACAGACCACCCTGTCTATAGCGACCACTCTAGACAACCCTGTTATCAGCTGTGTGATACATCCACCTGTCTATACAGACCACCCTGTATATAGCGGCCATTCTAGATAACCCTGTTATCAGCTGTGTGATACATCCACCTGTCTATACAGACCACCCTGTCTATAGCGGACACCTTAGGCAACCCTGTTATCATCAGTGTGTTACATTCACCTGTCTGTACAGACCACCCTGTCTATAGCGGTCACTTTAGGCAACCCTGTAATCAGCAGTGTGATACATACACCTGTCTATACAGACCACCCTGTCTATAGCGGCCACTCTAGACAACCCTTTTATCAGCTGTGTGATACATACACCTGTCAATACAGACCACCCTGTCTATAGCGACCACCCAAGACAACGTTTTTAAAATATATTCGCACTCGGGTAAAACCCGGGCGTTGCCCGGGCCATTCGTCTAGTTGTATATAAAAGTATTTGCCCATTGAAGAGTAGAAAATTTGCACGAAACCTTGCAAAACCAAAATTAAAAGAAACTTTTAAACCTGATTTATATATTTTTTCCTTTTTCAGATAATTTCTGGTTAACTATTGCTTACAATAGGTTAAATTAGGTAATTTATAATACAATATAATGCGGCTTATGATTGTAAAACGACATTGGAAAATATCCCGCATGAGTTTCTTTTAAATGAAAAATCGAAATTTATTTTTAAGGAGAAATAACGATTATTTCTAACCTTAGAGATGAGGTATGAAAGGATGAATTGTGAAGAGTAATGATAAACGGAAAAATAAATGTTTCCAGGGATGGGATTCCCATTCCCCCGGGATATGTCGTTTTACAATCATAAGCCGCATTATATTTTATTATAAATTACCTCATATAATATTTACGAACGGAGAAATATGTCCAGGGTAGCCTAGTGGACATGGCATCTGCCCAGTAAGCGGAACACTGTGGGTTCCCATCCCTGGACACTTTTATTTTCCGTTTATCATTACTCTTCACAATTCATCCTTTCATACCTCATCTCTAAGGCTAGAAATAGTCGTTATTTCTCCTTAAAAATAAATTTCGATTTTTCATTTAAAAGAAACTCATGCGGGATATTTTCCAATGTCGTTTTAAATTAGGTTAGTTTAGATTGAGTTAATTTATAAGTGGAACTATTTTTTGTTGTTGTTATTGTTTACCGCGGATAGGCCTTGCGCGGACTAATACAAGTCCGCTGTGTCTTGCCACTATTTCTACACATCAAATGCTACAATGACTTTTTTTCTAAAAAAAAAAAAAAAAAACCTCCGTTTTGTGTCAAAGTCTAATCATTGCAGTATAAGGTCTGTAGAAATGGTGTAATAGGTAAAGTACTCATTTCTGCGGTTGGTGAAAACACCCCGACAATTGTATTATTCCGCGCTAGTCGGAGAAAATAGCTCCAGTTTATTTATTTGTAACAATATTCATATAAATATGTATTTAAAAACGGGTATATTTACCATGTGTATATAATCTTTCTCCATTTTTACCCCTTTGTATATTTCCCACTTTCATGGGTTTCTCCGTCTTGTAACCCCAAGGAGAATCCTCTGTAAGACCTGTGTCTTAATAAAGGTTTGTGTGTGTGTGTGTATTTAAAAAACGAATATTTATTTATTGTTTTTTTTAAACATGCTTTCAATTGTTACTTAGATCTTCTTAGTTCTAAAATGTTGTGTCAAACGGAGGTGGTTCAAATTCAATGTAGAATAATTCCAATTTCTTCTACTAGATGGCACCCCAATACCGTGTGTGCCAAACATTGCCGAAGTTTTAATATAACTTTTTTCAATTGCCAGAGAGGAACGGAATTTTTTTTTTTTACAATTCTGTTGTTATTTTTCAATTTCAAGAAAGGAAGAACATTTGATATGTGAGATATATCAATTTTTTTTATCCCCATTGAATATAAGTAAATAATATTTTTTAAAGCTTAATTCTATTGACGTTATGTGGCGCTGGGTTTGTTGTTGACACACATTAATATGTTATAATACCTTGATAAAGGTTGGCGTTCAGCTAACTGAAATATTGGTAAAATAAATGAT
>CP092879.1:68896946-68957037 GCA_030710605.1 Cordylochernes scorpioides
TTCAAAATTCGAAACTATTTTAAAGGCGTAAAATTATTTTTGAAATTAAACAATTTCTACTGTCCTTACTGCAATGGAAAAATTAATGAGAGGGCCTGGCTCATCAGTGGTGAACCCTCTCAGCGGTTTCGCCAGTTTAATCTACCATACCGCTGTTATATTGCATTTTTGGAACTTCCTTTTATAGTGATACTGTTGATAGACTCTTTGAATTGGGTATTTTAGAAGAACTATGGACATAAGCTTTGAGGACAATAGAATTACATACATTTATAAATATATAATATGCTTCGAGCAATCGCTCTTCCGCATAACCGCGGTATGGTATATTAAACTGGCGAAACCGCTGAGAGGGTTCACCACTGATGAGCCAGGCCCTCTCATTAATTTGTTTCCATTGCAGTAAGGACAGTATAAATTGTTTAATATCAAAAATAATCTTACGCCTTTAAAATAGTTTCGAATTTTGATAACAGATGGCGCGCTAGTGCATCATATTATAAAAGTTTGTTTTATTGATTATTGAAATGTCCAGAAAGATAGTGACCAACTAAATATAAAAACTGTACAACTCCTAATAACAGTGTTCGACAAGGTTGAATCCTTGAAACTTCAACTTTAATGCGCGCGCTGGAGGTATTTTTTAATTGGTTCATTTCATTCAATTAAAGATTCGATAATTTATTTCTCTCTATATGACTTTAAAAAAATTAATTGTTCACATTCAAAATATATTTTTAATTATATATTATTCTATTCTGAGAAAGAACAAATGACGAAAGGTTCAAATGAAAAGAAAAATGTTATATTCTTTAATATTGATTTTTGTTTTTGAATTTTGTTTGGAAGGAAAGTGTTTGGCTTCTTTGAAGATTTTCTTGATTTGGCTGATATATTTGATGGCTATCTATACATGTGGATATCTTCTGTTTTCTTTTCTCTCCAAGTTTGCATAGTAATCTTCTCTCCAAGTTTGCATAGTGATCTCTCCAAGTTTGCATAGTGATCTCTCCAAGTTTTCATTTGCATAGTGATCTCTTCAAGTTTGCATAGTAATCTTCCCTCCAAGTTTGCATAGTGATCTCTCCAAGTTTTCATTTGCATAGTGATCTCTCCAAGTTTTCATTTGCATAGTGATCTCTCTAAGTTTGCATAGTGATCTCTCCAAGTTTGCATTTTCATAGTGATCTCTCCAAGTTTGCATTTGCATAGTGATCTCTCCAAATTTGCATAGTAATCTTCTCTCCAAGTTTGCATAGTGATCTCTCCAAGTTTTCATTTGCATAGTGATCTCTCTAAGTTTGCATAGTGATCTCTCCAAGTTTGCATTTGCATAGTGATCTCTCCAAGTTTGCATAGTGCTCCTCTCTCCAAGCTTGCATAGTGGTCCTCTCTCCAAGCTTGCATAGTGCTCCTCTCTCCAAGCTTGCATAGTGGTCCTCTCTCCAAGCTTGCATAGTGCTCCTCCCTCCAAGCTAGCATAGTGGTCCTCTCTCCAAGCTTGCATAGTGCTCTTCTCTCCAAGCTAGCATAGTGGTCCTCTCTCCAAGCTTGCATAGTGCTCTTCTCTCCAAATTTGCCTATTCCAAACTTCCAGTTGTCTATTCTTATCAACATAACAATTAGGCGGCACAATACATATGTATACTAATTAAAAAGGATATTTTGGATCAAAATAAAACATTGTATTTATAACAAAAATCCAATATTCCGCTAGGCTGTACCCCTATCTTCGTCAGGGTCTTTCCTTATTTTGGAAATGTTTTGATTAACCACGCAATGTCTTTACGGGATGATATATAAACTATTTACATACCCCCCACACTCTGTGGCTAACACATCTCAAATATATAAACACAAATTTATATAAGTAAGAGATGTTATAATTTATACTGTTGCTCTATCTATCATTGATGACAACTTTCTATAAAAAATATAGTGTTATATATATATGTAACTAGACGGGTGACCCGGGCTTCGCCCCGAGATTGACCCGTGTGCATATCTACCCGAGTGATATATATTTAGATAAGATTTTTTTTATAATTGTTTGTTATTAGCATTATCTATTTGTTTGCATCAGCATAATTTAATCTAATCTTTGATAGAGGGCGCTGTTCGTGAGCTAAGTAGAATAATTTGAATATATAGTTTTAATAATTGATCTATATATATATTTTAAAATAGCCTATCGTCTTCCCCGTATTTTTTACCTATGTATGGAAATTTTGGTTTGAATTAGTGAACTACTGCGAATTTGTATACCGGACATACAAACAAACAAACATACTAACTAACAAACATACAAACATTGATTTATATATATATAGATATTGTAGCAAGGTATTTATTAATTTTATTATTTTTATTAACAGAGTGATCATTTTTATGTTTATATTTTGCTACTCTGTAAATTTCCCTCGTGGCTTATCTTTTGTTTACCATTCTTAGTTTGTTCTTGCCTGAAATAAATCGTTGTCTCCTCCTGAAGTTTTTGTCTTCCCTAATTTTACACGTGGCAATATCATACAATATAATGCGGTTATGATTATAAAACGACGTTTAACAACTTTTACCGCAAATGTTTCTTTTTACAGAACGAAAAAATCGTAATTTTAATTATTTTAAGGAGAAATAACAACTATTCCTATCCTTAGGGATAAATATGAAAGGATGAATTGTGAAGAGTAATGAAAAACGGAAAAATAAAAGTGTCCAGGGATGGGAATTGAACACTTTACTTTTCCGTTTATCATTACTCTTCACAATTCATCCTTTCATACTTTATCCCTAAGGATAGAAATAGTTGTTATTTCTCCTTAAAATAAATTACGATTTTTCGTTCTGTATAAAAATAAACATTTGCGGTAAAACTTTTTAAACGTTGTTCTATATATTTTTAAAATATATTTATAAATGTATGCCTCTCTGTATATCTTATCGCTGAAGAGATGGGGCAACTATTAGGAAATTATTCCATATCAAAGTTTACAGAAAACTTGACAAATAGTGATTTGCTATTGTATACCTATAATAGTACATAACTGATACCATCTCTTTCATAAACACAACTTTTCCTCATTTACAGGTTTCCTCCCGTTTCCTAAAGTTCAAAAAAAGTTTTTTTTAGGTTAATAGAAATGTTAATCTAAAGAGGAAGTTGTTACATCAATACAAATATTCAGGTATTTCGTAAGTAGTAAAAGTTGATGTTATTTGATCCTTTGAATAGCAAAACATCTTTTGGATTTATTTTCGTTATTTAGCTTAAATAGCGTCATAATACCTGGATGATTCTAATGATAGGTATATTGTCTTATATGGAAGAAGGTAGAATTGTTTAACTTTCATAAAGCGTTAGAGATTTAAAAAATATTTTATTGACCTCATACACAAGTCAATGGTAGTAGTATATAATAATTATAAAAAGAAGGATAAAATAAAAGAGGGATAAAATAAAGGAATAAAATATATACAGTTATGTACAGTCGAGGAGATTCCCCCAACGACGGAGAGTCCTCCTCCAGACAGTAAGGGGGTTTTCATAAAGCGTTAGAGAACAAGGTAATCTCTAAGAACTAAAATTACAGAACAATTTCCTCTTCCATAGTTAAATTGTATAGTGCGTTCAAATCAATAAGCTTGAGGGATAAGATTGTGTTCTTCACTATGTAAATCCGTTTTTGCATAACTGTTATTTTCTGCTCATATATATATGTATATATATATAGATTAGATCCGAAAACTTTAGTAGCGTAATATATTTTTCCTGTCGAAGGGCGGTTGTGCCCGAAAGCTTAAAAAAAAAAAAAATAATAATAATAATAAAAAAATTGAAAGATACTTATCCCTCAAGCTTATTGATTTGAACATTCTATTAGGGGATTAGCCTATTAATAATTTGTATAGTGTTATGTTAAATACTTAGATTTCCTTTTCATTTTTCTTTCTCTCCTTTGTTTATGTTTTTTTTTATCCTTTTGTTCATGAAAATGATGTATGGCGAGTCCTTGCAGGACGGAAATGTCCTAATAAAGCTGTTGTTGTTGATATTGAAGAAGGAATAAAAGTTTTTTGGTGACGAATATACAGCATAAATAAAAGAAAAACGTCGCTGAAAACTTTGATTCCTATTTCAATATAAGACAATGTACGCATCAATATGATGTCTGGCAATTCCTTCTGTTGTAATTGTCTTATATACCACGAGATACACGTACTTGGATTTACACGGATACTGATCGTGTTAAGAACATCACATGTCTATTACATGTGAAAAGCAGTTCAACTTTTGCACTTACATGTGTGACAGAAAGTTGTTTGGTTACTTGCACTTGCTGGTGGTGTTTGACTTTAACTAATCATTTTTTTCACATTGTGTAGGTTCTCACGCAATTCTGGCCTTAACTACCCGTTTCATGATTTTTCAGGATGCCTTAATGACCAATTTTTTGGTCGTTGAGGTACAGCTTGCACCACGCTGAGGAGGGCCATTAGCCCGAAACGCGTCCGTGGTTAGCTTTTCTTGATTAATCAAGAATGGGTATTTGGCCAGTTCTGGAATAATTAGAAATCAACGAGAATAGTTGATATTTATTCCGATAGATGGCACAAGCCATCAGCAACTTTGAGTTGCACGATAAGGAGATGCCTTTTTCTTAAAGAATCAGGGGTCATTGGAGCATTTTTTTAAATAAGTAAAAAATGGCCTATATACATAAATTCGATTTCGAGTCGTAATGGTTGAAAACCAACAGTTTAGACCATTCTTCTACCGACCTCCTTATCCTCAAAAAAAAAAAAAACCTTTCTGCAAAAAAAAGCGAGCAGTTCGACTTATTAAAATATACAAGTATCAGAGTCATCAATCAATTCTGTCACCGTTTGCTTTTGTGAATGGAATAAATACCCAAATATGGCCATTTCTTATAACCATCGGTGGTTCAGTGGTAGAATGCTCGCCTGCCACGCGGGCGGCCCAGGTTCGATTCCCGGCCGATGCATTTTTTTTACGAATAGTATTTGAATAAAAGCATTTAATCGGGTAAAACCCGGGCGTTGCCCGGGTCATTCGGCTAGTGCATTTATAAGTGGGACAGAAAACTGTTTGGTTACTTACACTTGCTGGTGGTGTTGGACTTTTACAAGAATCAGGGGCCATTGGAGCATTTTTTTTTAAAATAAGTAAAAAGTTTCCAATTCACATAAATTCGATTTCGGATCGTAGTGGTTGAAAACCAACAGTTTAGACCCCTCTTTCACCGTTATCCTAAAAATATCTTTCTGATAAAAAAAATAGCAACCATTGCTTAACCAATCTTAAAAAATTAACCGATTTTATATTTCCTAATATCTCAATATACTATTTAAAGAGATAAATAAAAACATTTTCAATTTAATTAATTGTTGTAAATACCTCGTTTAAAAGTGTAAGGGTAATAAGATCTTCAATATATAAATCAACTATTAATATAAACTATTAAATAACTTAACAATCCAAACAAAAATGTGTATGAAGAAATATCTTAATTATATTTATTTTTAATATATATGATTATTAGATAATATAAAAAGGTATATACTGGATTGAATAAAAATATTTATTTGCCAATATTTCGGTTGGCTAAATGCCAACTTTGTCAAGGCTTTAAAATTATTTTAACTGTGATATTATAACACTATGCGGAGCTAAGTTTGTTTATACAAAAATGTAATGCATTGATAAAGGTTGGCATTCAGCCTACCGAAATATTGGCAAATAAATCTTTTATTCAATCCAATATATGCCTTTTTATTATAATAGAGCAATCCATATTTAAATATTTATATAAAATATATAAAAAGACATATATTGGATTAAATAAAAGATTTATTTGCCAATATTCCGGTTGGCTGAACGCCAACCTTTGTCAATGCATTACCATTATATTTTTATATAAAGATATAAATATAGATTGCTTTATTTTTAGAAAAAATGAACGATCTATGTTTATTTAAAAAAAAAGTTTTTGACTATTCCGCATTGATAAAATTCCAGATAAGATTCCTCAGAGATTCCCGCCCTGAGGGTAGGTAGAAAAGGTATCCTCTTGACCTCCTTCCTATCCGAAAGAATTATCGGTCATATAGGGAAACTATCCTTACCTTTGAACATCCTGATTGGCACCGACGAAACATTTGAATTCATTGGAAAATCCACCCTCGACGGTATTTTTAGACCAGTATTGCACCTCTCCGTTAAGAAATCAAGCTATTAGCCAATTCTGTTGAAAAATAAAAGAGGTTTAAACGCGTAATTGAACGATAAAAAAATATAAAAATAGAAAGTATTTCCTTTCTTAATCTTCGCGAGATAAAGTAGAAAAAAATGTAGGGGGTAATTCTAAAAAGATTATGTTGGCTTTTTAGATTGTGTTAATGGTTTTCCTCAAATAATACTTTTTATCAGAATAATTGTACCCATTGTTCCATTTCAGTTATAAGATTACTAGTTTAAGTTAAGATTATGAATTCTACAAGGCCGCAGCTACCGTTCGGAGGAGATTAATAGAATCGCCGAATGTCGTGGTCCATTTGGATGAGGAAAGCGAAGAATAGAACGTGGCTGATTCCATACTCGTCTTTTCAGTGATACGCTAACTTATGCACGGTGGATTCTGTGGCCACTGGACATGTGTCGGACCTGTAGGCTCTTGGGTTCTTTGCTGCCTGGAGTATAGGAGCTCTATCTATGCTTTCTTCCTGTGGTGAATCGGTATAAGACCTGTGGTCTTAATAAAACTGTATGTTATCTGCATCAATGCATTCATCAAAACTTGCTGTATATATTACTTCTTTGGATTTGTGTTTTCTCTTTGAATTTCTGAATCCAATTAAATCCCAAATTGCCAAATTGTGAATATAACGAGTTGATCTAAGCTTATTATTTATTTAAGTAACCCAGGTTCCTGGAGCGTACAGAAGTCGCCAACTACCCGGGATGTCCTTCTGACTTAAGTCTTCTTGGATTTATATACAATGCCAGTGGAAGTCCAATTAATGAGGTGTCGCCAGGCAGATTTCTTTCTTGGGAGATTTTCTAGGGATGCTGGACATATGTTGGTGATACCTAGGAGAGTGGCTGTCTGGAATCTTTGGTATTGGAAGGTTGGGCAAGTGAAGAGGAGGTGGTCTACGGTTTGGTCTTCATCTTGGCAGTGGGGGCAATCTAAGCTTAAAAGTAAGCGCCTTTAACATGCAATAACCAGCACGCATCATTCACCATGAACGTATATTTTCAAAAGGTTGTTTTTCACACACAAATAATGTAATATCGTTTTGAAAATCGAGCAATCTATAAATAAATATTTAATTAAAAAGGCATAGATTGGATCAAAATATCATTTATTTTACCAATATTTCAGTTGGCTGAACGCTAACCTTTATCAAGGTATTATAACATATTAAAGTGGGTCAACAACAAACTCAGTGCCACATAACTTGAATAGAATTAAGTTTAAAAAATATATTTTTGCTTATATTCAATGGGGAGAAAAAAAATTTGAAATATTTTTTTAATTGAATTGAAATTGATTTGAAAAATTTAAAGAATGTTATATATTTTCTCACTCAATATCATAAGTATTTAAAATATATAAATAATAATTTGTATATAAAAATAATATTTATCCTTAATATATTAACGTGATAATCCTGTTGAAGGACTGACAAGTCCGAAAGCTTGAAAATAAAAAGTTGTACAAGAAACTTAACCCTGGAAGCTTTATTTATTTTATAACGCAATACTATATATTATAAGAAATGGAAACATTAAAGCACAAATGTTTCTTTTTTTTTAATAAACACAAACTTCTACTGTCCTTACTGCGATGAAAAATATATCGTGAGGACTTGGATCATCAGTGGTGAACCCTCCCAGCGGTTTCGCCAATTTAATCTAACAAACCGCTTCTTAGAGCTTTAATACTGTATTGGTTGATTCTGCTTTTATATGCTACACTGAAGGGTGGAATCTTAGAAATGGTATTCAAGGAAACTATGGACATAAGCTTTGAGCATTCTTTTGGACATAAGCTTTTAGGATAGCATAATTACATATATTTTTCATCGCAGTTTTGTGCTTAAAAGAAACATTCGTGCTTCAATGCTTCCCTTTTCTTATATACAGGGTGTACCAGGTAAATTGGGAATTTCAACAATGGTATTTTAACTGAAATTTTTTGCAAGTAAAAATTAAAATATCCGAATGAAATTTGACACAGTAGTAGATAAAAGGATATAGTTTTTATTTATTCAATGTAGTTTCCATTATTAGCTACAACAGTCTCGAGGCGAGTGCGGAATGAAGCACAGGCCTTGGCGACGATGACCTTGTCCATTTGGGTCATCACCGTGTGAACTGCTTTCTTGACAGACTGGATGGTGGTATGAGGAGCTTTGTTGACATCTCTCTCAACAACGCCCCATACATAGTAGTCGAGGGGATTGCAATCTGGATAATTAGGGGGCCAAATATCAGGACCCCAGTGACTAGGGACGTTAAGTGTCAGCCACGATTGTGTCTTTTTTGCCTTATGGGCTGGAGCTGAGTCCTGTTGGAAGACATACTTCCTTCCTGCGGCCACCATGTCCATCCAAGGCTTCACAACGGTCTCCAGAACATTGATGTAGGTGTCAGCGTTCATCCTAAGGCCCTTCTCAAAGAAATGGGGAGGCATGACATCACCTTCACTGCTGATAACGCCAAGGACCATTACGGAGGCAGGAAATTTCGTGTGCATCACGACAGGTATCTCTGAGGGGTCTTTACAGATCCAGAGATCATTCCTGGGATTTACCTTTTGGTCCACGTCAAAGTTCTTTTCGTCAGAGAAGAACCTTAGCATGCCAAAAGAGTCGTGTTTCAGGTTGTTGAGGAGGGCAGCAGCCTTTCCTTTTCTGTTATTCTTCATATTCTCAGTCAGCAACTGACCTTTCCGAAGGGCATAAGACTTGAGACCAAGGTCCTCATGGATAGTTCTGACAATTGTCATAGAGCCAACGTCCATTTCCTTGGCTATGGCCCTCATGCTCTTCCCAGGGTTTCCATCAATATTCTCCTTGACATTTTTGACAAATTCTTCGCCTCTTACCCTGTCCGATCGACGCGAGTGCTTTTTCCTTGTAGCTATCCCCTCTTTGTTACTGTCGGCCTCATCAAACTGCTTCTTGACACGATAAATAGTGGTTTTGGGCAACTTAAGAAAATCCACTATCTCTTTGGGGCTCCTTCCGGCGCGCAGAGCAACGATGATGGCAGCTCGATTTTCAAATTCTCGGTTATTCTTCATCACTACACTGCGCACACATGTACTGTTGCATTTTACATGAATATGGCTACGTAATGAAAAAAAAAACAAGTTTTTAATCTCAAGTAGTTTTTGCTTTATGGACTGTCAAAGTTAGTCCCAATGACCAGGGCAACGCCCGTGTTTTACCCGATTGGATGTTTTGATTCAAATACTATTTGTTACAATTATAAATTGGCGCCTTAAATAAATGCATATATTAGTTAATAACTATAGCCTATGTGCTTTATCTGTCTATGTACTGTTGGCTTCCGTAGGCGTCTCTTACTGGGAAAAAGAAAGAGAGGATTCCATTTAGTTATTAAATAATATATGCATTTATTTAAGGAGCGACCCGCTCCAACACAATAGTTACAAAAACCAAAAAGCGAGTGGGGGGGGGGGGGGGGGGCAAAGTCAAAAACAAAGTGTCTCGCGTAGTGGCGGCGCCATCGTAGCCACGTGATCGTAGCCAACCAATAGGAGAGCGCCATTCCAAAAAAAAAAAAAAGCAAACGGTGACAGAGATGACGCATGACGCTCGTAACTGTATATAGAATGGCATGTTATCACCTTAGAATTAATAATAATAATAATAATAATAATGTTATTGATATATGAGAGGATAATAAAACTAGTATTAAGGTATAAGAGTATAAAAAGAGAAACTGGCTTGTTGTAATATATCCGTTCGTAGAACATCTATCTATCAATAAATACCTTTGTTAAGAAAAAGGCATCTCCTTATCGTGCAACTAAAAGTTGCTGATGGTTTGCACCATCTATCGAAATAAATATAAACTATTCTCGTTGATTTCTAATTATTCCAGAATTAGCCAAATACCCATTCTTGATTAATCAAGAAAAGTTAACCACGGACGCGTTTCGGACTGTTGGCCCTCATCAGCGTAGTGCAAGCTGTACCTCAACGACCAAAAAAACTGGTCCTTCAGACATCTTGAAAAATCATGAAACGAGTAGTTAAGGCCAGAATTGCGTAAGGCCGCGCAAATACCTTTGTGTTAGGATACTTTCATTCTAAGATACAGATTCTCCTGAAAGATGTAGCAGATGAGTGGAAAAAGAAGAGGGACAAATAAATTAGAATAAACAATGTTATATGGGAAATATGTAAATACAGAGAAATAATTATTTTAATATAATATTATATACACTCACATGGGCAAAACTTAAGAAAGCGAATAGTCTTTGATGTCGTCTGTTTTATTATTATTTTTTTTTGGAAGGAGACAGAAGCAATTTTGTTCACACTTTGTTATCTCGTGTGTCTTCAATAATGGTCATTGTAATATAATTTAGAGTTATTGTTTGAATCCCGATATACATGCTAAAAGGTGCAACTTCCTTAAGTTTTGTCCATGAGTGTATACACACTTGGTTATCTCGTATGTCTTCAATAAAGGTCACTGTAATATCTTTCAGAGTTATTGTCTCAATCCCGATATACATGATAAAAGGTACAACTTCCTTAAGTTTTGTCCATGAGTGTATACACACTTGGTTATCTCGTATGTCTTCAATAAAGGTCACTGTAATATCTTTCAGAGTTATTGTCTGAATCCCGATATACATGATAAAAGGTATAACTTCCTTAAGTTTTGTCCATGAGTGTATTTTGTTCACACTTGGTTATCTCGTGTGTCTTCAATAAAGATCACTGTAATATATTTCAGACCTATTGTCTGAATCCCGATGTATATGCTAAAAGGTACAATTTACAAAAGTTTTGTCTATAAGTGTATATATATTGCATTACATATACATTTCGTAAATTGCTATAAAGGTTAACTCTATGCTGACTAGGAATATAATCAGTAGAGGATTTTAAACTATGGGATTTCGAAAGGTAACGGAAAAGGGGGGAATTGTGAAATATCTTAAATTCTCCTAAATTACATGTCATTACGAATTACACGCAATCATTGCTTCCTCTTTTATGTCGATTATCAAACATTGTAGAAAATGGGATAAGTGTTAAGTAACTGAACGAATGTACGCGTGGGAATCTGTAGATGAAAAATAAAATATCTATAACCTATATATACACTCATGGACAAAACTTAAGGAAGTTGTACCTTTTACCATGTATATCGGGATTCAGACAATAACTCTGATTACAGTGACCTTTATTGAAGACACACGAGATAACCAATATACACTCATGGACAAAACTTAAGGAAGTTGTACCTTTTACCATGTATATCGGGATTCAGACAATAACTCTGAAAGATATTACAGTGACCTTTATTGAAGACACACGAGATAACCAAGTGTGTATACACTCATGGACAAAACTTAAGGAAGTTGTACCTTTCAGCATGTATATCGGGATTCAGACAATAACTCTGAAAGATATTACAGTGACCTTTATTGAAGACATACGAGATAACCAAGTGTGTATACACTCATGGACAAAACTTAAGGAAGTTGCATCTTTTAGCATGTATATCGGGATTCAGACAATAACTTTGAAAGATATTACAGTGACCTTTATTGAAGACATACGAGATAACCAAGTATGTATACACTCATGGACAAAACTTAAGTAAGTTGTACCTTTTACCATGTATATCGGGATTCAGACAATAACTCTGAAAGATATTACAGTGACCTTTATTGAAGACACACGAGATAACCAAGTGTGTATACACTCATGGACAAAACTTAAGGAAGTTGTACCTTTCAGCATGTATATCGGGATTCAGACAATAACTCTGAAAGATATTACAGTAACCTTTATTGAAGACACACGAGATAACCAAGTGTGTATACACTCATGGACAAAACTTAAGGAAGTTGTACCTTTCAGCATGTATATCGGGATTCAGACAATAACTCTGAAAGATATTACAGTGACCTTTATTGAAGACACTCGAGATAACCAAGTGTGAACAGCCTCTGTCTCCCGCAATGAGTATATACGCAGTGAGAGTGTTTATAATATTCATTGTGTTTTTTTCACATTGTGTCGCGGTCTCACGCAATTCTGGCCTTTACTACCCGTTTCATGATTTTTCAGGATGCCTGAATGACCAGTTTTTTGGTCGTCGAGGTACAGCTTGCACCACGCTGATGAGGGCCAACAAACCGAAACACGTCCGTGGTTAGCTTTTCTTGGTTAATCAAGAATGGGTATTTGGCCAATTCTGGAATAATTAAAAATCAGCGAGAATAGTTGCTATTTACTCCGATAGATGGCGCAAGCCATTAGAAACTTTCAGTTGTACGATAAGAAGATACCTTTTTCATAAAATATTCATTGTGTTTTGATTTTCTAAATAAATATATACATATCCAGTAGAATTTCTCTATAGCGAATTCTAATTTTGGGGGCTGAAATTTTGGTTCACAATAGAGACAGTATATAATTACAGAATATATATAACGTATAAATATATAATAAACCTTTCATATATACAACACAACAATAACAAAATGGCCGCAGCCTTGCAGAATATTGACATAGACCCGAAGAGCAGCAGCGTTACACACCCAAGATAGTGGACATTGCTGCTGCTGTGATAGAGATGTATGGATACATCTGAGGCTCTTCATTGGACACGACAACAACAACAGAAAATTGACATGGACCCAGAGCAGCAGCTTTACACACCCAAGAATAGTGGACAATGCTGCTGTGATAGAGATGCATGGAGACATCTGAGGCTCTTCATTGGACACGACAACAACAACAACCATAACAAAACAAGCCTTTTATTGGGATCCTGTGCCATACACAGGATTTGTCCAAGAACATAATTGCTTAGAAAATATTTGTTATTTACATACATCTTTCATTTACATATCTATTTACATACGGCTCTCTTTTCTCAATGTTTCTTCTCTTGACCTGTAAAACTTGTACAGGACCAATGTATTGGATTTATTCTTTGTCGTCCTAGACAACAGAGCCTCCAGAGCAAGATGATTTGATCCAATTTTATGTAAAAGAAGTTCCCCTTTTACTTATTAACTTTAAACAGAAAACATGTGTTGCTCATGTTCCGAGTCAGATTTTTTAAAATTGCACAATGGATATATTTGGTCTGTTGTGTTAAATATTATATTAATATATACATATATTTATATACAATGTGTTCATTTGTGGCGTCCATGCGGTAAACACTCCGCCACCGATGGACTGCGAGAGTTCTTTCCCACAGAGTGGGCAGGTCGATGTGTTGATTTGTGTTGTCCACCTCAAGAACAAGATGGTACTTGTAGATGGTAGCCTTCGCCATTGCTGGGATCTCCATTACCTCGGGGTAGAGGAACAAACGTTAATTATAAAATGTAATTTCCTTCATATTCTCAAATTAAGACAAAAGGCTTGAAAACATCAACACTTGTTATTTTTCCTTGTTCAAATACAAGGAAGTCTGGGATCACCTGATTTCTCTCACGCGATGTTTCCTCCCGTGCAGTTCACACAGCTCTACTCTCTCACATGTCTAGTTTGAAGGTCGGTGGAAGGCTGGTCTAAACCATTGGTTTTCGACCGCTACGACCCGATTTCGAATCCCGCGTTAAGCACTTTTTTCTAAATAAAAAAAAATGCTCCAATGGCCTCTGATTCTTACAAAAGTCCAACGCCATCAGCGAATGCAAGTAATCAAACGGAGTTCTGGCACATTTGTAAGTACAAAAGTCGAACTACTTTTCACATGTGTAGACATGTGGTGTACTTAGAGTAAAAGCAGTCGCTAACTACCCACCATGATTATCATAGCCTGTATCACGTGTGCTAGGGATAATAATAATATTAATAAACATGTCTAGTTGGGGTTTAGGAATGTTTGTAGTTTATAGAACTGGTGAACAAATTGCACCGGTGAGAACAGAACACAAATAACCTACCTTTAAGATTAAAGATTCTAAAATAATTTTTAAAAGTATAAATACAATATAACAATTAGAATAATTATAAGTTACTTTATATGATGCATTAGCCCGCCATCTGTTATGAAAAATCGAAGCTATTATAGACGCGTATGATTCTTCTAAAAATTAAACAATTTCTACTGCCTTTACTGCAATGTAAAAATTAATGGGAGGGCCTGGCTCATCAGTGGTGAACCCTCACAGCCGTTTCGCCAGTTTAATCTACCATACCGCTGTTATATTGCATTTTTTCGATCTTCCTTTTATAGTGATACTGATGCTAGACTCTTGGAAACTATAAAAGGAAGATCGAATAATGCAATATAACAGCGGTGTGGTAGATTAAATTGGCTAAACCGCTGGGAGGGTTCACCACTGATGAGCCAGGCTCTCCCATTAATTTTTACATTGCAGTAAGGGCAGTAGAAATTGTTTATTTTTAAAAGAATCATACGCGTCTATAATAGTTTCGAATTTTTATATGTTTCTTTGTTAAGTTAAAACGGCAAGATTTTCAAGAATTAGCTCATCATTAGGCCAATTGTTTCACAAATACAAGATTGTTGCGATTAATGTTCTGGGGTATCGCAAGAAAACATGGAGACAACAGGCAACAAAGGTTTCATGTAACATCCGTCAACTGGACAAGTCTTTAACCTACTTTATTTTAAATAAATTACCCCCACAAACACAGGTGCAATAATTAAGACTGGGCATATGTTTTAGAAGTTCTATAAAATATATTTATTTGAGCGTTTCCTATCTTTTTTTTTCTGTATATATTTAAGTTCATATTATAATAGATATTATTTATAGTATTTATAAAAAATTGATATAAATAATTTACAATTAAAGAACAAACTCCTAAAATGGCATTTTACATTCATATTTTTTGCTATATTCAAATTTAAATGAAATTCACTAATTACGTAGTAACTTTTTTTGTAAAATTCTTAAAGTTTGATTATTTAAAGGTTTTACAATGTACAGATTTATAATAAAGCGATATATTTCTGGAAATTTTGGCTACTGTTTACTTTTATACAAATTCTGAATGATCTTCATAAATTTTTTATAAAAATTATTATAAATAATTTACGATTCAATATTAAAAACAAACTTCCAAAATGGCATTTTCCAATCATAATTTAGTTCTATTCAAATTTAAATAAAATTCATAAATTATGTAGTAACTTTTTATTGTAAAATTCTTTAAAGTATGATTATTAGGAAGGTATTACAACGTATTGATTTATAATTTATCGATATATTTCAGAAAAGGGGGTATAAAATTTCTAAGCAGACGTGTGATTACAATCAGCAGGCCACCCAATGGTGCCCCAAATATTTCACGGCGAGAGAAAGTGACCCTATGCTCCTCCTTCCGCCAAGAATTCCTGGAAATTTCGAGATGTAGGACATTACATTTCCTAGAACATCAGGACAATCTGGGAAAATTGAGCTCAAATGTTGGCCACATTGCCGCTCTTTAAATTTTAAATCGTTTTTAGTTGGGACGAGGTAGTATCTGATGAAAATAATTTTAAAATTCCACGTTTTTTTTTTTTACTTCTTCTTCTTCTCTAAATTGAGAATATATATAATAAAAAATATTTTGATATAGAAATTAATTGCTGATTCTTTTGAGTACATGAGTACTTAATGGTATCGTTTGCAGTCGTGTCATTTTGAAAGAAAAGCAGAAAAATAACTATTTACTATCAAGTAGTTTTTATTTTAAATTACTTGAAGAAAATTACAATAAGACATTTTTCACAGTTATATAGAATTTATGAAATGAATTCTATATTAGTGAATTTCAAAAATAGGTTAGATAACTACATATTTACAACAAGTATTAAAAGTCGGCGTGTTCTAAAACTATGGTCAAAAAACAAGTAGAACTATCAATGAATGAAAATAAAATATATTTTTTAAATTATAGAATATTTTTATATTTAGATTATATAATATATATATTTAGTTGTATTTAGTTAAATATTTAGTATTTAGTTATTAGTAATATTTAGTAGTAGTATAGTTAAATATTTAGTATTTAGTTATAAATAAACGTTTAGTTTATTTTTGCTCCACTCACATGTGCTCGTGGTCAGGAAATGCCTTCTTTATTTTTAATATTTAGTTGTGTGCGGTTAAAAATCTATGAAAATATATCTTCTTTTAGCAACCTAAAAATATATTTTTAAACGTTTACATGTTTAAATATTGCAAATTAAAAACAAAACAGTTTAGACAATAGGAATATTTTTTAAATTGGTTGGTAGTATTTTATTGGAGGTTGGGTTATGTCAATTGCGATTCTACCAAAGTGGTCGCTCAGAGAGGTTATCTATCATATGTGGGACGTTTATGGGAAGTTATATATATAGTAATAACAATTGATTTTATAAAAATCTGGAAGAATTCTGTATGAGACGATTGTCCTCAATAAAGTATTTTTGTTGTTGTTGTTTCTACAGAATGCGGAGCATCTATTGGCTGTTTTAGTAAGTACTAGAATTTTAGAACGTCACAATGGAGAATTTAAAGACTATATTGATGTATATAGTTATTTATTTGTTTTGCATAATATTTCATTTATAAATTAATCTCATAGTCTGTGAAAATAAAAATATTGGACTGGTGACCAAACAAACTGTAAATAGATCACTTAAAGTTATATAGTTAAGATATATGAATAATTGTGATGGTTATGTAATTAACTGTGATGGTTATGTAATTAACTGTGATGGTTATGTAATTAACTGTGATGGTTATGTAATTAACTGTGATAGTTATGTAATTAACTGTGATGGTTATGTAATTAACTGTGATGGTTATGTAATTAACTGTGATAGTTATGTAATCAACTGTGATGGTTATGTAATTAATTGTGATGGTTATGTAATTAACTGTGATGGTTATGTAATTAATTGTAATGGTTAAGTAATTAATTGTGATGGTTATGTAATTTTGATCTTCATTGAATAAAATATATAAAGTTTAAATGTGTTTTAAACTTTTAATAACAAACACAAAACATTTATCTAAACCCAAATATGGCCGTGTTTGATATCTTCTTATTCAACTTTTAAAAACTCAAACTATTTATTTATGAAAAAATCCAAGTTGAAATAAAAAAAAAACGAAGAATTTTTAAGCTGTGAAGCAGCTTTAGGTTCTCAATCGTATAAGTTCTTGTATGAAGATGTAATCGACAATATAAAAAGCTGTGATTAAGAAGAAGGCCTTAAAATCTATCTCTATATATGTAAATATATTTATTTATTATCAAATAAGACACGATATACCCACAAGGGATGCTTACGTCAAGAAACAACACTAAGATACTATACATGGTAGAAGAGATATAGCCACGTTTGAAGTGTAAAAGGGAGATCAAGAGGAAAGTGGTGAGTTTCTTTATTGAGCTGTACACAAGCTTTCGGACGTCACCCGTCCTTCATCAGGTGTTGACATGAATAAGAAGGAGATGCTATATTTATAAGCGACAGTTTAAAAGTATTAAAAATATTAAAAACAATCTGATGCACGCCCGCGAGAGCACATGCTAATAACAAAATATTTTCAATTTTACTCTGTATAAATATCATTTTGAGTTTTTACAAAGAATATCAGCCCGTTGAAAATCTGTATACCTAAGACGAAGTGAGAAAGGCGGACAACGAGAGGCGAAGACAAAAGCAAGAAAAAACAACAATAAAAATAAAAAATAAAAATAAAAAATCAGCGGAATAAAGATAAAGTTAAAAGTTACGAAGAAGGTGTATCTGAGGTAGAATAAAAAACAGAATATTGGGGCGGGAGGTCAATCTTTCTGTTGAGGCTGGGGGTAGTATTAGATACAAGGGCCTCAAGAACTAAGCGTTGGTATTTGTTTGCTATATCGCTATAAATGGGGGTTGTGTTGTCGAGATTGAAGGAATGTCCGGACTCGGCGATATGTTGGTATATGAGCGATTTTTTGTCTTTCGAGCGGATGTTACGGGCGTGTTCACTGGCTCTGATGGCGATTGTTCGGCCTGTTTCTCCAATGTAGTGTAAATCGCAATCGTTACAGGGAATTTTGTAAACGGCGTTGGAAAGGGATTGGGGGTTACGTTTGGCGGAGCTTTTTGTGATAGGATGTCTTAAGAAGGTGTGAAGGGAAGGTGTGCACTTGTAAAAAGTGCGAATGCCGTATTTACGTAAAAAGGAACCAATTCCGGAATTCGTGGTGGAGTATGACTAAGATACTATATTACATAAACAATTGAATAATTACAAGGTTTGAGTAGAGTTTATTTTTTGTAAAAAAAAGTAACGCTGTATTTATCTATTATCAAATTAATAATAATATGATGTACTAGCGCGCCATCTGTTATCAAAATTCGAAACTATTTTAAAGGCGTAAGATTCTTTTTGAAATTAAACAATTTCTACTGCCCTTACTGCAATGGAAAAATTAAAAGGGTTCACCATTGATGAGCCAGGCCCTCCCTTTAATTTTTCCATTGCAGTAAGGGAAGTAGAAATTATTTAATTTCAAAAAGAATCTTACGCCTTTAAAATAGTTTCGAATTTTAATAATAATATGTTTATTAGAGTGATAGGATTTTGAATAAATTTCTACTGTATGGAAAATAAGGAAGAACTTACTAAATCAAGCCTTAAATTTATTTAAATGTATCTCTCTCTTATGATAATACTAGCCGAATGACCCGGGCAACGCCCGTGTTTTGCCCGATTGAATGTTTTTATTCAAATACTATTTGTTACAATTATATATTGGCGCCTTAAATAAATGCATATATTAGTTAATAACTATAGCCTATGTGCTTTATCTGTCTATGTACTGTTGGCTTCCTTAGGCGTCTCATACTGGGAAAAAGAAAGAGAGGATTCCATTTGGTTATTATCTAATATATGCATTTATTTAGGGAGCGACCCGCTCCAACACAATAGTTACAAAGACGAAATAGCGAGTGGGGGGGGGCAAAGGTGGCGTGACCGTAGCCAACTAATAGGAGGGCGCCATTCCAAAAAAAAAAAAAAGCAAACGGTGACAGAGATGAAGAATGACGCTCGTAACTGTATATAGAATGCAACTGAACGTTTACTGATGGTTGACTCCATCTATCGGAATATATATCAACTATAAAGGTTGATTTATTTATATTCAGAGAATTGATATATATGTGGATGACTTTTCTTGATTTATCAAGAAATTGGGTTGGCCAAATATCAGGGAACAGGCTAAATCAATGTTTAGTTGATTTCTGTTCCACCAGATGGCGCTTTGCCTTCTGTAAAGCACATGTGCTCCTGGTCAGGATATGCCTTTTTTGAATTTTTAATATCAACATCTGACCCACTTATTTTTTTATTTTTTCTATTGTTTATTAATATAAATATGTATATAGCTTCCTTCCTGTACACAATATATACTTGTATATCAAATCATTTAGTAGAGTATTAGTTAGTTTTTGTTATTAATTAAGAATTTTTTTTATTCTCTTTATAAATCACACACATACAGCTTTATTAAGACCACCGGTCTTATACAGATTTACCACAGTAAAGAAGCATAGATAGAGCTCCTATACTCCAGGTAGCGCAGAGCCCAACATCTTCCAGGTCCGACACATATCCAGTGGCCAGAGAATCTATCATGCATAGGTTAGCGTATCATTGAAAAAACGAGTGTGAAATCAGCCGCGTTCTAGTTTTCGCTTTCCTCATCCAAAAGGACTACGACATTCGGCGATTCTATTAATCTCCTCCGAACGGTGACTGTGGTGTCTTGTATTCTCTTAATTAATCAAGAAAACATCAACTAGCGTTTCGGGTTGTTGGCAGTGAGATACAGGCTGTCCAATTTCTCACCTCAATTCGAATTGAATATATTAATCAACGCTTACCAAGAGCTATCTAGATAAGTGCTAGATGTGTCTTGGCGATTGTCTTCGGCTTGTAGAGCAAGATGGCCGTAGGATGGACTTTAACGGTGTTAGTCATTGGACATTACTGCCCAGATTCACTGTGTGTCAGCATTGAAACATGGAGGAGATGATGACAACTATCAGGGCTGAACTGCAGACTAGAAGCCTATAATAAACTTATCCCTGTGTATACTTTATCGAGTTTATTAAACTATAAGAATGTTATAGTTAAATATGACGACACTGTCTAGACTCGCTGTCAACCTGAAGACATGGAGGTGACAACACCAACTAACAGGTCTGAACTGGACTATAAAAATACAATAAACTTAGCTCTGGATGTAAAACGACACTTGAAGTTACACCGCATGAGTTTCTTTTAAACGAAAAATCAAAAATCTTTTCAAGGTGAAATATCGACTATTTCTAACCTTTTGGATGAAGTATGAAAGGATGAATTATGAAGAGTAATGACGAACGGAAAATAAAAGTGTCCAGGGATGGGAATCTGGATGCTTTATTGAGTTTATTAGACTATAAGAATGTTATAGTTAAATGACGACACTGTCTATACTCTCTGTCAGCTTGGAAACATCATGTTCATTCTGGGACATTGAGGTCCACTGAAGTAGACATGAAGTCAATGCACTCTCCAAGAAATAAGGTTGTTAACATCCTGTATGCGACATAGGAAGTACATTACGTAAACTATCGGAAATATCTTCTTCTTCTTCCTTCTGATCTCCACACTGGGTGAATTAGAATGCGTCTGCCTTTGTCATTAAGACTGGGAGCACTACTCAGTGGCATGCCGACTTAGCTCTAAAATAAACGGCCGCCTCTGACATGAGGAACAGACGCCATGTGCAGCCGCTCCTAACATGGAGTACAAACGCTGCTCATCCTGTATCCCTGGATTAGGAGCTCTTACAGGGTACTATCAGCCAGGCCAGCTGAGACCAGGTTTTTTATCTAGCTTGTTACTATTGCCCCTCCTCCTTTTTCATCCGGGCTTGGGACCGGCAAAGGCGAAGTTTAATCGGAGAAATGTGGAGTTGCACAATAAGTAGATTCTCTTTTTATTAATTTTATCGCTTTTGTATGTGATGTTGTGTTTATGTGTGATTTAGGTTTTCTCTTTGTTCTATATTACTTTCCAAGTAGAATTTAGCTTGTTTACTCACGTTTGACCATAAAAATAATATGATTTCTTGATTGATCACTAACATTGTATGGATCTTAAGGTACACTAAGATATGGCTTGGCTGGCTAAGGTTGTATGTCTATCGTTAAAGTCTATCATAGGTCAATACATCCTTTTGCGATCGTTTTGCGATCCTTTTGCGATTTTCCACGTCATTACATCCCTAGTATACGTGGCCATGATAATCATGGTGGGTAGATGTTGACGACTTCCTATACTGTAAGTGCACTACATGTCTACATATATTAAACATCTTCCTATTTGGCAGTTAGGCAAGTTGGTGATGTTATCTCTAGGCACCCAGTCTAATTCTATTTAACCCTCTAATATGCAAATATAGGTAAACACTATGTATATAGAAATAGGATATCATATATTGCCGCAACTCTTTTTATTAACGCGATTAAAGAAAGTTTTCGGGCAAGCCCTTCTTCAGCTAACTATAGTGTTCTAAATTGTCGAAATCCGCAATCCGTTTACCATGACTATGTATATAGGCTTACAGATTGGTAAATATAAGATGTTGGTTGCTTATACTTGTGTTATGTATTTATATTTAAATTAATGACATTTGTTTACACACAAATACCAAAAAAAAAAACATTTTATTCTCGAAAACGTGCTTTGATTACAACATGGATGATGATGATGATTCAAACAGAATATAAAAAAATCAATGATAATTAATACACAACAACTTGCTGTTAATATGGAAGGATGTTTATATAAAGTCTATATAAAACCTTTTAAAAGTTTGCATTATGCAAATAGGTATTATGAATGGGATCCTAAAAATTCACAAAAAGATTTGAACAACAAAATTAACCAAACTTTTTATATATTTTTTTTCTTTATTTTATTTGACATATCGGACGCGATATCCCAGCTTGGGATACTTGCGCCTAAATACATTTTAGTAGATTATATACAATTCATTTTATATAATTTAATAACCGGACTAAAAACATAATTGGCACTTAAACGATGGTATTCTAAAATGGATTATTTTAGCAACCTATATACAATTCATTATATACAACTCAATAACCGACTAAAAACACAATTAAAACTAAAACGATGGTTTTCTCAAACAGAAGAGAAAATCTAAAATAAATTATTTTAGCAACCTATATACAATTCATTATATACAACTCAATAACCGACTAAAAACACAATTAAAACTGAAACGATGGTTTTCTCAATTTTATGTCTTGGATTAAACTCAAAACATTTCTGGCACTGCCTAACTAATACTTTGTCGTGTATATAGCATCTCTCACAGTCGGTATAGATAACATTACCCTTCTTCCTTAAGGTTTGATACACTCGTGGAGAAACCCGCAGCACCACATTGTGGTGAGAGGTATTGGATTTCATGAGGAACAATACTCGGATTTCATTCTCTAGTCCACTCAAATCAGGATTCATGGAACATATGATTGGTATTAAATTATTCACGTCCATTAATTTAATGAAATTTTTATAACAATTTTTTGGGTCTCTAGGTTGCGGGGTAAAAATTTTACTATTCGCCTTCAATTCCGCCGCCATGCTCAGTTCCTTTAACAAGTGTTTAGCCTCTTCGTCGCTAGGAGTTTTTATTACTATTGCATTTTTGGTGTTAAGAATTTTATTAATTCGTATCCCACTACCATTTTCTCGTAACTTTTTTATATTAGTTGAAATTGCCTGAGCTATGTTGTTAATGGGCTCATTATTTAGAGGAACTGCGAGCAGTGTAGCTTCAGTGTTTAAGGTCCGCTGTCTATCCTCAATAAATTTCTGTTTATGATCTCGCTGTGTAACTTGGGCATAAGACAATCCTTTCGAGGAGATCACGCTTCGAATCTCACCGAGCTTCTCTTCCACTATGTTGCCGACGGTGTCCTTCATCTGTGCCAAAGGTTCTGGTTATCCGATTCAATCATAGAAGAAATTCCATCTTTCGTTTGTTTTAACATAGTCGAAAGATATGATAAATTATTTTTAGTCAAATATTTTTGATTTTGTTGAAATTTATTCTCAAAGTATGCAAAAATTTCATCCAGTTTTAAATTTAGTAACCTAACCATAGAATTCATATTTAATCCAAATGAGAAACGAATCGAACTATATAATAAAAAAGCAAGGTAAAATTAAATAAAAAAACATTTAACCGATTTAAAACATTTCAACGTAAACATTTAGAAAATAAAATAAGAAATTTAGGCAGTGTTTACCGAGACTTGAGGAGCGAGATGACGCACGTCCAGCCAGATCGGCCACCTTTTATATGAAATTGTATTTTTTTTTAAATATATATATATGAGAATTTATTTCTCCTTTTGTAAACTTTATAACCCTTTTAAAACCATTTATTTTACTATAAATATAAATATAAATTTAGTTATTTAATTTAAAAACAACTAAAACAAAAAGGCTTTTATTAGGGCCCATTGCCCTATATGGATTCTCCATACAACAACAAAATAATACAGTAATTTTATCTCCCTTTCCCCATGTGCACGTGAGCCTTTGTTTGAAAAGGGATTTATTTACACTTATTTAATTTTTGAAAATAGAGCAATCCATAAATAAATCTTTAATTAAAAAGGCATATATTGGATCAAAATATCATTTATTTTACCAATATTTCAGTTGGCTGAACTCCAACCTTTATCAAGGTATTATAATATTATATTATTTACATTACATTATATTATTTACATTATAACATAGGTGTTATAACACTTTAAAAAGTTATAACACCTTGATAAAGGTTGGCGTTCAGCCAACTGAAATATTGGTAAAATAAATGATATTTTGATCCAATATATGCCTTTTTAATTAAAAACTTATTTAATTTATCATCTATCATTTTTTTAATGTAAAGCATCAAAAAGTATTAATTATTATTATTATTATTATTATTTGAAATATTTACGTAAATAAGATAATAGCTAAAATTAATTTTATTTAGTTACACATTTGTAACCTAGATGGTAGCACTTGTTTATCATTTGAAAACATTTTTGTTCAATATTTTTATATATATGCCCGAATTTTTAAAAAGAATATTATAATTTTCAATCCCTCGGTTTTTTTTTAAATAGGAAAAATTCGGAATAAATATTGAAAAAAGGAAACTAACAACGAGTTTAGCTTTTTTTATATATATAATTAGTTGTAAATATTAACAATAGATGGCAGCACTTATAGACTAATACCAAACAGACGATTATGGTACTTTGTAGTCGTACTCTTCATTTTGACTATTTTAAACATGTTTATAATTAAAAAAAAAAATATGTAATATTTTAAAAGTGTTTAAAAAAAACTATAATTTTATTAAATAATGAATATGTAAAATAATAGTACTTCACGATGTTTTATTTTAAAATGAATAAAAATTTGTATATTTTTGATAACTCTGTGACCTAAAAATATAGAAGTGATTAGATACATAGTTAGTTCGTTGCTGGTAGATGTAAATATTAGCCATCATTTTAATTTATCAGTTTGTATTTTAAATAAAAAATAATTAATTTGATTTAAAAAGGCTAAGGCTATTTCTTTAAAACATCTACCACAACTTCATTTATTATTTTGTTCAAATTTGATAATAATTATAATTTTTATATTAATTATAAATATATTTATTTAAACTAGGTTCACACAACGAAAATAAATCAATATATTATCGTGTATTTAACATTATAATTTACATTGTTACGGCGCCACATGAAGGTATCGCCATCTACCAATCAAAAAATGAACTAAACATATTTTAATGAGAATAATAGACTTTGCATTGGTTTTCATTTATGCAAATTTTTCTTCATAAATTGTCGAATTGAAATAACGAAAAAGATATAAAAATCCTTTAAATTCATTAAAATGAATTGAAGTCGACACTATGCAAATACATACACTCATAGACAAAACTTGAAGAAATGGAAAGTCTTTGAAATCGCCAGTCGTCTTTTTTGTTGTTGTTGTTTGAGGAGATGGAGGCAAATTTGTTCACACTTGGTTATTGTGTGTGTCTTCAATAAAGGTCACTGTAACATCTTTCAGAGTTATTGTCTCAATCCTGATATACATACTAAAAGGTACAGCTTCCTTAAGTTTTGTCCATGAGGGGATTTGCCTTTATTAATTGATTTCAGAAGAACAATGATCAAAGCTTGTCTATATAACGGTACTTAAATGCATGTCTACTGTCCCATCGTTCACTTAAAATACCCTTTCCAAGAATTCATCTTCAGTAAAAGAAAAAAAGCCAAATACACTAAATTAATGGTATGGTAGATTAAACTGGCGAAACCGCTAAGAAGGTTCACCACTGATGAGTCAGGCCCTCCCATTATTTTTATCATTGCAGTAGAAAAATGTGTTTTATATGAAAATAAACACAGGCGCTATATCAAATTACCGAGTAGACAAATTAATATTGATTTTATTCGGCTTATCGAGTATTTTTTCAAGGGACCGGGAAAAAAATTCAAATTATCGAGAGTATAGACAAGTATAGATTCAGTAGGGATTGGATGTTTGCTAGAATCGTTTTAACAAATGTTCGTTAGGCAAACTTTTACTCGGGTTAAAAACCGGGTATAGTTTACATTTTCAATAACAAAATACATATTTGTCGCTCTGTATGCAAATAATGCGTCATTGTTCAGCTTCATTTCAAATATGTTCATATATGAGTCTATGATCCTTTCTATTTTCTAGCTTAAAAATCACAGCAAGTTTCTTACAAGTTTTTTTCCCCAAGGATTTAAAAGGAATTATGAAAACTGTGAAATACTTTTATAAAAATATCTAAAAAAACCTTACGCAATAAGTTTTTTTTTTTATTCACCATCCTCACGGGCCATGTACTGGCAGACATTACATGTGTGTATCCCGAAACAGACCCTACCTGCATCCACTGTTCAGAAGAACCACAGACAGTTGATCATCTTCTCTTCAGATGTCATACATTCCTGAGACATAGAATACAAACAGCTATCCTGCTTGGACTGACCCATCTCAATCCTACATCTATGGCCAGACTTCCAGACTCAACATCAGCATGGAACTTTCTGGTCAACTGGTTCAACTCAGCAATCAAAACAGGACGCGAGTTAAAGCGCTCAACACTAGTCCATACTGGTGAACTGGACTCCCCGGGTAGTTGGTGTTCTGAGCTCCCTGGGTTATAAATATTGTAGCGTAGAAATTAAGTCTTTGTATATCTGGAGATGTGAAAGTATTTATTGATGACGTCACCACGACCAGTCGACAATTATTAACAAATTAACAACTCTATCTACAGTTAGGGAATATCGAGTAAGCAAGCTAGGTAACATATATGATGATTTTACAAATAAAAAATAATAAATCTGTTTCAAATATTTTCATTGAATTATATTATTTCTTCGTCACAATATATATATCTTATTATAAAAAACACGGCGATCTCTTTCTCTTCGACAGGTGAAGTTAGAAGGAAGAGTGAGCACGGGGAGGTAGGATTTACTAAATGATGGCTGTTTAATCTTGACTTGGAGTATGACAGAATTGTTCTGGGATGTCTTCTGTTGATACTGTTCTTTGATATGATTCGAGGATTTCTGACTTGGACGTTATATTACAGTAACGATGGCAGGTAGGGATGTTGTCTAGATTGAATGTATGGTCTGTGATATGCTGGTATATTAGTGATCTTTGGTTTTTATATTGTATATGTAATATAATACACTGCGGCTTGTGATTGTAAAACGACACTTGAAGTTACACCGCATGAGTTTCTTTTCAATGAAAAATCAAAACCCATTTCAAGGTGAAATATTGAGTATTTCTAAACATTTTGGATGAGGTATGAAAGAGTGAATTATGAAGAGTAATGATAAACGGAAAAATAAAAGTGTCCAGGGATGGGAATCGAACCCACAATGTTCCGCTTACCGGGCAGATGCCATGTCCACTAGTGTACTGTCCACTATTGTATATGTGTTCTTTTATTCTGGTGTCTATTTTCCTGCTGGTTTCGTCAACTTAAATGGATTGGCAATCTAGACATGATATAGAATATATTGTCTTCTGTTGGCGATTTTACTTTGAAAAAAAAAAAAAGAGTAAAAGTATTTAAGCACGAATGTTTCTTTTATACACAAAACAAACTTCTACTGTCCTTTCACTGCGATAAAAAACAATATTGGGAGTAAGGACAGTAGAAGTTTGTGCATAAAATAAACATTTGTGCATATATGTTTTCACTTACTATATATAGATGGGGCGTTATTGCTTCCTATTAATTATATGTTGAGACATATCAAAGGAATTTGCATATTTTTGGAGATGGTGTGACGGAATGACGATGTAATCAGCTCAGCGTCTACTCTTAGAATACTTCAGTTTCATCCTCAGTCTATATACAAGAAAGGTAAAAAGGCAGAAAAGCAAAATTACTAAAAACCTTTTATTTATATCTAATCACGCACACAGCTTTATTCACCGGTCTTATACAGATTTACTACAGGAAGGAAGCATAGATGGAACTCCTATACTCCAGGCAGCAAAGAACCCAACACACTCCAGGTCCGACACATGTCCAGTGGCCACAGAATCCACCTTGCATAGGTTAGCATATCACTGAAAAGGCGAGTGTGGAATCAGCCACGTTCTAGTCTTCACTTTCCTCATCCAAATGGACCACGACATTCGGTGATTCTATTACTCTCCTCCGAACGGTGACTGCGACCTTGTAGAATTTATATAAACCAAAGACCTTCATCAAACATCATTGCATTCATACAGTTATATATTTGTTGACTATCAGATTGAGACAAGGATAAGTCACCCAAGAGTTCTTTTCTCTAATTCTCTAAGCAAAAGCAACCAAATATTATATACATGCATATCTAATCATATATATCTTAAGAGATATCCCATCTCTTGTGAGAAAAACGCTATAAGCGTAAATGTAATTCTAAAAATTGCCGTGCGCTGGTTGCAAGTTAAATGGGCGCGTAGATAAACTGTTGTATATATATATTAATTGTTACCACAGAGTGTGTAAGCTCACAGGTAAATAGGCGCTAACCGAAATAGAAAAAGTTCCTTTGTTTAATATTAGTTTCCCTTTTATATTTTGTTCTCTCTCTTGTAAATCAATAAATATAATGTTTAATTAATAATTATTGGAATCAGTTTCATCAAAAATTCTAAGTAAAGTCAACATAAACGAATTTATAAAATAAAATTTAAATAAAAAGTTATTCATAAAAAATAATTATCTTATAACCTGACCTACAGTTAAATTGTGTTATATGTAAAGTTTGATGTTATTTATTCCAGTAGTTTTGGAGTTTATAGATATAAACAGACGGATAGAAAAAAATTCCATCTATATTTTGGCCAGAGATTTAACCTAGCCACTTTGTCAGCTAAACACTTCTTTAGCAAATTCTGAAGATGTTATGGATCCCGTGTAGATCTCTCTCATGAAACCAATGCAAATTCTTAAAATTCTTATGTCGTATACACCTATCCCCCGATTTACACGGTACTCTTTTTACACGTTTTCGCTTTTGCACGGTTTTCCAAATAAGTTTTTCTTTTTTGTTTTTATCGCACTATACTAAATGCTACTGTGATTGAACACATGCGCTGTGTACACATCTCACGAGGAATCCCGAGCTTATGTGCTGACTACATATTTTAACCTGTCAATGCTTTTTATTTTTATTTCTGTGTACATCTATCCCCCGATTTACACGTTTTTCTCAGGAACGTATCTACCGTGTAAATCGGGGGATAGGTATATTTACATAGATATCAAAATACGAAACTATTATAGACGCGTATGATTCTTTTTAAAAATAAACAATTTCTACTGTATTTTTTTAAATTTTTAAAAAGAATCATACGCGTCTCTCTATAATAGTTTCGAATTTTGATAACAGATGGCGCGCTAATGCATCATAATCGCATAAATATATCTTTAAAATGCTATATATTCTCTCTCTTTTACTTTTTTTTTTATGTTTTAGTTCACTGAGAAAGAACTTGTCCGAAAGCTTCTTTATGCAATTAATAAAAAAGAGTTGAGACGTCTTATTCCTTCTTCTTTCTTTTTTTTTTTTTAATAATAAAGTCGTTCCTCAACTGACGAGGGCCATAAGCCCGAAACTATGGTCTCCAGGTGAACACTTCTCAAATTTCCGAAGCTGATGTTATTTCTTGTCACTGTTACGATTCCGTTAGTTTGCTGAACAGCCAATAGATGGCGCTCATTTTTAACAAGATAGATAACCTTTCTTTCTATAGATCACTATCCTCCCGGCAAAATTTCCATCTATAATTACATCTTATTTACATAAAAAAAGTATTCTCGATAGGACCAATGAAAGAAATCAATTGTTTAATAACTTATTCTATTGCATTATAATAACGATGTGTGTAAATATTGAATTTAATATCATTCAGTGTGACAAAAACGATGTCACTTCCATATTTCATCTTACACTGTAATAAATAAAGATATAATTATATTTTCGAAATAGCTAGCAAACGACATTTTTTAGGCGGGAAATTCCTCTTTTTTTATACGTCTGCTCGGATATTCTAGTTGAAAATTTCCTCCTATTTAAGTGACATATTAGGTGTTTAAAAGTTGTGCAAATAGGGTGTGTGTGTTTTGATAATAGATTTGTTTTTATTAGAACCAATTAGCTACAAATGACCCTGTTTCTTCCAGAGTACTGCTCAAGTAAATGTTGGCCCAATTTATAGCGATTCAATAACACAAAAAGGTTTATTATTATTACTATTAGCAGTACAGTAACAGTAATGATCGTGAACATTAATTTTTATTAGTAAATTAAATTTAATTGCCATCTATCGTTAATATTTTACACATATAAATTTACTGGCAATGCGTTTCTTTTAAATATCATCAAATATTATCTCTACAGACCTTACTGCAATGGTATGAGTTAGGAGGGTTCACTACTGATGAGCCAAGCCCTTTCATTCAATAACTCATATCATTGGAGTAAGGTCTGTAGAGATAATATTTGATGATATTTAAAAGAAACGCATTGCCAGTAAATTTATATGCGTAAAATATTAACGATAGAAGCGCATTGCCAGTAAATTAATTTTTATATATTGTCGTATATAAGGCCTGAAACTACTTACAACCTACGCCAATAGATGGCGCTTTCGCCTGTTTCCGATCTGAAACTGGTGTGGGAATCGCTGACTGCTGTGGTCTTGTTTCTTGGGAAAAATGTTTGTAAATACACTTTTATATTGGCCCTAGGAGGTAACGTAATGTAAATACCCATTGTTTATTATTCAAGTTATATGTAATGTTTAGTAGAAATGACAATAAAGGAGTAGTTTTTGAAGTCTCGGTGCCGGTTGTTACTCTTCTGGTAAGTCTCTCGTGTCCCTCCACTAGTAGTAAGGCCGAGAGATACTGCCAGAGGAAAGGAGTTCCACTTGAACGGTGGTTCTCGGACGTCCTTGGGTGATCTGCAGGGTACAGCTGCAACGGGAGCCAGGGTAGGTGATCCACGACGGAGGAAGCGGCGTAGTCACGAAGAACCGCGGAGGGGTCACGCACGACAATATTGTAGCGTATAAATCGAGTCTTGGAATATCTTAAGATGTGTCAGTATTTATTGATGACGTTAGTACGATAATTATCAACCCAACTATCTACAGCTAGAGAATATTGAGTAAGCAAGCTAGGTAACATATATGATGCTTTTACAAATATATGATAATAAATCTGTTTTAAATATTTTCATTGAATAATTAAATTAAATAATATAAATTATTTATACGCCACAATATTATCATCATTTTCCCGATAAAAATATGCAAATTTAACCATTATTTATCTAATTTGCATAATCCGAGGTTGAAACTATCAAAGTAACTCCTTTACACACACAGACCACAGACAAGGGGGTCGGTGGAAGGATGGTCTAAACCGTTGGTTTTGGACCGCTACGACCTGGGTTCGATTCCCGCATTGGGCACTTTTTTTTTCTGATAAAAAAAAAATAATCCAATGGCCCCCAATTCTTGCAAAAGTCTAACCCCACCTGCGAGTTCAAGTAACCAAACGGGGCTCTGGCACATTTGTAAGTACAAAAGTCGAATTGCTTTTCACATGTGTAGACATGTGGTACACTTACAGTAAAAGAAATCGCCTTCTTCTACCCACCATGATTATCATGGCCTGTACCATGTTTACTAGAGATAAGCAATAATAAATAATAAGTTGTTTTACATAAAGGATAGACAGGACAACGAACAATGCAATTAGGTTCCTTCACGATCGTCCATTCCCGAAGTCCACCGCTCTTCAATGTAATGTACAATATCTAAATTATCTTTATACATATTATTGTACATAAAAGTGTTCGCCTTATGAAAAGTAAAAAATTTTCTCGAAACCTTGCAAAACCAAAATTAAAAGAAACTTTTTAACCTGATTTATATATTTTTCCTTTTTAAAATAATTTCTGGTTAACTATTGCTTACAATAGGTTAAATTAGGTTATTTATAATACAATATAATGCGGCTTATGATTGTAAAACGACATTTGAAAATATCCCGCATGAGTTTCTTTTAAATGAAAAATCGAAATTTATTTTTAAGGAGAAATAACGATTATTTCTAACCTTAGAGATGAGGTATGAAAGGATGAATTGTGAAGAGTAATGATAAACGGAAAAATAAAAGTGTCCAGGGATGGGATTCCATTCTCCCGGGATATGTCGTTTTACAATCATAAGCCGCATTATAATGTATTATAAATTACCTCATATAATATTTACGAACGAAAAATATGTCCAGAGTAGGCTAGTGGACATGGCATCTGCCCGGTAAGCGGAACACTGTGGGTTCCCATACCTGGACACTTTTATTTTTCCGATTATCATTACTCTTCACAATTCATCCTTTCATACCTCATCTCTAAGGCTAGAAATAGTCGTTATTTCGCCTTAAAAATGAATTTCGATTTTTCATTTAAAAGAAACTCATGCGGGATATTTTTCAATGTCGTTTTAAATTAGGTTAGTTTAGATTGAGTTAATTTAGAAGTGGAACTTTTTTTTTGTTGTTGTTTACCGCGAGTAGACCTATGCGGAATAATACAAGTCCGCTGTGTCTTACTACTATTTCTGTACACCCCAAATGCTACAATAATTTTTTTTCTAAAAAAAAAAAGCACCTTTTTGTGTCAAACTCTAATCATTGCAGTATTAGGTCTGTAGAAATGGTGTAATAGGTGAATTACTCATTTCTGCGTATTGTGAAAACACCCCGACAAATTTATTATTCCGTGCTAATCGGAGAAAATAGCTCCAGTTTATTTATTTGTAACAATTTTCATATAAATATGTATTATGATGCACTAGCGCACCATCTGTTATCAAAATTCGAAACTATTTTAAACGCGTAAGATTCTTTTTGAAATTAAACAATTTCTACTGCCCTGTGGTACACTTACAGTAAAAGAAGTCGCTTACTTCTACCCACCATGATTATCATGGCCTGTACCACGTGTACTAGGGATTGTTGAAGATATTAATCTGCGATTTTAAATGTTTCTTTTTGACCAGTACTTTTGTTTTGTTTTTGTTTTTCCTAAAATGTTTTCTTTCTTCTTTTTCATTATTATTTGTTCTATATGTAAAGCTTTGTTTTTTGAGACTTGAATAAACAAATTCAAGTTTATTATATTTTTGTGTGCTTTTAAAGTTAAAACACAACAGGTTATGGACCCAACCACGCATTCACTGCGAAATATAACAAAAACGAAGCAACTGTAAGCCTAAAAGAATTTTATTTTGTTTATCACGTTAAAATTTATATGTGTAATGGCTGGAATGGATAATACAAGGTGCGTTCATTTATTTCCAGGACTGCTCTGTATCTTTGAAAAAATAAAACAAATTAAAAAATTAATTTAATATTTTCAAAATATGCCCCTCCTGCCTCAATACACCTGTTTTATCTTTTTTTTCCAATTGTCGAAGCAGGAGATAAAATCACTTTTTGAGAGGTTCCTCAAGGTTGCCTTCGATTCAGCTTGTATCATATCAACGTTGCCAAATTTCCTTCCTTTTAACTTCATTTTCAATTTAGGATAGAGGAAAAAGTCTTTGGGGGCTAAGTCGGGGGAATAGGGTGGATGAGGGATCTGTATGGTTGAATGCTTGGCCCAGAACTGCAAAACAACATGGGCTGTGTGCGGCCGCGCATTATCGACGTGAAGTATCCAGTCATTGTTTTGCCATCTTTCAGGTCTTTTAAGGTGCACTGCCTCCCTTAAGCGCCTCATTATCCCCAAATAAACCTCTTGATTAATTGTACGTCCGAAAGGAATAAATTCATGGTGAACCAAACCATAAATATCAAAAAATGTAACAAGCAATGTTTTGACTTTGGATTTTGTAAATCTTGCCTTTTTGGGTTACGTTGCCGTTTGGTTTCCGGGTCATACTGATACACCCATGTCTCATCCCCGGTAATGATTTTTTGCATCCATTCTAGATCGGTCCGAGTCATTTCAACCATGTTTATGCAGACATCCATTCTAACCTTCTTTTGTTCCTCTGTTAGAATCCGGGGAACAAATTTTGAAGACGTCCGGATCATGTCCAAATCTTTTGTTACTAATTGATGACACAGTCCTACAGATAGTCCAGTCTCTGAAGATAAGTCTTTAATAGAAATTCTTCTGTTAGATTTAATTAATTCCTTTATTTTGAGCTTTTTTTCCTCGCAACGTAATGATCTTGGACGCCCAGTATGCTGATCATCGTTTACCTTTTCCCGACCTTTTTGGAAGCGTGAAAACCATTCAAAAGTTCTTGAACGGGATAAAGCTGCATCGCCAAAAGCTTCTTTAATCAATTCATACGTCTCAGTAGCACTTTTTTCAATTTAAAACAAAACTTAATGCAGATTCTCTGCTCTTCGAAAATGGCCATTTTAAAATTAGAAATGCGAACCTTACAAGGAAGTTGTTTTGTTCTATTTTTAGATCGGCGCGTGCGCCACGAGACTCGTGCTTTCAGTCAGGTGTGGTCGAATGTCCAATATTTAACTCTGTATAAAAAATTTTTCTTTAGCTTTTTTATTTATTTTAATTTTTAACCAGTCCTGGAAATTAATGAACGCACCTTGTATTAAAATGGGTATGAATATTCCCAAATTGGAAGGATTAATAAACTGGCCAGCATATAAGAAAAATATAAAATTGTTTTTAACAATAAACAAAGTAATAGGCGTTGTTGATGGAACATATAGAAAGCCAATAAAACAAGAAACAAATGAAGAAAAAGAGGCATATGTAAAATGGGAAAGTGAAGATGCAATATCCCAATTGTTATTTACAACAAGTGTGATGCCTGATGTAAGTCAACTAATCATTCCCTGCTCAAGTGCTAAAGATATGTGGGACAAATTGTTAAGTGTCTATGAGCAAAGCTCTGGTCAAAGATTAGACATGCTCTATAATCAATTCTTTAATTTTAAGAAGGATCCTACAGATGATATTTCAAAGAACATTTTAAAACTAGAAAGTTTATGGAATGATATGCAAAATGAACTTACTAAACAAGAAAATTTGAAATTGCCAGAATCCATGCTGATGTGCAGAATCATAAACACCTTGCCTGATGAATATTTTGATTTTAAAAGTGTTTGGGAATCAGTGTCTAAAGAAGAACGTTCTGTAGATAATCTTACACAAAGGCTTCGGTTACTCGAAATAAGAATTCAACAGCGAGATGAATGCAGCACATCAAGTTCGACAGCACTAATGGCAAATGCATATGAAAATAAGCAAAATATGAAAGGAAAAGTTACCAAAAGTAATGAAAATTTTCAGAAAACAAGAGAAACAAGAGAATGTTACTTTTGTCATAGAAAAGGACACTTGGCCAAAGATTGTAGGTATGCAAAACAGAAGAAACTAAAGGATAAAGAAAAGGATGAAACTAAATTAAAACTTAATTCAAAATTAAGTGAAAGTTTAATCAGTGAAAGATTCAATGAACAAGATGAAGACATTTGGATTGGTGACTCAGGAGCTACTAACCACATTACAAGAAATGCAAGTTTTTATACTTCTTATAAGGATTTTCCTACCCAACAGACTGTTAAAGTTGGAAGTAATTAAAAATTTATAGCTTATGGAAGTGGAACTATAACAATTGAAACTTGTGTAAAAGGTAAATGGCAAACTCACTACCTAACTGATGTATGGTATGTTCCCAATTTCAGTCGTAATGTAATGTCATTACAGTGCACATTGGATAAAGGGTTTGAAATGAAAATGGATAAAAAAAGTTGTAAACTTTTTAAGATAACAACTGAATATGGAATTATGTACCAAAAGGGTCATAAAGTAGGAGTTTTGGAATCTTTCAGTGATGCAGATTTTGCTGGAGACCCAGAAACTAGAAGATCTACCAGTGGAGTTGTGTGTAAACTGGCTGGTGGTGCTATTTCTTGGCTTAGCCCAAAACAAAGATCAGTATCTTTGTCAACAACTGAGGCCGAACTCGTGGCAGCAAGCAGCAATACAGCAAAGGAAGTCATTTGGTTAAATAGACTTTTCAGTGAAATTTCTCCACTAAAAGAACAACCAGGTATAAAAGTTGATAATGCAAGTACAATTAAATTGATCAAAAATCCTGAATTTCATAAGAGAACCAAACATATAGAAGTAAGACACTATTTTGTGAGAGAAAAGTATCAAGAAGGTATTTTCAATGTAGAACATATTTCTGGGAAAGATCAAGTTGCTGACATTATGACCAAAGGGCTCCCTAAGCCGCGTTTTCAAATGCTGAGATATCTACTGGGTATGAGGGACATTTGAAATCTGATTAAGGGGAAGTGTTAAAGATATTAATCTGTGATTTTAAATGTTTCTTTTTGACCAGTACTTTTGTTTTGTTTTTTCTAAAATGTTTTCTTTCTTCTTTTTCATTATTATTTGTTCTATATGTAAAGCTTTGTTTTTTGAGACTTGAATAAACAAATTCAAGTTTATTATATTTTTGTGTGTTTTTAAAGTTAAAACACAACAAGGATAAGCAATAATAATAAATAATAAGTTGTGTTGCATAAAGTATAGACAGGACAGTAAGGGCAGTAGAAATTGTTTAATTTCAAAAAGAATTTTACGCGTTTAAAATAGTTTCGAATTTTGATATAAATATGTATTTAAAAAACGAATATATATTTATTGTTTTTTTAAACATGCTCTAAATTGCTACTTAGATCTTCTTAGTTCTAAGATGTGTCAAACAGAGGTGTTTCAAATTCAATGAAAAATAATTCCAATTTCTTCTACTAGATGGCACCCTAATTCCGTGTGTGCCAAACATTGCAGATATCTTAGCTCTAAGGTTTTATTATATCTTTTTTTTTTCAATTGCCAGAGAGGAACGGAAATTTTTCATATTTTTTAAAATTCTATTGTTATTTTTTTTTTTAATTTCAAGACAGGAAGAACATTAGTTATGTGAGATATATCAATTTTTTTCCTATTGAATATAAGCAAATATATTATTATTTTTAAGCTTAATTCTATTGACGTTATGTGGCACTGGGTTTGTTGTTGACACACATTAATATCCATGGAAGCACAGGGCGCCTCTTCCGTCAAAATAAACGTCAAAAGCTGACGCCATCTATTGACCGTCGCCGCAAACTAGCGGCCTCGGGTCGGTGCTTCCATGGATCAATTTCCTCCCGGCAAATTTTTCATCTATATTCTACCATAGATTTGGCCCAGCCACCTTGCCATCAAAACACCTCTTTGGGAGATTGTGAAGATTCCATTAGATCCCGTGTGGATCTCATGGAATAAAGTCCACCCTAGACTGACGAGGACCATTAGCCCGAAACCATGGTCTCTAGGTGGACGCTTCTCTGTTTTCCAAAGCTGGTGTTGTGGCTTTGTCACCGACCCGAGGCCGCTAGTTTGCGGCGACAGTCAATAGATGGCGTCAGCTTTTGACGTTTATTTTGACGGGAGAGGCGCCCTGTGCTTCCATGGATCAATTTCCTCCCGGCAAATTTTCCATCTATACATATTAATATGTTATAACACCTTGATAAAGGTTGTCGTTCAGCCAACTGAAATATTGGTAAAATAAATGATATTTTGATCCAATATATACCTTTTTAGTTACAGATTTATTTATGGATTGCTCTATTTTCAAAAATTATATATTAAAGAGAAAGAAAAAAGAAAGGCATAAAAGTCGGTAGTGGACGAGTGGGTAACACCCTCGATTCCCGACAGTCATGAACCAGGATTGAATCCCGCGTTAACATTTTGTTTAATATGTGAATAACCTTCATATATTATTCATTGTTTCAATTATCATGAACTAGGTTGCTCTTGTTGAGTGGTACCTAATAAAGTGATTTTGGAACAGGAAAGAAGAAAGAAAAAAGAAAGGGGGCATCTTCTTATCGTGCAACTGAAAGTTGCTGATCGCTTGCGCCATCTATCGAATAAAAATCAACTATTCTATGATATTTAATCATTCCAGAATTGGCCAAATACCCATTCTTGATTAATCAAGAAAAGCTAACCACGGACGCGTTTCGGGCTGTTGGACCTAGTCAGCGTGGTGCAAGCTGTACCTCAACGACCAATATATAAATAAAAATATATATATTCGTTCTTAATATGATTTTATTTGTTACATAAAGATGGCGCGACTAAAGAGATTTTAAATATGAGATGAGAGGTTGATGAACAGTTAAGAACCGCTAACTAGTTGGAGCGGTTTGGTAGATTGAGTTGGCGAAACTACTGGGGCCAAGGGTCTACCAGTGATGAGTCAGGAACTCATTAATATTAGACTTAATAGTAAAAATTTGTTTTGAATTAGGAGATGTTCACAGAAATTGTATAAATTTATTATTATTATTGAATTTCCCAAATATTATATTCAATCATAAATTTCATGGGCAGCATGCCAATCATCTCACCATGTTATTTAGAAAAAAAGAAGTTTCTTCGTGTGTCACAGAATGAATAGGGACGCCACAAAATGTGTCATGCTGTCCTAATCAGAATTACACTCATAGACAAAACTTAAGGAAGTTCTATCTTTCACCATGTATATCAGGATTCAGACAATAATTCTGGAAGATATTACAGTGACCTTTATTGAAGACATACGAGATAACCATTATACACTCATGGACAAAACTTAAGGAAGTTGTACCTTTCACCATGTATATCTGGATTCAGACAATAACTCTGAAAGATATTACAGTGACCTTTATTGAAGACACACGAGATAACCAAGTGTGTATACACTCATGGACAAAACTTAAGGAAGTTGTACCTTTCACCATGTATATCTGGATTCAGACAATAACTCTGAAAGATATTACAGTGACCTTTATTGAAGACATACGAGATAACCAAGTGTGTATACACTCATGGAAAAAAACTTAAGGAAGTTGTACCTTTTACCATGTATATCTGGATTCAGACAATAACTCTGAAAGATATTACAGTGACCTTTATTGAAGACACACGAGATAACCATTATACACTCATGGAAAAAACTTAAGGAAGTTGTACCTTTCACCATGTATATCGGGATTCAGACAATAACTATGAAAGCTATTACAGTGACCTTTATTAAAGACACACGAGATAACCAAGTGTGTATACACTCATGGACAAAACTTAAGGAAGTTGTACTTTTTACCATGTATATCTGGATTCAGACAATAACTCTGGAAGATATTACAGTGACCTTTATTGAAGACACACGAGATAACCAAGTGTGTATACACTCATGGACAAAACTTAAGGAAGTTGTACCTTTTACCATGTATATCTGGATTCAGACAATAACTCTGGAAGATATTACAGTGACCTTTATTGAAGACACACGAGATAACCATTATACACTCATGGACAAAACTTAAGGAAGTTGTACCTTTCATCATGTATATCAGGATTCAGACAATAACTCTGAAAGATATTACAGTGACCTTTATTGAAGACACACGAGATAACCAAGTGTGTATACACTCATGGACAAAACTTAAGGAAGTTGTACCTTTCAGCATGTATATCGGGATTGAGGCAATAACTCTGAAAGATATTACAGTGACCTTTATTGAAGACATACGAGATAACCAAGTGTGTATACACTCATGAACAAAACTTAAGGAAGCTGTACCTTTCACCATGTATATCAGGATTCAGAAAATAACTCTAAAAGATATTACAGGAACCTTTATTGAAGACACACGAGATAACCAAGTATGAACAAAATTGCTTCTGTCTACTTAAAAAAAAGAGACGACCAGCCACATCAAAGACTTTCAACTTCCTTAAGTTTTGTCCATTAGTGCATGGATTTTTTACAAAATGGAAATGACTAAATGACAAGCTGTACTTGTACAATCTTTGTCTGACCCAATACCCATGTGTATAAGCTCCGTTTTTGCTGCCAGAGGTGGTTCTTCTGGGTACTGATCTCTCAGGATCCATACCTCCTAATTTCTTGACAAATCTAATCACTTATATTTTCAGTCTAATGTATTTGTCCAAAAAAATATCATTTTGAAAAAATAGTACAAATGTGATATTGTACTGGAATAAGGTTCATAAATAAAAAAAAAAGAAAGAAATAAAGGCATCTCCTTATCTGGCAACTGAAAGTTGCTGATGGCTTTCGCCATCTATCGTAATAAATATCAACTATTCGTTGATTTTTAATTATTCCAGAATTGGCCAAATACCCATTCTTGATTAATCAAGAAAAGCTAACCACGGACGCGTTTCGGGCTGTTGGCTCTTGTCACCGTGGTGCAAGCTGTCATTTTGTATTTCTTTGTGAAAATTTCAATGGCAAGTAGTGTATCTGTTTCTTGTCCTAATCTCAAACACACACACACAAAAAAACCTTTATTAAGACACACAGGTCTCACAGAGGATTCTCCTTGGTGTTACAAGACGGAGAAACCCATGAAAGTGGGAAATATACAAAGGGGTAAAAATGAAGAAAGATTATATACACATGATAAATATATAGAGATTTTTTTATGAATGATCCTATGCAAAATAAGAATATGGATTTGGAAAAAAAATTGGAAATATGGATGGAAGAAGTGGAGAGCGAAGAGAGGAAAAAACAGTAATTTACATATGGAACATACATATAATGGAAAAGTCAATTTAATCTCTTCTGCTCACACAGCACAGGTGGACCATGGCTTTTTTCAAGAAATCTTTAAGAGATTTTCCAGGAAAATCCGAGTGTTCAGAGTTGTAAGATAAACACCGTCCTAATCTCAAACAGAATTCCCATATTTTTGATTATTGATTTCCTTTGTTGTAGGTTTTAATAGACATAACTTTGTCTTGTTAGCGACCAATGGAACATTACTTTTGTCCATGATTAGTAGTTGTTTACCTGTTCTCTTACAGTACTGGAAGTTCTCACGGATAAACTCTCTCTCTCCATATCGTTCTGTTATATTTCTTCCAGGATGTCAGTTCAGCGATTGTGTATCTGTTTCTTGTCCTAATCTCAAACATAATTCCCATATTGGATGATTGATTTCCTTTGTTGTAGGTTTTAATAGACATAACTTTGTCTTGATAGCGGCCAAAGTAACATTACTTTTGTTCATGATTACAGTACTGAAAGTTCTCACGGATAAACTGTCCCTCCATCTCATTCTGATAGATTTCCTCCAGGATGTCAGGTCGGTGATTGTGTATCGGTTTATTGTCCTAATCTCAAACATAATTCCCATATTGGATGATTGATTGCCTTTTTTTTTAGGTTTTAATAGATAGAACTTTGTCTTGTTAGCGACCAATAAAATATTACTTTTGTTCATGATTAGTAGTTTTTTACTTGTTCTCTTACAGTACTGGAAGTTCTCACGGATAAACTCTCTTTCCATATCATTCTGATAGATTTCCTCCAGGATTTCAGTTCGGTTATTATTTATCACACGTCATGGGTGAGTGTTAAAATCGCAATTTTTTTATAACATGGAAATTACATGTGGAATTCGATTATGTAAAATAATCAATTGTTTGCAGCAATAGTCGTTGACTTTTATCATTTTTTTTAAGCAAAAAAAGAAAGTTTTTTTTTTCACAAATTACGTTTTGTTGACATAAATTTCGACATCTTCAATCTATAAAAAGAAATGTTGTTCACCCCCTTTTGAGGTAACATTGCACATTTGCTCAGAAATAAAATAAAGTGAGTGTTGCTTTGGGATGGAAGTAATAACAACATTATCCTATGCGATATACACTCATGAACAAAACTTAAGGAAGTTGTACATTTTACCATGTATATCGGGATTCAGACAATAACTCTGAAATATATTACAGACCTTTATTGAAGACACACGAGATAACCAAGTGTATATACACTCATGGACAAAACTTAAGGAAGTTGTACATTTTACCATGTATATCGGGATTGAGGCAATAACTCTGAAATATATCACAGGCCTTTATTGAAGACACACGAGATAACCAAGTGTATATACACTCATGGACAAAACTTAAGGAAGTTGTACATTTTACCATGTATATCGGGATTGAGGCAATAACTCTGAAATATATCACAGGCCTTTATTGAAGACACACGAGATAACCAAGTGTATATACACTCATGGACAAAACTTAAGGAAGTTGTACATTTTACCATGTATATCGGGATTGAGGCAATAACTCTAAAATATATCACAGGCCTTTATTGAAGACACACGAGATAACCAAGTGTATATACACTCATGAACAAAACTTAAGGAAGTTGTACATTTTACCATGTATATCGGGATTGAGGCAATAACTCTGAAATATATCACAGGCCTTTATTGAAGACACACGAGATAACCAAGTGTATATACACTCATGAACAAAACTTAAGGAAGTTGTACATTTTACCATGTATATCGGGATTGAGGCAATAACTCTGAAATATATCACAGGCCTTTATTGAAGACACACGAGATAACCAAGTGTGTATACACTCATGAACAAAACTTAAGGAAGTTGTACATTTTACCATGTATATCGGGATTGAGGCAATAACTCTGAAATATATCACAGGCCTTTATTGAAGACACACGAGATAACCAAGTGTATATACACTCATGGACAAAACTTAAGGAAGTTGTACCTTTTAACATGTATATCGGGATTCAGATAATAACTCTGAAAGATATTACAGTGACTTTTTATTGAAGACACACGAGATAACCAAGTGTGTATACACTCATGGACAAAACTTAAGGAAGTTGTACTTTTTAGCATGTATATCGGGATTCAGATAATAACTCTGAAAGATATTACAGTGACCTTTATTGAAGATACACGAGATAACCAAATGTGAACAACCTCTGTCTCTTTAAAAAAATAATAATAATAAAGACGAAAGGCGACATCAAATTCTTACCACTTCCTTAAGTTTTGTCCGCGAGTTTAACATTAGTAATTTCGTCTATTGATAATAAGATAATGGTTCCTTTTCAATGCTTGATTTTTATATTTGCATATATCCTCTTATTTATTTTCAGAGCAGAAACCGCGATATCTTTTATTAATAAAAAATACAAAAGCACATTTATATCAATAAGCGAGAATATTTCTCTCTTTCTATAAATTAAAACAATTGAAGAATGTGTTTCCAATGTGTCGGATATTTATGTAATATAGCACAATACATTAGTAGAACGTTTTAGTCGTTGAGGTGCAGCTTTCACCACGCTGATGAGGGCTAACAGCCTGAAACGCGTCCATGGTTAGCTTTTCTTGATTAATCAAGAATGGGTATTTGGTCAATTCTGGAATAATTAAAAATCAACGAGAATAGTTGATATTTATTCCGATAGATGGCGCAAGCCATCAGCAACTTTCAGTTGCACGATAAGGAGATGCCTTTTTCTTAATTAGTAGAACTGTTTAGTAGATTAAACTGGCGAAACCGCTGGGAGTGTTCACCACTGATGAGCCAAGAACTCCGATCTACACGGGTGGATGTCCGACTTCAAGGCGGCTTGTGACAGCGAATATATATCAGACTCCCTCCCCTCAGTGGAATTTGTCTGATGTAAATATATATTCTCATGGACAATGCTTGAGAGGAAGTGGAAAGTCTTTGATGTCGCCGGTCGTCTATATTTTTGGAGGTGACAGAGGCAATTTTGTTCACACTTGATTATCTCGTGTGTCTTCAATAAAGGTCACTGTAATATCTTTCAGAGTTATTGTCTGAATCCCGATATACATGCTGAAAGGTATAACTTCCTTAAGTTTTGTCTATTAGTGTATACACATTTGGTTATCTCGTGTATCTTCAATAAAGGTCACTGTAATATCTTTCAGATTTTTTATCTGAATCCCGATATACATGCTAAAAGGTACAATTTCCTTAAGTTTTGTCCATGAGTGTATACACACTTGGTTATCTCGTGTGTCTTCAATAAAGGTCACTGTAATATCTTTCAGATTTATTATCTGAATCCCGATATACATGCTAAAATGTACAACTTCCTTAAGTTTTGTCCATGAGTGTATACACACTTGGTTATCTCGTGTATCTTCAATAAAGGTCACTGTAATACATTTCAGAGTTATTATCTGAATCCCGATATATATACTAAAAAGTACAACTTCCTTAAGTTTTGTCCATGAGTTCACACTTGATTATCTCGTGTGTCTTCAATAAAGTTCACTGTAATAATATTCAGAGTTATTATCTGAATCCCGATATACATGCTAAAAGGTACAACTTCCTTAAGTTTTGTCCATGAGTGTAATTTTTATAGTCAGAAAGTACACAACAAAATAATTGTCATTGTAAAAAAAGTTAATCAATTAATGGGATATTATTTATAGGTTTCTCTTTAATTATTTGCACGTCCAGTTTATAATGAAGAATTTCAAATAATTAAATTAGTCTCTTATTGCTTATTTGAGTAATGACTCGTCTTTTTTTTATATAAAGAAATAATTCACAGAAAGAAGGTAAAAAACAATCATTAAAAATGGCAATGAAATTTGACAGTCATTTTAATAAAATTACTGCCTAAATTTTAATGGAGGCATCTTTTGTTTCTTCCGCCAACACAATGTCTGAAACAAAATGGCGACCAACAATAAGTCATCAGACGAAAGAAAGTTCAAGGGTTGTGTCAGACAAGGTCAGCAGATGCCTCGTTTGAAATATTTTTACGCTTCAAAAGATCGGTTGGTCAATTTTTCCTTGATTTACATTAAAATATGATTTTTTTTTTGCATGTCATTTCCTTGAAACTATTTCTCTTCAATTTTCCAGATTTCAAAAAAATGTTGCAATTTTAAAAAAATTCTTTAAATTTCTAATAATTAAATAGTATTTTTTTAGAATACACCTATCCCTGATACGTTCCTGAGAAAAACGTGTAAATCGAAAATTAAAAAATTTAAAAATTAGAAATACAGACACAGTGTGCGTGTGCAGCAAGTCAGCACATATGCTCGGGATTCCTCGTGAGATGTGTACACAGCGCATGTGTTCAATCACAGTAGCATTTAGTATAGTGCGATAAAAACAACAACAAAAAAACTTATTTGGAAAACCGTGTAAAAGCGGAAACGTGTAAAACAAGTACCTTGTAAATCGGGGGATAGGTGTAATTTAATATCGAATTAAAGGTATAATGTGAAATTGTAATGGGATAAGGTGAATAAATTAAGAAAAAGGCATCTCCTTATCATGTAAATGAAAGTTGATGATGGCTGGCGCCATCTATCGGAATAAATATCAACTATTCGTTGAATTATTCCAGAATTGAAAATAACCCATTCTTGATTAACCAAGGAAAGGTAACCACGTACGCGTTTCGGGCTGTTGGCCCTCATCAGCGTGGTGCAAGCTGTACCTCAACGACCAAAATAAAAATATATTTAAAATCAAAAATTAATTAAAATTCTTTTTTTTTTTTTTTTTACTCAGCATCTTAAAATATATACAATCGAAAATGGATAATTCGAAACCCAAGGGACTAAAAAAAATCGAATTATCTTGAAATTCGAATTAAAGACGTTTTGAATAAAAGGCTCAAAAGTCTCGGGAACAAGATAAATCTTCTAATTAAACGGTTTTGAATAAAAGGCTTAAAAGTCTAGGGAACAAGATAAATCTAATTAAACGGTTTTGAATAAAAGGCTTAAAAGTCTAGGGAACAAGATATAAATCTTCTAATTAAAGATGTTTTGACTAAAAGGCTTAAAAGTCTAGGGAACAAGATAAATCTTCGAATTAAAGACGTTTTGACTAAAAGGCTTAAAAGTCTAGGGAACAAGATATAAATCTTCTAATTAAAGACGTTATGAATAAAAGGCTTAAAAGTTTAGGGAACAAGATAAATATTCGAATTAAAGACGTTTTTGAATAAAAGGCTTAAAAGTTTAGGGAACAAGATAAATCTTCGAATTAAAGACGTTATGAATAAAAGGCTTAAAAGTCTAGGGAACAAGATAAATCTTCGAATTAAAGACGTTTTGACTAAAAGGCTTAAAAGTCTAGGGAACAAGATAAATATTCGAATTAAAGACGTTTTGAATAAAAGGCTTAAAAGTCTAGGGAACAAGATAAATCTTCTAATTAAAGACGTTTTTGAATTATCCAAGATTTACTGTATATATAAAATTTCAAAAACTAAGTTTTAAAATATCTTTAAAAAATAGACTTAAAATAACATACGACTTCAAAATTCACACAAATCTCATCTCAATTATTACATTAATTTTTCCAAGCAATTTTATAACATTAATAAGCTTACTCATAGAAGCTTCCGTATAGATTGAAGAGATAAAAATAAAAAGTAGGACAAGTCATGTACGCAGACGAACTTCCTTCTTTTCGATTGTTCCCGCCTTTTGACACAGAGTTAGTCTTTCAGGTGTCACTTCTTTTCTTTTTCTTTATCACTAATAACCAATTCACGTCACTCATTCTATAAATTAATGATATCAAAAGACTATAATGAAAGTCAATCGTCTGCTTTCTAATAGAACACGCGGGAAAATACAAATTAGATTTCTCGTTAGTTCTAATTTTACTTTCGAAGTATTTTTTTTTCCCCGCCAAGTAAACATTTCGTCTGCTTATTCTAGCGACCTCATTATCTTCTGTCTTCCTGAAATTTTTAGAATGAATTTCCTGGTTCTTCTGGAGGTCTTTCTCGTCTGGAATGTTATATAATTTCTTTTGATTACATTTTTCTAATTGAGAATATATTTGTAGATATCTGGATAAAAGTGTATAAATGCGAATTTATAAGTACAGTTAAACCTGTCTATAGCGCCCTCTCTTGGGACTCACCAAAATAGGGTGCTATAGAGTGGGGGAGCTATAGACAGGTCACTTTTAATGTAAATCGCATCGTACTACGTATTTAAAATCTGGTGCTATAGAGAAGGAGGCGCTATTTAGAGGGGACGCTATAAACAAGTCACTTTTAATGTAAATCGCATCGTACTACGTATTTAAAATCTGGTGCTATAGAGAAGGAGGCGCTATTTAGAGGGGACGCTATAAACAAGTCACTTTTAATGTAAATCGCATCGTACTACGTATTTAAAATCTGGTGCTATAGAGAAGGAGGCGCTATTTAGAGGGGACGCTATAAACAAGTCACTTTTAATGTAAATCGCATCGTACTACGTATTTAAAATCTGGTGCTATAGAGAAGGAGGCGCTATTTAGAGGGGACGCTATAAACAAGTCACTTTTAATGTAAATCGCATCGTACTACGTATTTAAAATCTGGTGCTATAGAGAAGGAGGCGCTATTTAGAGGGGACGCTATAAACAAGTCACTTTTAATGTAAATCGCATCGTACTGCGTATTTAAAATCTGGTGCTATAGAGAAGGAGGCGCTATTTAGAGGGGACGCTATAAACAAGTCACTTTTAATGTAAATCGCATCGTACTACGTATTTAAAATCTGGTGCTATAGAGAAGGAGGCGCTATTTAGAGGGGACGCTATAAACAAGTCACTTTTAATGTAAATCGCATTGTACTACGTATTTAAAATCTGGTGCTATAGAGAAGGAGGCGCTATTTAGAGGGGACGCTATAAACAAGTCACTTTTAATGTAAATCGCATCGTACTACGTATTTAAAATCTGGTGCTATAGAGAAGGAGGCGCTATTTAGAGGGGACGCTATAAACAAGTCACTTTTAATGTAAATCGCATCGTACTACGTATTTAAAATCTGGTGCTATAGAGAAGGAGGCGCTATTTAGAGGGGACGCTATAAACAAGTCACTTTTAATGTAAATCGCATCGTACTACGTATTTAAAATCTGGTGCTATAGAGAAGGAGGCGCTATTTAGAGGGGACGCTATAAACAAGTCACTTTTAATGTAAATCGCATCGTACTGCGTATTTAAAATCTGGTGCTATAGAGAAGGAGGCGCTATTTAGAGGGGACGCTATAAACAAGTCACTTTTAATGTAAATCGCATCGTACTACGTATTTAAAATCTGGTGCTATAGAGAAGGAGGCGTTATTTAGAGGGGACGCTATAAACAAGTCACTTTTAATGTAAATCGCATCGTACTACGTATTTAAAATCTGGTGCTATAGAGAAGGAGGCGCTATTTAGAGGGGACGCTATAAACAAGTCACTTTTAATGTAAATCGCATCGTACTACGTATTTAAAATCTGGTGCTATAGAGAAGGAGGCGTTATTTAGAGGGGACGCTATAAACAAGTCACTTTTAATGTAAATCGCATCGTACTACGTATTTAAAATCTGGTGCTATAGAGAAGGAGGCGTTATTTAGAGGGGGCGCTATAGACAGGTCACTTTTAATGTAAATCGCATCGTACTACGTATTTAAAATCTGGTGCTATAGAGAAGGAGGCGTTATTTAGAGGGGCCGCTATAGACAGGTCACTTTTAATGTAAATCGCATCGTACTACGTATTTAAAATCTGGTGCTATAGAGAAGAAGGCGCTATTTAGAGGGGACGCTATAAACAAGTCACTTTTAATGTAAATCGCATCGTACTACGTATTTAAAATCTGGTGCTATAGAGAAGAAGGCGCTATTTAGAGGGGACGCTATAAACAAGTCACTTTTAATGTAAACCGCATCGTACTACGTATTTAAAATCTGGTGCTATAGAGAAGGAGGCGTTATTTAGAGGGGGCGCTATAGACAGGTCACTTTTAATGTAAATCGCATCGTACTACGTATTTAAAATCTGGTGCTATAGAGAAGGAGGCGTTATTTAGAGGGGGCGCTATAGACAGGTCACTTTTAATGTAAATCGCATCGTACTACGTATTTAAAATCTGGTGCTATAGAGAAGGAGGCGCTATTCAGAGGGGGCGCTATAGACAGGTCACTTTTAATGTAAATCGCATCGTACTACGTATTTAAAATCTGGTGCTATAGAGAAGGAGGCGCTATTTAGAGGGGACGCTATAGACAGGACACTTTTAATGTAAATCGCATCGTACTACGTATTTAAAATCTGGTGCTATAGAGAAGGAGGCGCTATTTAGAGGGGACGCTATGAACAGGTCACTTTTAATGTAAATCGCATCGTACTACATATTTAAAATCTGGTGCTATAGAGAAGAAGGCGCTATTTAGAGGGGGCGCTATAGACAGGTCACTTTTAATGTGAATCGCATCGTACTACGTATTTAAAATCTGGTGCTATAGAGAAGAAGGCGCTATTTAGAGAGGGCGCTATAGACAGGTCACTTTTAATGTAAATCGCATCGTACTACGTATTTTAAATCTGGTGCTATAGAGAAGGAGGCGCTATTTAGAGGGGGCGCTATAGACAGGTCACTTTTAATGTAAATCGCATCGTACTGCGTATTTAAAATCTGGTGCTATAGAGAAGGAGGCGCTATTTAGAGGGGGCGCTATAGACAGGTCACTTTTAATGTAAATCGCATCGTACTGCGTATTTAAAATCTGGTGCTATAGAGAAGGAGGCGCTATTTAGAGGGGGCGCTATAGACAGGTCACTTTTAATGTAAATCGCATCGTACTACGTATTTAAAATCTGGTGCTATAGAGAAGGAGGCGCTATTTAGAGGTGGCGCTATAGACAGGTCACTTTTAATGTAAATCGCATCGTACTACGTATTTAAAATCTGGCGCTATAGAGAAGGAGGCGCTATTTAGAGGTGGCGCTATAGACAGGTCACTTTTAATGTAAATCGCATCGTACTACGTATTTAAAATCTGGCGCTATAGAGAAGAAGGCGCTATTTAGAGGGGGCGCTATAGACAGGTCACTTTTAATGTAAATCGTACTGCGTATTTAAAATCTGGTGCTATAGAGAAGAAGGCGCTATTTAGAGGGGACGCTATAGACAGGTCACTTTTAATGTAAATCGCATCGTACTACGTATTTAAAATCTGGTGCTATAGAGAAGAAGGCGCTATTTAGAGGGGACGCTATAGACAGGTCACTTTTAATGTAAATCGCATCGTACTGCGTATTTAAAATCTGGTGCTATAGAGAAGGAGGCGCTATTTAGAGGGGGCGCTATAGACAGGTCACTTTTAATGTAAATCGCATCGTACTGCGTATTTAAAATCTGGTGCTATAGAGAAGGAGGCGCTATTTAGAGGGGGCGCTATAGACAGGTCACTTTTAATGTAAATCGCATCGTACTGCGTATTTAAAATCTGGTGCTATAGAGAAGGAGGCGCTATTTAGAGGGGGCGCTATAGACAGGTCACTTTTAATGTAAATCGCATCGTACTACGTATTTAAAATCTGGTGCTATAGAGAAGGAGGCGCTATTTAGAGGTGGCGCTATAGACAGGTCACTTTTAATGTAAATCGCATCGTACTACGTATTTAAAATCTGGCGCTATAGAGAAGGAGGCGCTATTTAGAGGGGACGCTATGAACAGGTCACTTTTAATGTAAATCGCATCGTACTACATATTTAAAATCTGGTGCTATAGAGAAGAAGGCGCTATTTAGAGGGGGCGCTATAGACAGGTCACTTTTAATGTGAATCGCATCGTACTACGTATTTAAAATCTGGTGCTATAGAGAAGAAGGCGCTATTTAGAGAGGGCGCTATAGACAGGTCACTTTTAATGTAAATCGCATCGTACTACGTATTTAAAATCTGGTGCTATAGAGAAGGAGGCGCTATTTAGAGGGGACGCTATAAACAAGTCACTTTTAATGTAAATCGCATCGTACTACGTATTTAAAATCTGGTGCTATAGAGAAGAAGGCGCTATTTAGAGAGGGCGCTATAGACAGGTCACTTTTAATGTAAATCGCATCGTACTACGTATTTAAAATCTGGTGCTATAGAGAAGGAGGCGCTATTTAGAGGGGACGCTATAAACAAGTCACTTTTAATGTAAATCGCATCGTACTACGTATTTAAAATCTGGTGCTATAGAGAAGAAGGCGCTATTTAGAGAGGGCGCTATAGACAGGTCACTTTTAATGTAAATCGCATCGTACTACGTATTTAAAATCTGGTGCTATAGAGAAGAAGGCGCTATTTAGAGGGGGCGCTATAGACAGGTCACTTTTAATGTAAATCGCATCGTACTACGTATTTAAAATCTGGTGCTATAGAGAAGAAGGCGCTATTTAGAGGGGACGCTATGAACAGGTCACTTTTAATGTAAATCGCATCGTACTACGTATTTAAAATCTGGTGCTATAGAGAAGAAGGCGCTATTTAGAGAGGGCGCTATAGACAGGTCACTTTTAATGTAAATCGCATCGTACTACGTATTTTAAATCTGGTGCTATAGAGAAGAAGGCGCTATTTAGAGGGGGCGCTATAGACAGGTCACTTTTAATGTAAATCGTACTGCGTATTTAAAATCTGGTGCTATAGAGAATAAGGCGCTATTTAGAGGGGACGCTATAGACAGGTCACTTTTATTGTAAATCGCATCGTACTACGTATTTAAAATCTGGTGCTATAGAGAAGAAGGCGCTATTTAGAGGGGACGCTATAGACAGGTCACTTTTAATGTAAATCGCATCGTACTACGTATTTAAAATCTGGTGCTATAGAGAAGAAGGCGCTATTTAGAGGGGACGCTATAGACAGGTCACTTTTAATGTAAATCGCATCGTACTGCGTATTTAAAATCTGGTGCTATAGAGAAGGAGGCGCTATTTAGAGGGGGCGCTATAGACAGGTCACTTTTAATGTAAATCGCATCGTACTGCGTATTTAAAATCTGGTGCTATAGAGAAGGAGGCGCTATTTAGAGGGGGCGCTATAGACAGGTCACTTTTAATGTAAATCGCATCGTACTGCGTATTTAAAATCTGGTGCTATAGAGAAGGAGGCGCTATTTAGAGGGGGCGCTATAGACAGGTCACTTTTAATGTAAATCGCATCGTACTACGTATTTATAATCTGGTGCTATAGAGAAGGAGGCGCTATTTAGAGGTGGCGCTATAGACAGGTCATTTTTAATGTAAATCGCATCGTACTACGTATTTAAATTCTGGCGCTATAGAGAGGGAGGCGCTATTTAAAGGGGGCGCTATAGACAGGTTTAACTGTATTTTTAAAGTATATAGAGAACGAATTGCCTATTTACATATTGTTAAACTGTCTTGGGAGGTTGGCTTCATGTTAATGTTAGATTGGTCCTTATCGGGATTATAAGTGAGACCAGAATGTGAGTAATCATTAAACAAAGTTATTCTAATAAGGAAAGTATTTACAATTATTTTCTCTATCTTAAAAAAAGTTAGAGATATCTGACCAAAATATTGGCCATGGCATCTGCCCGGTAAGCGGAACACTGTGGGTTCGATTCCCATCCCTGGATACTTTATTTTTCTGTTTATCATTACTCTTCAGAAATAATCGTTATTTCTCCTTAAAATAAATTTCGATTTTTTCGTTCAAAAGAAACACATGCGGGATAATTTTCAAATGTCGTTCTACAATCTTAAGCCGCATTATATTGTATTATAAATTACTTTATATAATATTTACCATCGGAAAAATATGTCCAGGGTAGCCTAGTGGACATGGCATCTGCCCGGTAAGCGGAACACTGTGGGTTCGATTCCCATCCCTGGATACTTTATTTTCCTGTTGATCATTACTCGTCACAATGCATCCTTTAATACTTCATCCCTAAGGTTAGAAATAATCGTTATTTCTCCTTAAAATAAATTTCGATTTTTTCGTTTAGAAGAAACATTTGCCGAAAATTGACATGGACTCAGAACAGCAGCTTTCCACACCCAAGATAGTGGACATTGCGACTGCTGTGATAGAGATGTATGGAGATATCTGAGACTCTTCATTGGACACGACAACAACAACAACAGAAAATTGACATGGACCCAGAACAGCAGCTTTACATACCCAAGATAGTGGATATTGCGACTGCTGTGATAGAGATGTACGGAGATATCTGAGACTCTTCATTGGACACGACAACAACAACAACAGAAAATTGACATGGACCCAGAACAGCAGCTTTACATACCCAAGATAGAGAAAATTGCGACTGCTGTGATAGAGATGTACGGAGATATCTGAGACTCTTCATTGGACACGACAACAACAACAGAAAATTGACATGGACCCAGAACAGCAGCTTTCCATACCCTAGAAAGAGAACATTGCTACTGCTGTGATAGAGATGTACGGAGATATTTGAGACTCTTCATTGGACACGACAACAACAACGGAAAATTGGCATGGACCCAGAACAGCAGCTTTACACACCCAAGATAGAGAACGGTTGCTGTGATACAGATGTACGAGACATCTGAGGCTCTTCATTGAACACAACAATAACAACAAAAGAGTAACGGCAGTAAAATGACTATCATAGAAGAGAGATTTCTACCACAATCCATTCATCATCATATATCACATTCTGAGTAAGATCATGAAATTAGATGTCGTTGAGGAGGGGGGAGGTTAGTCCATATTCCGTCCGTTGACCCTAATTTCCTTCATTCCAGCATGGCCAAACTGAGGATGGCCCCAACCTTTTCCTTAACCTTTATCCTGAAAATGCCCAGTGTTTTTCCAGTAATTTTTCCATTTCTTTGAAAATTTTCTCTTCGATAGAATTTCCTTATACAGTCGAACTTGGACGATTCGAAGCCCAAGAGACCAAAAAAATCGATTTATCCAAAATTTAGAATTAAAAACGTTTTGAATAAACGGCTTAAAAGTCTAGGGACCAAGATAAATATTCAAATTAAAGACGTTTTCGAATTATCCAAGTTCTACTGTATTAAAAGTATCGTCTGATATAAAAAGTTGCATATAGCTCCATTATTATTTACATAAGTTCTATTAAGGTTGAAATATCAGGTTCCAAGGGATAGGTTTCGTTTACCATTTTTTTTTAATTCACAAATCTTTCTAGCTTTCGTTCCTGAAAGTCTGTTGTATATATATTAATTAATCGTTACCACAGAGTGTGTGTAAGCTCACAGGTAAATAGGCGCTAACCGAAAGAGAAAAAGTTCCTTTGTTTAATATTAGTTTCCCTTTTATATTTTGTTCTCTCTCTTGTAAATCAATAAATATAATGTTTAATTAATAATTATTGGAATCAGTTTCATTAATAATTCTAAACAAAGTCAACAAAGTCGAACCAGACGACCCTCAGTGGGATTATTCGTCTGATGTAAATAATTTTTAATATTTAATTTTATTTTTCTTGACTGTTGACTAGAAGTCAATAAAACCTTTTTCATTGTCTGGCTATAAACCTTTATTTTTTTCTCTCTTTCTCCTTGTTAATATCATATGATTATTTTCTTTACGTCATAAAATAATTGTTATTTACGCTTATGAGGTGATACAGCAACGTCTTTACAATTAGAGAAATATGTATAACGACAAATATGTATAACGACATTTTAAATTTATCCCGAATGTGTTTCTTTTGAACGAAAAATCGAAATTTATTTTAAAGCAGAAATACCAATTATTTCTAACCTTAGAGATGAAGTATGAAAGATGAATTGTGAAGATTAATGATAAACTGAAAAATAAAAGTGTGCAGGGGTTCCCATCCCAGGACACTTTTATTTTTCCGTTTATCATTACTCTTCACAATTCATCTTTTCATACTTCATCCCTAAGGTTAGAAATAATCGTTATTTCTCCTTAAAATAAATTTCGATTATTCGTTGAATAGAAACACATGCGGGATAAATTTTAAATGTCGTTATACAATCATAAGCCGCATTATATTGTTTTGTAAATATGTATAGACAAATGTAGAGACATACATATATTTGAATGTAATTCTACTGTCCTATAAGCTTATGTCCATAGTTTTCTTGAAAACCATTTCTGAGATCCCACCCTTCAGTGCTGTGTATATAAGCAGAATCGTCCAATACAGTATTAGAGCTCTGAGAAGCGGTTTGGTGGATTAAATTGGCGAAACCGCTGGGAAGGTTCACCAGTGATCAGCCAAGCCCTCCCAATATATTTTTGATCGCAGTAAGGGCAGTAAAAGTTTGTATTATATATAAAAGAAACATTCATGTTTTTAAATCCTTTCATTTTACATACATATATGACATTACAAGTGTTCCTAGAGTGACATAATGCTTTAAATTGAGATAAATAAGTTGTCTAGCTATTGTTATAAGGAAAAAGTTAAAATGCCAACTCCCAATCAGCTATCTAACTCATAGAGGTAATTCTAAAGGTATGTAGCAGACGATTGATGGTAGCTAATTATAAAATAATGTATGTAATTAATCAATATTATGAAAAAGGCATCTCCTTATCGTGAAACTGAAAGTTTCTGCTGATGGCTTGCGCCATCTATCGGAATAAATATAAACTATTCTTGCTGTTTTCTAATTATTCCAGAATTGGTCCATTCTTGATTAATCAAGTAAAGCTAACCAAGTAAGCGTTTCGGGCTAATCATTATTGGTTAAGATATCATCATGATTATATAATGATTGGTGTACTATAGTATAGTCCTCTCAGTATATTTTTCATTTAAGACATCAACTCTTTAGCTACTCATAGACAAAACTTGAAGACGTTGTACCATTCATCATGTATATCGGGATTCAGTCAATAACTCTGAAAGATACACTCATGGACAAAACTTAAGGAAGTTGTACCTTTTTAACATGTATATCGGGATTCAGTCAATAACTCTGAAAGATACACTCATGGAGAAAACTTGAAGAACTTATACCTTTTAGCATGTATATCGGGATTCAGATGATAACTCTGAAAGATACATTCATGAACAAAACTTAAGGAAGTTGTACCTTTTAGCATGTATATCGGGATTCAGACAATAACTCTGAAAGATACATTCATGAACAAAACTTAAGGAAGTTGTACCTTTTAACATGTATATCGGGATTCAGTCAATAACTCTGAAAGATACACTCATGGACAAAACTTAAGGAAGTTGTACCTTTTAACATGTATATCGGGATTCAGTCAAAAACTCTGAAAGATACACTCATGGACAAAACTTAAGGAAGTTGTACCTTTTAGCATGTATATCGGGATTCAGTCAAAAACTCTGAAAGATACACTCATGGACAAAACTTAAGGAAGTTGTACCTTTTAGCATGTATATCGGGATTAAGTCAATAACTCTGAAAGATACACTCATGGACAACACTTAAGGAAGTTGTACCTTTTAGCATGTATATCGGGATTCAGTCAATAACTCTGAAAGATACACTCATGGAGAAAACATAAGGAAGTTAAACCTTTTGGCATGTATATCGGGATTCAGTCAATAACTCTGAAAGATACACTCATGGACAAAATAAAGGAAGTTGTACCTTTTAGCATGTATATCGGGATTCAGTCAATAACTCTGAAAGTTATTACTTGTGACCTTTATTGAAGATACATGAGATAACCAAGTGTGAACAAAATTGACTCTGTTTTCTTAAAAAAAAAAAGACAAAAAAAAAAAAAAAAAACAGGCGATATCAAAGACTTTACATTTTCTTAGATTTAGTCCATAAGCATATATAGGTCGCCTCTACCGTAAAAATAGACATTGAAACTTAGTCATCTCCCCAAACTAGCCTACTCGGGTGTATAACAAAGTCACAACATAAGCTTTGGCAAATTGAGAAGCATCCACCTCTGCAGACCATTAAGAAGATTACCTTTATTTTTATATATCACACACACACACACACAAAAACCTTTATTAAGACACACTGGTCTTACAGAGTATTCTCCTTGGGGTTACAAGACGGAGAAACCTATGAAAGTGGGAAATATACAAAGGGGTAAAAATGGAGAAAGATTATATACACATGGTAAATATATACATATTATTATTTGAATAATCCTATGGAAAATGAGAATATGGATTTGGAAATATGGATGGAAGAAGTGGAGAGCAAAAAGAAGAAAAAAAAAAACAGGTATTTACATATGGAACATACATATAATGGAACAGTCAATTTAAGTTCTTCTGCTTACACAGCACAGGTGTACCATGGCTTTTTTCAAGAAATCTTTAAGAGATTTTCCAGGAAAATCCGAGTGTTCAGAGTATATATGTAGTAATGTAGTTGTTGTATCTTGTTGGATGAATGCAGTGTGGCATCTTGATTTGCAGTCGTGGTGGCCACAATGATTAGAGTGGTTTCAGGCGTGATTGGGATTACACAAAAGAACGAGACATGTTGGATGTCACCAAGGAGATGGCGAGAGAGCAAGTGTAGCCGACGCCGGTCAGGGAGAGATCTGTCTTTCCTGTCTCAAAGCGGACTAATTTGTTTGCATAAGAAGGGGGCATACCCGACTTGTTTTTCGGACCCTTTTCCTGCTTTCCGGCGTCGACTGTCACTCACTCGAAATTTTATTTGTCAATTTGGCAATTACATTATAACTACAATACATGGAGACATAGATATATTGGAATATATATTACAACATATACATATATATTTTATATATCCTCACGGCAAAATTACCATCTCTATATCTGAATATAAAACACAAAGTTACTCTTTCAATCCTTTTAAACTATTTTTTAATGGACCACCCAAAGTGAATAAAACAAAAGTAATATCAATAGTTATTTATACGAGAAAGGATCGGGGTGGAAGATTGGGTTAAACCGTTGGTTCTCAACCGCTACGAACCGGAATCGTATCCCGCATTGGGTATTTTTTTCTAATTAAGGAATTCTAAAATTATATTATGATGCATTAGCGCACCATCTGTTATCAAAATACGAAGCTATTATAGACGCTAATGATTATTTTTGAAAATAAACAATTTCTACTGTCCTTACATATTATTGCAGTAAGGGCAGTAGAATTTTTTTTTATTTCTAAAAGAATCATACGCGTCTATAATAGTTTCGTATTTTAAATTCTAAAATCATTAATTAAGAAAAAAGCATCTCCTTATCGTGCAACTGAAAGTTGCTGATGGCTTGCGCCATCTATCGGAATAAATATCAACTATTCTCGTTGATTTTTAATTATTCCAGAATTGGCCAAATACCCATTCTTGATTAATCAAGAAAAGCTAACCACGGACGCGTTTCGGGCTGTTGGCCCTCACTAGCGTGGTGCAAGCTGTACCTCAACGACCAAAAAATTGGTCATTAAGGCATCCTGAAAATCATGAAACGGGTAGTTAAGGCCAGAATTGCGTGAGAACGCTACACAATGGGAAAAAAAATAGTACAAATGTAACATTGTACTGGGATAAGGTGCATAAATTAAGAAAAAAGCATCTTCTTATCGTTCAACTGAAAGTTGCTGATGGCTTGCGCCACACATCTATCGGAATAAGTATTTAAATATATTATATAAATTAATATATTACATTTTGTGTTAATTGTTTGTTGATATTACCAATTGATATTTCACATGGTCAAATTTCAATAAAACAATATCACAGATAATATTAAAATGTATCTGACCTTATTTTATATTGAGCTTATTGATATGAATAATGATTTCTTTTCTTCCTTCTTCTCATCTATTAAATGAAGTGAATATCAATATATATATTGTGTGTGTGTGAATTCCATATCGGCATTTGAAGAGATTGCAGAATTGAAATAAATTATAGATAGAATAACAGATAAATTATGGTTGATATATTTTACAATTGATTAAAAATATAATTTATAAAGAAAACTATAATTTTACCTCATTGTTACTAAAGTCTATAGCTTATATTCAAAGTAAAATACACCTATTTTTCGATTTACACGGTAGATACGTTCCTGAGAAAAACGTGTAAATCGGGGGATAGGTGTACACAGAAATAAAAATAAAATGCATTGACAGGTTAAAATATGTAGTCAGCTTATAAACTCGGGATTCCTCGTGAGATGTGTACACAGCGCATGTGTTCAATCACAGTAGCATTTAGTATAGTGCGATAAAAAAAAACGTATTTGGAAAACCGTGTAAAAGCGAAAACGTGTTAAACAAGTACCGTGTAAATCGGGGGATAGGTGTATTTATAAAATATGTAAATAATAATGTATATAAAATAATATAATGCGGCTTGTGATTGTAGAACGACATTTGAAAATTATCCCGCATGAGTTTCTTTTCAACGAAAAATCAAAACTTATCCCAAGGAGAAAATAACGATTATTTCTAACCTTAGGAATGAGCTATGAAAGGATGAATTGTGAAGAGTAATGATAAACGGAAAAATAAATTCCCATCCCTGGACACTTTTATTTTTCCGTTTATCATTACTCTTCACAATTCATCCTTTCATACCTCATTCCTAAGGTTAGAAATAATCGTTATTTTCTCCTTGGGATAAGTTTTGATTTTTCGTTGAAAAGAAACTCATGCGGGATAATTTTCAAATAATGTATATATAAAAATAATATTTATTATTAATTTGTTAACGTAATATTCCTGTTGAAAAGGACCGACAAGTACGAAAGCTTGAAAATAAAAGGTTTGCATAAGAAACTTAACCCTGGAATCTTTAGTCATTTTATTATATTAACATATCTGATATATTTATAATATGACAATTCCTGTCATAGAATAACCACTGTCACAAGTGTTAACCCTTCAAGCACCATGAAGACGATGTATCGGTTTGATGTGACTAGATGCTCCTTTTCTCCCAAAAAAAATCTAATGAAAATTAATTAATTGTATTTAAAAGCGCATATTCTTTTGCATTGTGTTTCATATGTTTGTATGAATCATAAAAGCGTTCATTTAAAAAATAATAATTTAAAGAATAGTTTGCGAGTCTTTTGAAGGATAACAATAATCAGGAATGACCTTGAAAACGGCCGGCACCTAAAGGGTTAAAGGACAACAGCACAGTAGTGTTGTGACAAAATTCCCTCTCAACATGGCCGTCGTTCTAGCTTGACCTAGATTCTGGACCAGCGGAGGGTGACCGATGCAAATTTGACATCTCTCCACGAAACCTTCTCTCAAGTACGTTATGGACTTGTGACCCAAGAAATGATTCTCTTCTAAACAGTTTCCTTTAGTGAAAAAAAAAACAATTTTAAGATAAGTTAGTTATCTCTTGTCGGTATGTTTCCCAACTTAGTTTTTTATTAAATTGTTCCTTCTTTCCTTTCTAATGGAGGATTCTGTTTTCTTCCTAGATAAATTCTTAGATCATAATTCAGTTGTCGTATTAACG
>CP092879.1:68957137-68974962 GCA_030710605.1 Cordylochernes scorpioides
AAAGAGGCAATATTGTTCATACTTGGTTATCTCTTACAAATTAGAAAGATGTGCAAATATGAGGATTTTTAAAAGTATAATTGTAATGTGTTAATATACCTTTATTGTATGTTACATATGTGCAATATATTCTAGCCAGAAGACGTGAAAATAGTATTTATTTTCAATGCAAACAACAAACATAGTTAACACGATTCCACATTAAAATACCAACGAAGGTCTATATACACAAACACTACATATATATATATTATATATGTTATAAAAACAAAGATGAATGAGATTTTCTGTTTGAATTTTGGATCATCTTGATGATTATGCTATGGTGATGCAGTCGTGGCAAAGATCTTGAAAGTATAATACTAAAAATAGTTTTGATAAGAGATTGTTTTAATTGAACTTTAGGATTATATAATAAACATAATTTGGTAAAAGCACTGCCTGGCTTAAGGCGTAAGAATAAAAAAGGAAAACAAAAGATTATTTACATAATGTACAAAGGTTTTGAGCCGGCCATTGGGATAGAACAACAATGAGTTTATATAGGGGAAGCGTGACCTCTGGCGGTCGATTTAGCAGAGTATTTGTATCTATGAAATTATTAATTAAAATAAAATAATTTTTTAATATAACATATATATACTGTATATATACATATACACACAATTACCATCATTAACTCTGTGTACAAACAATTAAATAAAAACAAATATTAAACTAATTAGGCAATATATTACAACATGTTCGAAGCGTCTTTAAAAATAGATTTTCTTTTAAAACTCGCGTTAATACGACAATTGAATTATAATTATAAGAATTCCTTATCTAGGAAGAAAACGGAATCCTCCGTTAGAAAGGGAAGAAGGAACAATTTAATAAAAAACTAAGTTGGGCAACATACCGACAGAGATAACTAACTTATCTTAAAATTGTTTTTTTTTTCACTAAAGGAAACTGTTTAGAAGAGAATCATTTCTTGGATCACAAGTCCATAACGTACTTGAGAGAAGGTTTCGTGGAGAGATGTCAAATTTGCATCGGTCACCCTCCGTTGGTCCAGAATCTAGGTCAAGCTAGAACGACGGCCATGTCGAGAGGGAATTTTGTCACAATACTACTGTGCTGTTGTCCTTTAACATGTGTGACAGTGGTTATTCTATGACAGGAATTGTCATATTATAAATATATCAGACTAGCCGAATGACCCGGGCAACGCCCGTGTTTTACCCGATTGAATGTTTTGATTCAAATACTATTTGTTACAATTATAAATTGGCGCCTTAAATAAATGCATATGTTAGTTAATAACTATAGCCTATGTGCTTTATCTGTCTATGTACTGTTGGCTTCCGTAGGCGTCTCTTACTGGGAAAAAGAAAGAGAGGATTCCATTTAGTTATTAACTAATATATGCAATTATTTAAGGAGCGACCCGCTCCAACACAATGGTTACAAAAACGAAAAAGCGAGTGGGGGGGGGGGGCAAAGGTGGCGTGATCGTAGCCGACTAATAGGAGGGCGCCATTCCAAAAAAAATGCAAACGGTGACAGAGATGACTGATGAAGAATGACGCTCGTAACTGTATATAGAATATGTTAATATAAAAAATAAAGCTTCCAGGGTTAAGTTTCTTGTGCAAACCTTTTATTTTCAAGCTTTCGTACTTGTCGTTCCTTCTCAGCAGGAATATCACGTTAACAAATTAATAATAAATATTATTTTTATATACACATTATTTGAAAATTATCCCGCATGAGTTTCTTTTCAACGAAAAATCAAAACTTATTCCAAGGAGAAATAACGATTATTTCTAACCTTAGGGATGAGGTATGAAAGGATGAATTGTGAAGAGTAATGATAAACGGAAAAATAAAAGTGTCCAGGGATGGGAATTTATTTTTCCGTTTATCATTACTCTTCACAATTCATCCTTTCATAGCTCATTCCTAAAGTTAGAAAAAATCGTTATTTTCTCCTTGGGATAAGTTTTGATTTTTCGTTGAAAAAAAAAACATGCGGGATAATTTTCAAATGTCGTTCTACAATCACAAGCCGCATTATATTATATACATTATTATTTATATATTTTATAAATACACCTATCCCCCGATTTACACGGTACTTGTTTAACACGTTTTCGCTTTTACACGGTTTTCCAAATAAGTTTTTTTCGCACTATACTAAATGCTACTGTGATTGAACACATGCGCTGTGTACACATCTCACGAGGAATCCCGAGCTTATGTGCTGACTACATATTTTAACCTGTCAATGCATTTTATTTTTATTTCTGTGTACACCTATCCCCCGATTTACACGTTTTTCTCAGGAACGTATCTACCGTGTAAATCGGGGGATAGGTGTATTTTACTTTGAATATAAGCTATAGACTTTAGTAACCATAATTAATCTATGTTATTCTATCTATAAATGTTTTTCAATTCTGCAATCGCTTTAAATGCCGATATGGAATTCAATATATACGAGGGGCATCCAATAAATAAGTTTCCCTATTTTTTTTCGGCGAACGAAACGTTGTAAAAATTAGTTAGTAGGTAAGAAATGGTCACTAGGATGCGTTGGAAGCTGGTGACCTTTCAAAATCACTCTACTCGTACGCGCAAGTCCGTAGCGCTTCAGTTTCCATGGAGCTACCACTGGTGAACGTGTCCACTTGCGAACTCCGTTCTGTAATTCGTTTTTTTCACAGCGAAAAATGAAACTGCGGTCAATATTCATCGCAATTTAGTGTCAGTGTATGGTGAAGGATGTATGAGCATCCAAATGGTTCGCCGATGGCGTTCATGGTTCTTGGAAGGACGGCAAAACGTGCATGATGACGAGCGAAGCGACAGGCCCGTTACTGCTACGGACAATGCAGCCGTGGCTGCTGTTCGGAATGTGGTGGAAGCAAATCGCCGCGTCACCATTGACGAAATAATGATTCGACTGCCTCCTGGAATCGAAATTGGATGCTCTTCGATTGGAACAATCATGTCAGATGTTTTGAATTTGAATTGAAAACAGGCGGAGGCGAACCACTGGCTACGAAGACAGGACACGGCTTGGTACAACAGTGGTATCAAAAAATCGCTACAACGGTACCAGAAATGTTTGGACAGAAATGGTGATTATGTAGAGAAGTGGTCTATGAGTTGTATAATGAAAATAAAATAACTGCATAATTGTAAATAAAGTTGTTTATTTGTTACAAAATAGGGAAACTTATTTATTGGATGCCCCTCGTATATTGATATTCATTTAATAGATGAGAAGAAGGAAGCAAAGAAATCATGATTCATATCAATAAGCTCAATATAAAATAAGGTCAGATACATTTCAATATTATCTGTGATATTGTTTTATTGAAATTTGACCATGTGAAATATCAATTTGTAATATCAACAAACAATTAACACAAAATGTAATATATTAATAATTTTAGAATTCAAAATACGAAGCTATTATAGACGCGTATGATTCTTTTAGAAATAAAAAAAAATATACTGCCCTTACTGCAATAATATGTAAGGACAGTAGAAATTGTTTATTTTAAAAAAGAATCATACGTGTCTATAAGTTTCTTATTTTGATAACAGATGGTGCGCTAATGCATCATAATATAATTTTATAATTCCTTAATTAGAAAAAAAAAAACCAATGCAGGATTCGATCCCGGTTCGTAGCGGTTGAGAACCAACGGTTTAACCCAATCTTCCACCGATCCTTTCTCGTATAAATAACTATTGATATTATTTTGTTTTATTCACTTTGGGTTGTCCATTAAAAAAATAGTTTAAAAGGATTGAAAGAGTAACTTTGTGTTTTATATTCAGATATAGAGATGGTAATTTTGCCCGGAGGATATATAAAATATATATATGTTGTAATATATTCCAATATATCTATGTCTCCATGTATTGTAGTTATAATGTAATTGCCAAAGTGACAAATAAAATTTCGAGTGAGTGACAGTCGACGCCGGAAAGCAGGAAAAGGATCCGAAAAACAAGTCGGGTATGCCCCCTTCTTATGCAAACAGATTAGTCCGCTTTGAGACAGGAAAGACAGATCTCTCCCCGACCGGCGTCGGCTACACTTGCTCTCTCGCCATCTCCTTGGTGACATCCAACATGTCTCGTTCTTTTGTGTAATCCCAATCACGCCTGAAACCACTCTAATCATTGTGGCCACCACGACTGCAAATCAAGATTCCACACTGCATTCATCCAACAAGATACAACAACTACATTACTACATATATACTCTGAACACTCGGATTTTCCTGGAAAATCTCTTAAAGATTTCTTGAAAAAAGCCATGGTCCACCTGTGCTGTGTAAGCAGAAGAACTTAAATTGACTTGTTCCATTATATGTATGTTCCATATGTAAATACCTGGTTTTTTTTTTCTTGTTTTCGCTCTCCACTTCTTCCATCCATATTTTCAAATCCATATACTTATTTTCCATAGGATTATTCAAATAATAATCTGTATATATCTATCATGTGTATATAATCTTTTTCCATTTTTACCCCTTTGTATATTTCCCACTTTCATAGGTTTATCTTTTATTTTTCAGTTTATCATTAATCTTCACAATTCATCTTTTCATACTTCATCCCTAAGGTTAGAAATAATCGTTATTTCTCCTTAAAATAAATTTCGATTATTCGTTCAAAAGAAACACATGCGGGATAAATTTAAAATGTCGTTATACATATTTTTCAATTATTTTATGACGTAAAGAAAATAATCATATGATATTAACAAGGAGAAAGAGAGAAAAAAATAAAAGTTTATAGCTAGACAATGAAAAAGGTTTTATTGACTTCTAGTCAACAGTCAAGAAAAATAAAATTAAATATTAAAAATTATTTACATTAGACGAATAATCCCACTGAGGGTCGTCTGGTTCGACTTTGTTGACTTTGTTTAGAATTATTAATGAAACTGATTCCAATAATTATTAATTAAACATTATATTTATTGATTTACAAGAGAGAGAACAAATTATAAAAGGGAAACTAATTTTAAACAAAGGAACCTTTTTCTCTTTCGGTTAGCGCCTATTTACCTGTGAGCTTTACACACTCTGTGGTAACAATTAATGTATATATATATATACAACAGACTTTCAGGAACGAAAGCTAGAAAGATTTGTGAATTTAAAAAAAAAATGGTAAAAGAAACCTATCTATTGGGGAACCTGATATTTCAACCTTAATAAAACTTATGTAAATAATAATGGAGCTATATGCAACTTTTTATATCAGACGATATTTTTAATACAGTAGAACTTAGATAATTCGAACATCTTTAATTCGAAAATTTTATCTTGGTTCCTAGACATTTAAGCCTTTTATTCAAAACGTTTTTAATTCGAATTTTTGGATAATTCGAAATTTTTGGTCCCTTGGGCTTCGAATCGTCCAAGTTAGACTGTATAAGGAAATTCTATCGAAGAGAAAAATTTCAAAGAAATGGAAAAATTACTGGAAAAACACTGGACATTTTCAGGATGAGGAAAAGGTTGGGGCCATCCTCAGTTTGGCCATGCTGGAATGAAGGAAATTAGGGTCAACGGACGAAATATGCACTAACCTCCCCCCTCCTCAACGACATCTAATTTCATGATCTTACTCAGAATGTGATATATGATGATGAATGGATTGTGGTAGAAATCTCTCTTCTATGATAGTCATTTTACTGCCTTTACTCTGTTGTTGTTGTCGTGTCCAATAAAGAGCCTTAGATGTCTCGTACATCTGTATCACAGCAGTCGTTCTCTATCTTGGGTGTGTAAAGCTGCTGTTCTGGGTCCATGCCAATTTTCTGTTGTTGTTGTCGTGTCCAATGAAGAGTTTCAAATATATCCGTAGATCTCTATCGCAGCAGTCGCAATGTTCTCTATCTTGGGTATGTAAAGCTGCTGTTCTGGGTCCATGTCAATTTTCTGTTGTTGTTGTTGTCGTGTCCAATGAAGAGTCTCAGATATCTCCGTACATCTCTATCACAGCAGTCGCAATGTCCACTATCTTGGGTATGTAAAGCTGCTGTTCTGGGTCCATGTCAATTTTCTGTTGTTGTTGTCGTGTCCAATGAAGAGTCTCAGATATCTCCGTACATCTCTATCACAGCAGTAGCAATGTCCATTATCTTGGGTGTGTAAAGCTGCTGTTCTGGGTTTATGTTAATTTTCTGTTGTTGTCGTGTCCAATGAAGAGTCTCAGATGTCTCAATACATCTCTATCACAGCAGTCGAAATGCCCTCTATCTTGGGTGTGTAAAGCTGCTGTTCTGGGTCCATGTCAATTTTATGTTGTTGTTGTCGTGTCCAATGAAGAGTCTCAGATGTCTCCATACATCTCTATCACAGCAGTCGTTCTCTATCTTGGGTGTGTAAAACTGCTGTTCTGGGTCCATGTCAATTTTCTGTTGTTGTTGTCGTGTCCAATGAAGAACCTCAGATGTCTCCATACATCTCTATCACAGCAGTCGCAATGTCCACTATCTTGGGTGTGGGAAGCAGCTGTTCTGAGTCTATGTCAATTTTCGGCAAATGTTTCTTTTGAACGAAAAAATCGAAATTTATTTTAAGGAAAAATAACAATTAATTCTAACCTTAGGGATGAAGTATGATAGAATGAATTGTGAAGAGTAATAATAAACGGAAAAATAAAGTGTCCAGGGACGGGAATCGAACCCACAGTGTTCCGCTCACCGGGCAGATGCCATGTCCAATATTTTATTTAGATATCTCTCAGTTTTTTAAGATAGAAAATAATTGTAAATACTTTCCTTATTAAAATAAATTTGTTTTATAATTACTCACATTCTGGTCTCACTTATAATCCTGATATGGACCAATCGAATACTGACATGAAGTCAACCCTCCAAGACAGTTTAACCATATGTAAATACGCAATTCGTACTCTATATACGTTAAAAATACAGTTAAACCTGTCTATAGTGCCACGTCTAAATAGCGCCTCCTTCTCTATAGCACCAGATTTTAAATAGGTAGTACGATGCGATTTACATTAAAAGTGACCTGTCTATAGTGCCACGTCTAAATAGCGCCTCCTTCTCTATAGCACCAGATTTTAAATAGGTAGTACGATGCGATTTACATTAAAAGTGACCTGTCTATAGCGCCCCCTCTAAATAGCGCCTCCTTCTCTATAGCACCAGATTTTAAATACGTAGTACGATGCAATTTACATTAAAAGGGACCTGTCTATAGCGCCCCCTCTAAATAGCGCCTTCCTCTCTATAGCACCCGATTTTAAATACGTAGTACGATGTGATTTACATTAAAAGTGACCTGTCTATAGCACCCCCTCTAAATAGCGCCTCCCTCTCTATAGCACCCAATTTTAAATACGCAGTACGATGCGATTTACATTAAAAGTGACCTGTCTATAGCGCCCCTCTAAATAGCGCCTCCTTCTCTATAGCACCAGATTTTAAATACGTAGTACGATGCGATTTACATTAAAAAGTGACTTGTCTATAGCGCCCCCTCTAAATAGAGCCTCCTTCTCTATAGCACCAGATTTTAAATAGGTAGTACGATGCGATTTACATTAAAAGTGACCTGTCTATAGCGCCCCCTCTAAATAGCGCCTCCTTCTCTATAGCACCAGATTTTAAATACGTAGTACGATGCAATTTACATTAAAAGGGACCTGTCTATAGCGCCCCCTCTAAATAGCGCCTCCTTCTCTATAGCACCAGATTTTAAATACGTAGTACGATGCGATTTACATTAAAAAGTGACCTGTCTATAGCGCCCCCTCTAAATAGAGCCTCCTTCTCTATAGCACCAGATTTTAAATACGTAGTACGATGCGATTTACATTAAAAGTGACCTGTCTATAGCACCCCCACTCTATAGCACCCTATTTTGGTGAGTTCCAAGAGAAGGGCGCTATAGACAGGTTTAACTGTAGTTATAAATTCGCATTTATACACTTTTATCCGGAGATCTACAAATATATTCTCAATTAGAAAAATTTAATCAAAAGAAATTATATAACATTCCAGACGTGAGAGACCTCCAGAAGAACCAGGAAATTCATTCTAAAAATTTCAGGAAGACAGAAGATAATGAGGTCGCTAGAATAAGCAGACGAAATGTTTACTTGGCGGGGAAAAAAAAATACTTCGAAAGTAAAATTAGAACTAACGAGAAATCTAATTTGTATTTTCCCGCGCGTTCTATTAGAAAGCAGACGATTGACTTTCATTATAGTCTTTTGATATCATTAATTTATAGAATGAGTGACGTGAATTGGTTATTAGTGATAAAGAAAAAGAAAAGAAGTGACACCTGAAAGACTAACTCTGTGTCAAAAGGCGGGAACAATCGAAAAGAAGGAAGTTCGTCTGCGTACATGACTTGTCCTACTTTTTATTTTTATCTCTTCAATCTATACGGAAGCTTCTATGAGTAAGCTTATTAATGTTATAAAATTGCTTGTAAAAATTAATGTAATAATTGAGATGAGATTTGTGTGAATTTTGAAGTCGTATGTTATTTTAAGTCTATTTTTAAAGATATTTTAAAACTTAGTTTTTGATATTTGATAAATACAGTTAAACTTGGATAACTCGAAATCGTCTTTAATTCGAAAATGTCTAATTCGAATATTTATCTTGTTCCCTAAACTCTTTTAAACCTCTTATTCTAAACGATTTTGATTCGAATTTTTGGATAATGCGATTTTTTTTTAGTCCCTTGGGCTTCGAATTATCCTAGTTACACTGTATATATTTTAATATGCTAAATAAAAAAATAATGATGAATTTTAATTAATTTTTGATTTTAAATATTGTCACTGAATAATTATTTTAAATATTCTGTTGTATATCATCATAAATATTTGCATAGTCATCACCCCTTACCATGCTTGTATATTATTACTTGTAAATAAATTTTTAGAAATAGTTTGCATTTTATCAATAAAATATATTTACCTAAACTTTGGTAATACTCGTTATCACTACCGTGACAATATTTTTTTTTTTTGGTCGTTGAGATACAACTTGCACCACGCTGACGATGACCAACAGCCCGAAATGTGTATGTGGTTAGCTTTTCTTGATTAATGAAGAATGGGTATTTTCAATTCTGGAATAATTAAACGAATAGTTGATATTTATTCCGATAGATGGCGCCAGCCATCATCATCTTTCATTTACATGATAAGGAGATGCCTTTTTCTTAATTTATTCACCTTATCCCAGTACAATTTAACATTATACCTTTAATTCGATATTAAATTACACCTATCCCCCGATTTACACGGTACTTGTTTTACACGTTTTCGCTTTTACACGGTTTTCCCAATACGTTTTTTTTTTTTTGTTGTTTTTATCGTACTATACTAAATGCTACTGTGATTGAACACATGCGCTGTGTACACATCTCACGAGGAATCACGAGCTTATATGCTGACTTGCTGCACACGCACACTGTGTCTGTATTTCTAATTTTTAAAAAATTTTAATTTTCGATTTACACGTTTTTCTCAGGAACGTATCTACCGTGTAAATCGGAGGATAGGTGTATTCTAAAAAAAAAAACTATTTAATTATTAGAAATTTAAAGATTTTTTTAAATTGCAACATTTTTTTATGAAATCTGAAAAATTGAAGAGAAATAGCTTCAAGGAAATGACATGCAAAAAAAAATCATATTTTAATGTAAATCAAGGAAAAATTGACCAACCGATCTTTTGAAGCGTAAAAATATTTCAAACGAGGCATCTGCTGACCTTGTCTGACACAACCCTTGAACTTTCTCTCGTCTGATGACTTATTGTTGGTCGCCATTTTGTTTCAGACATTGTGTTGGCGAAAGAAACAAAAGATGCCTCCATTAAAATTTAGGCAGTAATTTTATTAAAATGACTGTCAAATTTCATTGCCATTTTTAATGATTGTTTTTTACCTTCTTTCTGTGAATCATTTCTTTATATGAATAAAGACGCGCGTCATTACTCAAATAAGCAATAAGAAACTAATTTAATTATTTCAAATTCTTCATTATAAACTGGACATGCAAATAATTAAAGAGAAATCTATAAATAATATCCCATTAATTAATTAACTTTTTTACAATGACAATTCTTTTGTTGTGTACTCTCTGACAATAAAAATTGGGGAAAAAACACTCATGGACAAAACTTAAGGACGTTGTACCTTCTAGCATGTATATCAGGATTCAGACAATAACTATGAAAGATATTAAAGTGACCTTTATTGAAGATACACGAGATAACCAAGTGTGTATACTCTCATAGACAAAACTTAAGGGAGTTATACCTGTTAGCATGTATATCGGGATTCAGATAATAACTCTGAAATATATTACAGTGACCTTTATTGAAGATACACGAGATAACCAAGTGTATATACATTCATGGACAAAACTTAAGGAAGTTGTACCTTTTAGCATGTATATCGGGATTCAGATAATAACTCTGAAAGATATTACAGTGACCTTTATTGAAGACACACGAGATAACCAAGTGTGTATACACTCATGGACAAAACTTAAGGAAGTTGTACCTTTTAGCATGTATATCGGGATTAAGTCAATAACTCTGAAAGATATTACAGTGACCTTTATTGAAAACACACGAGATAACCAAGTGTGTATACACTCATGGACAAAACTTAAGGAAGTTGTACCTTTTATCGTGTATATCGGTATTCAGACAATAACTCTGAAAGATATTACAGTGACCTTTATAGAAGACACACCAGATAACCAAGTGTATATACACTCATGGACAAAACTTAAGGAAGTTGTACCTTTTAGCATGTATATCGGGATTCAGACAATAACTCTGAAAGATATTACAGTGACCTTTATTGAAGATTTACGAGATAACCAAGTGTATATACACTCATGGACAAAACTTAAGGAAGTTGTACCTTTTAGCATGTATATCGGGATTCAGATAATAACTCTGAATATTATTACAGTGAACTTTATTGAAGACACACGAGATAATCAAGTGTGAACAAAATTGCCTCTGTCACCTCCAAAAATATAGACGACCGGCGACATCAAAGACTTTCCACTTCCTCTCAAGCATTGTCCATGAGTATATATATTTACATCAAACAAATTCCACTGAGGGGAGGGAGTCTGATATATATTCGCTGTTGCAGGCTGCCTTGAAGTCGGACATCGACCCGCGAAGATCGGAGTTCTTGGCTCATCAGTGGTGAACACTCCCAGCGGTTTCGCCAGTTTAATCTTCAAAACAGTTCTACTAATATATTGTGCTATATTTTACATAGATATCCAACACATTGGAAACACATTCTTCAATTGTTTTAATTTGTAAAAAGAGAGAAATATTCGCACTTATAAATATAAATGTGCTTTTGTATTTTTTATTAATAAAAGATATAGCGGTTTCTGCTCTAAAAATAAATAAGAGGCTATATGCAAATATAAAAATCAAGCATTGAAAAGGAACCATTATCTTATTATCAATAGACGAAATTACTAATGTTAAACTCGCGGACAAAACTTAAGGAAGTGGTAAGAATTTGATGTCGCCTTTCGTCTTTATTATTATTATTTTTTTAAGGAGACAGAGGTTGTTCACATTTGGTTATCTCGTGTATCTTCAATAAAGGTCACTGTAATATCTTTCAGAATTATTATCTGAATCCCGATATACATGCTAAAAGGTACAACTTCCTTAAGTTTTGTCCATGAGTGTATACACACTTGGTTATCTCGTGTATCTTCAATAAAGGTCACTGTAATATCTTTCAGAATTATTATCTGAATCCCGATATACATGCTAAAAGGTACAACTTCCTTAAGTTTTGTCCATGAGTGTATACACACTTGGTTATCTCGTGTATCTTCAATAAAGGTCACTGTAATATCTTTCAGAATTATTATCTGAATCCCGATATATATACTAAAAGGTACAACTTCCTTAAATTTTGTCCATGAGTGTATACACACTTGGTTATCTCGTGTATCTTCAATAAAGGTCACTGTAATATCTTTCAGAATTATTATCTGAATCCCGATATATATACTAAAAGGTACAACTTCCTTAAATTTTGTCCATGAGTGTATACACACTTGGTTATCTCGTGTATCTTCAATAAAGGTCTGTGATATATTTCAGAGTTATTGCCTCAATCCCGATATACATGGTAAAATGTACAACTTCCTTAAGTTTTGTTCATGAGTGTATATCGCATAGGATAATGTTGTTATTACTTCCACCACAAAGCAACACTCACTTTGTTATATTTCTGAGCAAATGTGCAATGTTACCTCAAAAGGGGGTGAACAACATTTCTTTTTATAGATTAAAGATGTCGAAATTTATGTCAACAAAACGTAATTTGTGAAAAAAAAACACTTTCTTTTTTGCTTAAAAAATAATGATAAAAGTCAACGACCATTGCTGCAAACAATTGATTATTTTACATCATCGAATTTCACATGTAATTTCAATGTTATAAAAAATTGTTATTTTGACACTCACACATGACGTGTGATAAATAATAACCGACATCCTGGAGGAAATCTATCAGAATGAGATGGAGAGAGAGTTTATCAGTGAGAACTTCCAGTACTGTAAGAGATCAAGTAAAAAAACTACTAATCATGAACAAAAGTAATGTTCCATATGTCGCTAACAAGACAAAGTTATGTCTATTAAAACCTACAACAAAGGAAATCAATAATCAAAAATATGGGAATTCTGTTTGAGATTAGGACGGTGTTTACCTTACATCTCTGAACACTCGGATTTTCCTGGAAAATCCCTTAAAGATTTCTTGAAAAAAGCCATGGTCCACCTGTGCTGTGTGAGCACAGAAGAGCTTAAATTGACTTGTTCCATTATATATATGTTCCATATGTAAATACCTGTTTTCTTTCCTCTCTTCGCTCTCCACTTCTTCCATCCATATTTCCAATTTTTTTTTTCCAAATCCATATTCTTATTTTCCATAGGATCATTCAAATAATAATCTGTATATATTTATCATGTGTATATAATCTTTCTCCATTTTTACCTCTTTGTATATTTCCCACTTTCATGGGTTTCTCCGTCTTGTAACACCAAGGAGAATCCTCCGTGAGACCTGTGTGTCTTAATAAAGGTTTTTTTTTTTGTGTGTGTGTTTGAGATTAGGACAAGAAACAGATACACTACTTGCCATTGAAATTTTCACAAAGAAATACAAAATGATAGCTTACACCACGGTGACGAGGACCAACAGCCCGAAACGCGTACGTGGTTAGCTTTTCTTGATTAATCAAGAATGGGTATTTGGCCAATTCTGGAATAATTAAAAATCAACGAGAATAGTTGATATTTATTTCGATAGATGGCGCAAGCCATCAGCAACTTTCAGTTGCACGATAAGGAGATGCCTTTATTTCTTTCTTTTTTTTATTTATGAACCTTATCCCAGTACAATATCATATTTGTACTATTTTTTTTTTACAAAATGATGCATTTTGGACAAATACATTAGACTGTGAATGACATGTGATTAGATATGTCAAGAGATTTAGAGGTATGAATCCTGAGACACAGTACCCAAAAGAACCACCTCTGGAAGCAAAAACACAACTTATACGTCTGGATATTGAGTCAGACATAGATTGGATGATATGTACAGCTACAGCTTCCCATGTAGTAATATCAATTTTGTGAAAAATCCATGCACTAATGGACAAAACTTAAGGAAGTTGAAAGTCTTTGATGTGGCTGGTCGTCTCTTTTTTTTTTTAAGGAGACAGAAGCAATTTTGTTCATACTTGGTTATCTCGTGTGTCTTCAAAAAAAGATCTCTGTAATATCTTTCAGAGTTATTGTCTGAATCCTGATATATATGGTGAAAGATACAACTTCCTTAAGTTTTGTCTATGGGGGTATACACACTTGGTTATCTCGTGTGTCTTCAATAAAGGTTACTGTAATATCTTTCAGAGTTATTGTCTCAATCCTGATATACATGTTGGAAGGTACAACTTCCTTAAGTTTTGTCCATGAGTGTATAATGGTTATCTCGTATGTCTTCAATAAAGGTCACTGTAATATCTTTCAGAGTTATTGTCTGAGTCCCAATATACATGGTGAAAGGTACAACTTCCTTTAGTTTTGTCCATGAGTGTATACACACTTGATTATCTCGTGTGTCTTCAATAAAGGTCACTGTAATATCTTTCAGAGTTATTGTCTGAATCCAGATATAAATGGTGAAAGGTACAACTTCCTTTAGTTTTGTCCATTAGTGTATACACACTTGTTTATATCGTGTATCTTTAATAAAGGTCACTGTAATATCTTTCAGAGTATTTGTCTGAATCCTGATATACATGGTGAAAGGTACAACTTCCTCAAGTTTTGTCTTCATGAGTGTATACACACTTGGTTATCTCGTGTATTTCCAATAAAGGTCACTGTAATATCTTTCAGAGTTATTGTCTGAAATCCAGATATACATGGTGAAAGGTACAACTTCCTTAAGTTTTGTCCATGAGTGTATACACACTTGGTTATCTCGTATGTCTTCAATAAAGGTCACTGTAATATCTTTCAGAGTTATTGTCTGAAATCCAAATATACATGGTGAAAGATACAACTTCCTTAAGTTTTGTCTATGGCTGTAATTCTGAATGCGAGACAGCATGACAAATTTTGTGGCGTCTGTATTCATTCTGAGACACACGAGGAAACTTTTTTTTTTCTAAATAACATGGTGAGATGATTGGCATGCTGCCCATGAAATTTATGATTGAATATAATATTTGGGGGAAATTCAATAATAATAATAAATTTATACAATCTGTGAACATCTCCTAATTCAAAACAAATTTTTACTATTACGTCTAATATTAATGAGTTCCTGGCTCATCAAAGGTAGACCCTTGGCCCCAGTAGTTTCGCCAGCTCAATCCACCAAACCGCTACGACTAATATAGCGGTTCTCAACTTTTCATCTCATATTTAAAATCTTTCCGTTTATTATTTTTCCGTGTATCTTTACTCTTCACAATTCATCCTTTCATACCTCATCAAAAAGGTTAGAAATAATCGTTATTTCTCCTTGAAATAAATTTTGATTTTTCGTTGAAAATAAACACATGCGAGATAGTTTTCAAATGTCGTTTTACAATCACAAGCCGCATTATATTGTATTATAAATTACTTTATGTATTATTTAAGAACCGAGAAATATGTCCAGGGTAGCCTAGTGGACATGGCATCTGCCCGGTAAGCGGAACACTGTGGTTCGATTCCCATCCCTGGACACTTTTATTTTTTCCGTTTGTCATTACTCTCCACAATTCATCCTTTCATACCTCATCAAAAAGGTTAGAAATAATGCTTTTTTCTCCTTGAAATAAATTATGATTTTTCGTTGAAAAGAAACACATGCGGGATAGTTTTCAAATGTCGTTTAAAATCTCTATTTATTCGCCCTATCTATATGTAAATAATAAAACCATATTAAGAACGAGGTACAGCTTGCACCAGGTTACGAGGGCCAACAGCCCGAAACGCGTACGTGGTTAACTTTCTTGATTAATCAAGAATGGGTATTTGGCCAATTCTGGAATGATTAAAAATCAACGAATAGTTGATTTTTATTCCGATAGATGGCGCAAACGATCAGTAACTTTCAGTTGCACGATAAGAAGATGCCCCCTTTCTTTTTTCTTTCTTGCCCTTTCTTTCTTAGGTACCGCTCAACAAGAGTAAGCTATTCATGGTAAACGGTTTGCGGATTTCGACAAATTAGAAAGAAGGAATCATATATCGCCGCAACTCTTTTTATTATTATAGCGGTTAATTCAATTACGTAACTTTCTTTTAAGATATTTTTGTACCATATTACATTTGAAGTTAGGATCAGACATAACGTGGCCACGCGGTGCTATTGAAACGAGGGCGATAGGGGCGTGGTAAATTTCTTTTCGTTTATTTTGATTTATATTAAAAACGATATATAATCTCTCTTTGTTTGTACAATATAATTAGCTGAAGAAGGGCTTGCCCGAAAGCTTCCTTAACCGCTATAATAATAAAAAGAGTTGCGGCGATATATGATTCCTTCTTTCTAATTAAGAGTAAGCTAGTTTATGATATTTGCAACAATGAATGTGAAGGTTATTCATATATTAAACAAAGTGTCCAACGCGGGATTCAATCCCGCTTCATGGCTGTCGTGAAATCGAGGATGTTACCCACTCGTCCACCGACTCTTATACCTTTCTTTTTTTCTTAATATATATCGTAATTTAAACAATGTGATATGTAATTAATAAAGTATGACGTCTTTTCTAGTCGTCTCAAAGTGATACCAGCTTGCCACTGGACACCCGGGGAATCCAGAGAGGGACAAAGAAGAGGCGTTGGTCCGGATGTTGACAGTTAGTTAGGGTATAGTGGATATTTTCGGACAGGGCCCGCTCAGTGCTAGGTCTCACGGCGGCCCTCGTGGCCGCCGTTTTGGTTCCTCCCTGCCTCCGCGGCTTCAGGCTGGACGCCGAGCTTTCCTCAGTTAATCCTCAACTTTCTCCTGGTCCTGGTGCCACGTGAGACGTACTAGGAGAGCGTCTTTTGATCCCAAACTTTGTCCTTACTGTCCCGTGCGGACTTCCCACTCTGCACGCCTTGCCACTCAACCCCGACTGCTTCCAACTCACTTGTTGGCTTACCCGGGTTTACGACATATATATTAAACAAATGGAAAAACAAAGTTAACTTTACACCGCATGTTAATGATATTCTGTGTAAGGCAGGACGTATGAAAAATTTATTATGTTCACTAAGTGGCAATATGTGGGGTTTAGACACTGAAAAGAGGTTAACTTTATTCAAAACAATCATTAGGCCTGTACTTACATACGGTTCTGAAATTTGGTTCAAATATTTAAACAATCGTTGTAAACAAAAACTGAACTCCATGCAGTACCAGATCATTTTATGGGCAGTTAGAGCATACAAAACCACTTCATCAAACTGTGTGCATAGCTTGGCAAAAATTCCACTCCTAACAGACTATATAGAATCCAGAATAATCAAATTTGATCTAGCTCAACTGTCCATTGAAGATCTAATTACTTACGAACCCCATGCTCCAAGTATAGTCAAATCATTCTTACACGCAAAAATGAATGAAATTTTTGAGAACACTAATGAAATTTTCAGAAGCTTTTTCGTATTAGGAATTCCAAGATTTTTCCGTCCAAATTTTTACAGATCATGGCAATTTTGGGAAATTTTTGGCAACTATCGGCGCCGAGAAGGAACCAGGATGCTTCTGCGGAGGTGAAATTCAAGACGCGAGACATCTACTTCTGGAGTGCCCAATTTTCCGGGATTTTAGGGAAAATAGATTTGGTCGTATTGGACAGCTTGATGAATTTGTAGACAAAAAAGAAAAGTATAAAAATTTTGATCAATTTTGTAAATACATATACAACTTTCTCTTGAATTGGAAAAAAGAGAAGGAATCTTAGAAAAAAAAAAAAGAACTGCGATGCTTGCTCTGTGTGTTTTGCTTTGTTGTTTGTTTTTCTCTTTGGACAATTTTCTTTAGTTAATTTATGTAAAATAATGAATTGAACAGGATTGTATATAGCCGAATTGCTGTAATGCAGTGTAATGTATTGACACAAATATCCCTGAGTTTGGGATATCGCGTTTCATGATGTTAATAAAGACATATATATTAATATATATATTTTTGAAAATAGAGCAATCCATAAATAAATCTGTAATTAAAAAGGCATATATTAGATCAAAAT
>CP092879.1:68975062-69068271 GCA_030710605.1 Cordylochernes scorpioides
GTATCCTTCAAAAAAAAAAAACAGACGACCGGTTTTATCAAAGACTTTCCACTTTCTTGTTTTTTTCCCCCCAATGAGTTTGTATTGATTTTTATTTACTATATGTTTACCAGCATATATTATCTAAAATTAAAAAAAAAAAAGCATATTCTGATCATACTCATATGAGCTTTTTAAGATGGCAGAGCGCCATCTAGTGGAACAAAAATCAACTAAACATTGATTTAGCCTGTTTCTTGATATTTTTCCAACCCATTTTCTTGATAAATCAATTAAAAAAACCATGAACGCGTTTCGGGCTGTTGGCCTTTATCAGCGTGGTGCAGGCTGTACATCTACAACTAAAAATATTTTGGTCTCAGAGGCTTCTTGAGAAGTTAGGAAATGGGTGTTGTTTTTTGTAATTGTCTTTTTTTCACAGCATTATATAAAATAAAAAATGGCATATCCTGACCAGGAGCACATGTGCTTTACAGAAGGCAGAGCGCCATCTAGTGGAACAGAAATCAACTAAATATTGATTTAGCCTGTTCCCTGATATTCAGCCAACTCAATTTCTTGATAAATTAAGAAAAGCCATCCACGAACGCGTTTCGTGCTGTTGGCGCTCGTCAGCGTGGAGTATATAATAGAAATATTATAATAGAAAGATGCCTCACGATATCATTTATTTTCAACTTTTGGGTATCTTTGGAGATTACATTCAATCTAAAGTTCTTTATCAAGGGAATCTAGAAATTCGTAATTATCTATTCGAAGTTACACTAAAGAATGTACTGGACGATCTAGAAGCACAATTTCATATAAATTTATTTCCATTAATTTTCTGCGCAGAAGGGACTTTACCAATTAGGTGGACGATGCGGAAATGCTGGAAAAAGGGGAAGCACTGCTTTCATGCAAGTACATACATCGCTGAGTAGAAAAACTATTTCGTCATTTGAAAATCAAATATTTTTCTCTAACCAAGTACTCTATTATATAAGTTTTAAGATTCATTTTTAATTATTTCCTTTGTGTTTTCCTTATATATTTCATGGTCACAGCTAGATTTATTGAATGACGTTGTTTCCACCCTTTTTAATATAGGTATTTGACAAACAACCCATATGTTCTATTATAATATAAAGAGATATACCAATAAAAATTCAATTATATAACCTCTCAGAAGAAATATATGTATAAATCTATGATGCTCATTTCATTTTTATGGCTCCATTGTTAGCAAAACACCTTTATCGACCATTCTATTCAAATGCAATCCATAAATTTCTTTCTTCCATTTCTATTTGGCCGTGAAAGTGTGTTGTCTTTTATCTCATCAGTAAAACATTTAATTAATTATTTATTCATGTTAGTTATTATATCTTTGTTAAGTTATTTAGACAATACGAAGTTTCGTTTGGTTTTCTATTTTTGCAATTCGTTAAATGAATCAGACGATAGTATTAACGTGCCGCCATTTTGATTTCAATTTTTAGAAAATTTGAAAAGAAATGCAGCGTTTATTTCAAGTATTAAATTTCATTCTTCAGTGTTATATATGTAAGTTATGTATATATAAAAATTTGAAACTATTATAGACGCGTATGATTCTTTTTGAAATTAAACAATTTCTACTATCCTTACTGCAATGTAAAAATTATTTGGAAGGCCTGGCTCATCAGTGGTGAACCCTCCCAGCGGTTTCGCCAGTTTAATCTACCATACCGCTGTTATATTGCATTTTTGGAACTTCCTTTTATAGTGATACTGCTGCTAGACTCTTGGAATGGGTATTTTAAATTAACTATGGACATAAGCTTTGAGGACAGCAGAATTACATACACCCATACCTCGCTTTGCGTCGGGGTTACGTTCCAAAAAAACACGACGCAAAGTGAAAATATGTGAAGGCGCAATAAAAAACAAAGGTGTTGCCATATTTTAGGAAAAAAAATTCAAAAAAAAAAAAAAATTAAAGACTCGAATCCAAAACAACGCAACTTCGAAAATCTAACGACGCACAGTGAAAATCAGTAAAAATTAAGCAGCGACGCAACTTCGAAAAAAACGCAAAACGAAACGACGCAAAGCGAGGTATTGGTGTACAATTATAAATATATATATATATATATATAGTGTTATATACATAAGTTAGTGATTACTCTGTATGATATCTATTTTATTGATATAGTTTTTTTAAAAACACTGTTTGTTGTTCTTCTGCTTCTAACTTGTAACAAATGATAATAGTGATAGAATCACATCTTTCACAGCTTATTGCATTTTTTTTACAGAAAATACAAAACTGGACAAAGAAAATGAAGAAATTCCGCCCAAGAGGTATTTTATCCTTCTTTTTTTCGGTAAGTAAAGCAGGCGTACATCTTTCCACGTATATTATTGTTTTACAATGACTTCTATGAGATATCGTGAAGATAGAGGCTGCCTGGCCAGCATTTATAGTTCTTTAAATTAAAGATACTTCGAAGAGTAAAATTTTTGAAATGCCGCGTGAGAATGCCCTTGCAGCCTTAGAATAATTTTCAACGCTTTGCTAGATGTTTTAATTTTTGTTCGCTCCTGACGAAGACAAAAGATTTTTGTCGAGACAATAAAAAAGTTTACTGGCCGAAGTATCTTTAATTTAAAATTCTATGAGATAATTAAAAAGTGATAGGATATTTCTGCAGAATGAATCAATCAAAAAAAAAAAAAACTTTGAAGCTGTTACTACCACCAAATAGTAATTTTACAATCCTGTTTGTGTCAGGTTTTATATACAGAAATAGAGAGTGTAAAACACAGAAAGAACTGGTGCCATTCTAAACTTGGTTTCAAACACATACAGATTTGCGAAGTACTCTTCCTAGTAAACTTTGAAATGAACCAGGCGATAAGGAAGATGGGTGTCTTTTATATAAAACGAACAAGCTTTTAATACACAGTTTTATTAAGACCACAGGTATTATACAGATTCACCATAGGAAGAAAGGAAGCATAGATAGAGCTCCTATACTCCAGGCAGCACAGAACACAACAACAACCTACAGGTCCGACGTATATCCAGTGGCCACACCGTACATAGGTTAGCGTATCACTGAAAAGACGAGTGTGGAATCAGCCGCGTTCCATAGTCTTTGCTTTCCTCATCCAAATAGACCACGACATTCGGCGAAACTTGGTGTAAGAATATACACAGGCAACTACACAGAATAAATAGAAAAAAACCTGTTAAATTCATAAATAAGTTAAAACAAAGCATCTAGGGCTGCGTATCTTTTATTTCATAATTATAACACAAGCTTTCGGGCTCATACGCCCTTCTACAGGAGTTAATAAAAGTCGTTTATTATGAAGAATTATTATGAAATAAAATATACGCAGCCCTAGATGCTTTGTTTTAACTTATTTACAGACTAAATAAGAAAAGAAAAAAGACATCTCCTTATCGCGCAACTGAAAGTTGCTGATGGCTTGAGCTATTTATAATTGGTTAATCAAGAATGGCCAATTCTGGAATAAAATAAAAATCAACGTCATCAAAATTTATTCCGATAGATGGCGCAAGCCATCAGCAACTTTCAGTTGCGCGATAAGGAGATTTTTTTTTTCTTAATTTATGAACCTTTTATCCCAGTACAATTTCACATTTGTACGATTTTTTTCCATAGACTTAATAGTTAAAAATGAAAATGTACCCACATTTAATTATATTTTTTAGACATTTGGAATTTCATTATTTATTACACGCCATACGAAATCAATTCGAGTTAAATTTCAGTTTTTTTTTCTTCCATTACTTCTCTGTATGAAATACTTTCTATGTCCACTAATATCTACGAATTTTTTTTTGAAAAATAGAAATATTTATTTATATTGTAGAAAAATTATTTTTTTTAATATACATTGAAAGGTGTGTGTATCTGAATATAAAATAACATTTTTTCATATTTAATTTAAAAAAGATTTTTTAATTATAATATTTTTAGATTTTATTTTATTTTTTTGTATCCTATTTGTATATTTAAATTTAATGCATATAGATTATTGTAAAAATATTAATAAAATGTATATAGATTTCAAAATAGAAATAAAATTCGATTCACACAAAAAAAAAAAAACGCGATGTCCGTTTATATTATTGATAATTTGTTTTTCTCACGGGGAGAATAATTACAATGTGATCAAATATTGAGAAAGTCAATAAAAATCATTTGTAATTCGTCTGGTAAACAGACGAGGTTCGTCTGTTTCCATTGTTGCGCTGTGATTGGTTGACATGGTTTAATAAGTTCCGGAATTTGTTATACGTTTCATTGTATAATTACAAAATATATTTACACATAGTACTATATGTTACCCCAGGATAACAATAGAATTGTGTTTATTTATTGTATTAGATTGACAATACCTATTTAAAGTCTAAATATGTGAGTGTTTTTAATTGTTCTTTTTTTGTTTCTCTCTATGTGTGCTGATAGAAGAATGAGCTCCTTGTATAAAAGGAACTACCCATAATGTGTGAGCCTAGATTACTAAGTGTTCTTTAAATATAAATATATATATTTTTAATCTTTGCTAAAGTTTTTATACATTCTGTTTTCGTTATTCTCAATTTATACATCAATAATTCTTAATTAAAACCTTTTTTTTAAGGTTCGTAAATAATTTTGATTTATGTCAGCTTTTATTTACTTGAACGTTTTTACCTGTTCGAATTACAAGTTCATCTAAACACAAGGCTTTATATGGGGGTCGGTGGAAGGATGGTCTAAACCGTTGGTTTTCGACCGCTACGACCCGGGATTAAATCCCGCATTGGGCTTTTTTTTCTGATTTAAAAAAATGCTCCAATGGCCCCTGCTTCTTGCAAAAGTCCAACCCCACCAGCGAGTGCAAGTAACCAAACGGGCTCTAGCACATTTGTAAGTGCAAAAGTCGAACTGCTTTTTACGTGTGTAGACATGTGGTGCACTTATAATAAAAGCAGCCTCCTACTTCTACCCACCATGATTATCATGGCCTGTACCATGTGTACTAGGGATAAGCAAGAAAAAAAGGCTTTATTGTTGCTTTTTACTTAATATTTATCCAAATTGATTACTAACTGTGCGTAACCCTGGAGAAGTTGATAGAGGAGGTATTTCTCTTCGTCAAATTTTACCATTTTTATTCATAACAATCAGCTTTTTATTTTTGTAGCAGCAGCTCATCATAATATATATGAATAATTTTTGTTTCTCCCTTTAAAATAAATTTGATAACATATTCCAAGCATATGCTGCGCTGCCTGAAGTATAGGAGCTCCTTCTATTATTTCTTCCTGTGGTGAATCTGTATAAGACTGTTGGTCTTAATAAGGCTTTCTGTGTGTGTATATATACATTCCACGCTTTCCAAAAAAAAAAAAAAAACTATGGTCATGACCAGCTGTTAGCATAGCCCCTTACTATTTGTACTTGAAATTTAGATGCAAGATTGAGAGTTAAATAAATTTAAAATATTTACTATTTGTTTGCAGGTTCTCACAACACACATCTTATTTCTAATTTGTCTCCTATCTGTAGTATTGAACACAACCGTTATAAATATTCGCAAATATTTATTAAGTTTACGCTGAAAAAGATCCGAATTCTTGTTCGAAACCCCGATCGTTGATTTTTTTAATCCAAGTAAACACTTGGCTGTAGAACATAATATTTCACGTGTAGCTATCTATCCGTTATAAAATGAGAGGTACACGTTCGTATGAGATCTTTCTACGATTTCTCGTTGTTCATCTATGACATTTGGATCATTTGTTACCTCAATCAATTGTCCATTCTGAAGCCCCTTTTGACAGCTAGTTCGTCGACAGCTACCTAGATATAAAGGATTTTGTATGATGGATTGAGCCGCAACACTTCATTAGAATCTTGCTTTGATCTATTTTTCACACATTTCTCTCTCTCTCGGTAGCGGTGGGCGCTAGCAATGAAGACTTTGTATTTTTATATATATGTATATTTATCAATTTTATATATTCCTACTTATTAATCTATATATATAATACAAAGGAGAACACCAAAAAACGCGAATTTTTCTTTTCACAAATAAATCAAACCTCTACTATCCTTACTGCAATGAAAAAATATTGGGAGGGCTTGGTTCATCTGTGGTGAAACTTCCTAGCGGTTTCTCCAATTTAATCTACCAGACCGCTTCTTCAGAGCTCTAATACTGTATTGGATCATTCTGTTTTTATATGTTACAATGAAGGGTGGAATCTTAGAAATGGTATTTAAGTAAACTACGGAAATAAGCTTTTAAGACAGTAGAATTACATATAAATATTTGCATCGAGCAATGCTCTTCCGCAAACAATAAGGGCAAGGCTATATAATCAATTATCATTACTCTTCACATTTAATCCTTTCATACTTCATCTCTAAGGTTGGAAGTGGTCGTTGTTTCTCCTTAAAATAAATTTCGATTTTTCGTTCAAAAGAAACACATGCGGGATAATTTTCAAATGTCGTTTTACAATGCCGCATTATATTGTATTATAACCTTATTTATTGAATATTTTATATTTAACCTTATATGAACGATGCAATGAAGTAGTTTCAATCTCAATCTCAGTAGAACTACCTCTTAAATTAAACAATCAAACAGGTTACTGGAGATGTGTTTCTTCTTTATTAAATCAATCTCTCTATCCCTCTTTTATGTTCTCCCGTAGAAGGGCAGAGATGCCTGAAAGCTTGTGTGTATGTGTGTGTGTGAGACTGATTTAATAAAAAATGAAAAGAATCTCGTCTCCATAACCCTGTTTGATAATTCATGTCCGGAAGACTTAAATCAATTGATAGAACTAGCTCTTAGGAAAGGACAATATCTAATTACAGAACCAAAGTATTCTTTTAGGGAGAGATTTCCTCTTACTGTAGAGTGGATAATTAGTTTTTTTTTACTTATCCTTTCAGTCTAAATTAGACAAGATCTTGGAGGTCGTGCTCGTAAAGAAGCTCAAGAACTCTTCATGGTTCTCTGTACAGGGATATTTTGTCTTTTCCAATGCAATTTAGTATATGTTGGGGAGTGGCCTCTTCGGTGGATAATTAGTAAAATTGTCCATTGTAACGAGATGAGAACTTTGTTATTTATAGAGATGTGTTCTCTAAGCGAGAGTCACATGGAGGTTCTACCGTAAATGATCAATATATAACAAGCGTTAATGCCAGTGCTGTAGTGGAGGGTATACGGGGGTATACGCCGTATACCCTATGCTTTTAAAATTTAGATAGCGTATACCTAGTGGTTTTACTTAAAAATAGCGTATACCCTATGATTTTGTTCAAATATTTTATTAAACATTTATTATTTTCTTTCTTTGTAATAGTAAAAAAAAAAAAAAATGATGAAAAAAATTGTACTGAAAAAATTGCAAAAAATTTTCAAATTAACAATTCACACAAAATATTTCATTCATTTAGTAAAAATTTCTTGGGAAAAATATATCAACTATATTCAAATTAATAATCAAACAAGCCTCCTTTAACGAAAAACGGAAAACGAATATAACCGAACCTTTAATTTTTGAAAATGGTAATTTTGTTTAAAACCACAATGAAATGAAAACTTTAAACTTTCCTAATATTTAAAAGTTATTATGTTTGCTTAATAGAAAATATGTTAAAAAATTAAAGTTTAAATAAAAATAAAGTTATATTTTCTGATGTTAAAATCATTTACAAAAAAAAAGTAAAAACGACTTCTTCAAGATAGGGCAAGCAAATTATCAAACATTCGAATGAAAATTAAAAAGCATTGTGAGTCTGAAGCTCATAAAATAGCTGAGAATATTAAGAAAGACAGAAAAAAAATAAATTAGAAGAATATGCAAACAATATGAACATTGAAGTAGAAAATGAAAATATTAAGCTTTTTAGAACTGCTTATATTATCCTAAAACAAATAGACCATATTCTGATTATGAAAATCATATCACGTTACAAACATTAAATGGCATTAAATTAGGATCGACTCTTCACTCCAGATATTCTGCTACACAAATAATAAACCATATAGCCTGCGAAATGCGGAAAATGCTTGTTGCGAAGAGATTTTGTCAACAAATTCAAAAATTACTATACTAATTGATGAATCAACAACCTTAAGTAATAAATCAACTTTGGTCATTTTCTTGAAAGCATATTAGGAGGAGAAAGTATTGATTATATTTTCTTTGATTTGTGTGAATTACAATGCCAAGACTCAGAAAATATTGAAAAAGAGCTTTTGAATACTTTGTATAAACATGGGTTGAACGAAGAATATTTAAAAGAAAATTGGATAGCAATTGCGACTGATGGGGCAAGTGTCATGGTAGGAAGACATTCGGGAGTCGTAACTCGACTTAAGCAAAAGTTTCCAAAACTTTTTGCATGGCACTGCCTCAACCATAGATTAGAGCTTTCTGTTGGCGATACTATCAAAGAAGTCCGCGGAATCAACCATTTTAAAGCTTTTATGGACAAACTGTATTCATTATATAGCCAATCTCCCAAAAATTGTCGTGCTCTGGAGGAAGCTTGCCATGAATTAGGAACAAGATTTGCTAAAGTGGGTCGAATTTTAGGAGTACGATGGATTTCAAGTAGTTTTAGAACAATAAAAACCGTCTGGGAGTCATACGAGTCATTGCACCATCATTTCAAATCATCAACATATCTCGATTCCACATATCAAGGGTTATTAAGAAGATTGGAGAGTCCAGAATTTATATTAGATTTAGGTTTAATGTACGACACGCTTCAGGAAATGTCAATGTTGTCTTTAGAGCTGCAGTCTAGAACAACTACTTTACAAAAGGCGGAACATATAATAAAGAGAACAATTAGAGTCATAGAAAGCTTCAAAACATCACCAGGAGAAAAAAGCTTGCTAGCTCTTGAAGCGGCAGAAAACTTAGTTTTTAGGAGCGTAACATTAGTTCCCAATGCCAAAATTATTCCGATTGATAGAAAAAAAATTCTTCTAAGTATAATAGAAAAGTTAAAATTAAGGTTGTGTACAGAATCAAATGAAGATAATGAGCAATTAATTAAGGATATTTCAGCTCTAGAACCAAACAATTTTGACGCAGAAAATGTTCGATATGGAGAGGTCGAAATGAGACGTATTTGTCGAAGGTTTAACTTAGATGAAATGAAATGCATTAACGGCTTGAGAGATTTTGTTGATGATAAAAACAATGTTCCCGAAACACTTCAACCATTTTTCAGGGCAATTTCAACATTGCCCTGTTCAACAGCTGAATGTGAGCGAGGTTTCAGCCTGATGAATGATATAATAACAAACTTGCGGACTTCTTTGCTAATATCAAATGTTTCGAACTTAATGTTCATAAATTCAAATGGACCACCAATCGAAATGTTTCAGCCGAAAAAATACGTTCAATCATGGCTTTTACATCATAGATCATCTACTGACACTAGATCAAGAGTTTGTGCCAGAAAAAATACAGATGCATCTCGGCAGTCATTATGGGACATTTTTATGTAAAAGTTGTATGTAATATTTTACGTCTTTTTTTTTTCAAATAAAAATATAATTAAAAATAACCTTGTTTATTTTTACCAAAAATTTATATTCTCAAGCGTATACCCTATGCTAATTTTACGACTACAGCACTGGTTAATGCTCCATTCTGTCTCCAGAAACTGTGTACGAAATTGTTGTACTATTATAAACTATTTTAAACTAGGTTGCTCTTGCTAAGCGGTACCTAATAAAGTGATTTTGGAACAAGGAACTTTTATAAAGAAAAAATTAATTTCCTGTCATCTACTAACGTTTTATATAAATTTTATATGTATTTATCTCTCTCTACTTAAAATATGACTTTAAATAATTCTAATTAAAAATGTTTATATATTATTTCCGTTTTGTCCATGAGTGCATTGGTAACACAAGATGTACTGGTGAGGGTCATAGCCTGATACCATGGTGTATAAGTTGGATATTTGTCTGAATTTGCCTAAACTGGTGTTGTGGATCATTCCTTATCATCATTAGTAACGTTTTCTTTTTACTAGGGTTATAAACATAATGTGCATTTGTTCTAAGAAGTGTTTTCTTTGATACATGAATATCACTAGCCGAATGACCCGGGCAACGCCCGGGTTTTACCCGATTAAATGCTTTTATTCAAATACTATTCGTTACAATTATAAATTGGCGCCGTGGATGTCATTCTTGTAAAACGTCCCGCTCCAAACTTTGTGTCTGAGAAGCGATATTTTTATGAAGAGATAATCTGGCTTTGTGACTTCTGCTCGAATGAATGTTTTTCTGTTAGAATTTTGTTCCTGCATACTAAAAATGAACTGGCTTCACCCGTGGTCTCTGCTTTTTGGAATTTTTCCGGATATAATTTTGTATCTGATAATCAAATATGATACAGCAATATTGTCATAATCATTTTCTGACTAAAAAAAAAAAACAACTATTTCTGCCCGGAACCTGTCAAATGCTTATTAAAAAAATGGCCATATTTGGGTATTTATTGCAATCACAAAAGCAAATGATGACATAATTGTTGATTGATTGTTGATTATGACTCTGATACTTGTATATTTTAATCCTCCTGCAACTTTATTGTAGATAATACACATTGATGCCTTGTGGATCTCATTAAATAAAGCCTGCCCTTGAATGACGAGGGCCATTACCCCGAAACCATGGATTCCAGGTTGGCATTCTGATGCAATGCGGATGTTGTGGCTTTGTCACCGACCCGATTTCGTTAGTTTGCGGAGACGGTCAATAGATAGCGCTTAGGTCTTGCGTCGATTTAAAAGAAAGTTTAATATTGTAGCGAAATATTTTTATTACACGTAAAATGTGTCTTTTTAATTTAAATTTGCAAGCTTACGAGCAAATATACTGCTCTTCAACGGGCTGATATTCTATGTACAATCTCTAAATAATATATATACAGAATAATTGAAGAGCAGTATATTTGCTCGAAAGCTTGCAAATTTAAATTAAAAAGAAACATTTTACCTGATTTTTATTTTATTTTTTCAAATAATTTCTGGGTAACTATCGCTCACATAAGATATTATTAATGTGGATATTTATATTTTACTATTCTGTATACTTCCCTTATTGCTTATTTTTAATTTTTTGTTGGTGCTTGTGTCTTAAATAAATTGCTGTATCATCCTGAAGTTTGTCTTTCCTAATTTTCTACGTGATATTTGGTGGAGATGCTGGGTACATTAGGGAATACAAACTGATGATAGCTGAGAAAACCTTGAGGCAACGAGTATTGTGATTTACATTTACAGCTACTGGCTTCAGGATTCCACCGCCGTGTTAAAGCCAAGACTTCCCTCCAAGATGACAATGTCCTTAAAGACGATACAACGACAAAGCCGCTCTTCACGCTACATGAAATAGGACGTTGAAGTACTAGAGTCAAAGTTCCAAGACTCCGAAGAAATTCTAGGAAGAAACACGTCAGATCCATGTTAGTATTAACAAAATTTTCAAGCTGTGAGTCATAGATCCCATAAGGAAGGAGCTATGTAGTGAAATATTTATTTTCATGGATAGATTATTAATTTTGATAGTTTTTTATATTTTGATAATCTGTATAATTCCATATTATTGCTTATCTTATATTTAATTGAATCACCGAATGTCGTGGTCCATTTGGATGAGGAAAGTGAAGACTAGAACGCGACTGATTCCACACTCGTCTGTTCAGTGATTCGCTAACCATGACGTATGCATGAAGGAACGTGTGTCTATCGTGTGTCACTCGTACGTCGGACCTGGAGGCTGTTGTTGGGTGCTGCGCTGCCTGGAGTATAGGAGCTCCATCTATGATTCCTTTCTTCCTGTGGTGAATCTGTATAAGACCCTGGAGGCTGTTGTTGGGTGCTGCGCTGCCTGGAATATGGGAGCTCCATCTATGATTCCTTCCTTCCTGTGGTGAATCTGTATAAGACCCTGGAGGCTGTTGTTGGGTGCTGCGCTGCCTGGAGTATAGGAGCTCCATCTATGATTCCTTCCTTCCTGTGGTGGATCTGTATAAGACCCTGGAGGCTGTTGTTGGGTTCTGTGCTGCCTGGAGTATAGGAGCTCCATCTATGATTCCTTCCTTCCTGTGGTGGATCTGTATAAGACCCTGGAGGCTGTTGTTGGGTTCTGTGCTGCCTGGAGTATAGGAGCTCCATCTATGATTCCTTTCTTCCTGTGGTGAATCTGTATAAGACCCTGGAGGCTGTTGTTGGGTTCTGTGCTGCCTGGAGTATAGGAGCTCCATCTATGATTCCTTTCTTCCTGTGGTGAATCTGTATAAGACCCTGGAGGCTGTTGTTGGGTTCTGTGCTGCCTGGAGTATAGGAGCTCCATCTATGATTCCTTTCTTCCTGTGGTGAATCTGTATAAGACCCTGGAGGCTGTTGTTGGGTTCTGTGCTGCCTGGAGTATAGGAGCTCTATCTATGCTTCCTTCCTGTGGTGAATCTGTATAAGACCCTGGAGGCTGTTGTTGGGTTCTGCGCTGCCTGGAGTATAGGAGCTCTATCTATGCTTCCTTCCTGTGGTGAATATGTATAAGACCCTGGAGGCTGTTGTTGGGTTCTGCGCTGCCTGGAGTATAGGAGCTCTATCTATGCTTCCTTCCTGTGGTGAATCTGTATAAGACCCTGGAGGCTGTTGTTGGGTTCTGTGCTGCCTGGAGTATAGGAGCTCTATCTATGCTTCCTTCCTGTGGTGAATCTGTATAAGACCCTGGAGGCTGTTGTTGGGTTCTGCGCTGCCTGGAGTATAGGAGCTCTATCTATGCTTCCTTCCTGTGGTGAATATGTATAAGACCCTGGAGGCTGTTGTTGGGTTCTGTGCTGCCTGGAGTATAGGAGCTCTATCTATGATTCCTTTCTTCCTATGGTGAATCTGTACAAGACCCTGGAGGCTGTTGTTGGGTTCTGCGCTGCCTGGAGTATAGGAGCTCTATCTATGATTCCTTTCTTCCTGTGGTGAATCTGTACAAGACCCTGGAGGCTGTTGTTGGGTTCTGCGCTGCCTGGAGTATAGGAGCTCTATCTATGATTCCTTTCTTCCTGTGGTGAATCTGTATAAGACACTGGAGGCTGTTGTTGGGTTCTGTGCTGCCTGGAGTATAGGAGCTCTATCTATTATATCTTCCTGTGGTGAATCTGTATAAGGCCGGTGATCTTAATAAAGCTGTGTGTGGGTTTATCTTATATTTCTATATCTATTAGCTTGTACTTATGCCTTAAATAAATTGCTGTGTTTGTCTGAAGTTTGTCTTTCCTAGTTTTCTATGTTACAATATTGTTTCAAAGTTCCAATATCATCGAATAAAAAACAACAAAAAACACACAAAAAATAATAAAACAACGGACTTTATTTTTTTTTCACAAACATTATCTTCTTATATACATTTTAATAATAGCAGGCTATTTTAAAATATTTTTTTTTTTTGTAAAACCAAATTTTTGGTCTGTCTTTTTAATGCTGGGTTGGGAAAAAAAATATATTAAAAAAAAGTTAGTGGTTTGTGATAAGAACATTTTTTTATTTTCTCAATCTGATGAAAAGCTCTATATATAATTTATATATTGGAAATAAATAAAAAAAAACATATTATTTATAATATATATAATGAAATATTATGTATGTAAAGCAGTTTCTTTTCTCTCTTTTTTTCTTTAATATTATAATTTTTTATTATATATATATATTGATACCAGTTTTTTAATACTGAGATAAATTTTTAAAATCTGATTTTTTTGAAAACTATAATTTGGTTTATAAATATTATCATAAATGAAGTGTTAAATATATAGATATGAATTCTCATAAAACTGAAAAATTATTTGCAAATATGGTAAAAAAAAGCATAAAAAAAAGGAACTCAAATGATATATCAAACGGTTAAAAGAAAAAAAAAGCAATTTTATAAAGTGGAAAAAAAAGCAGTGAAAAAAAAATATATATATATATATATATTTATATGTATAAAAAACTTTTTCATTTATAATTTCATTTTAATAAACTATATTTAAACTCAAATATATATATTTTTACAATGGAATTTTTTTTAATGAATGGTAAAGGAGGAAAATTTTTACCTATCTTTCGAATTACTACATATATATATATATCAAAATACGTCATATATATATATTAAAAGTTTATTTTTTATGAAATAGTATACACACATATTTTATAAAAAGCATATATTAAATATACAATATAAAAATATATGTGTATATGTATATAAAACGTTTTACATACAAAAATATAAATTCTATTTTTGGGGGTACCAAATATATATATATATTTCTATTCCAAATTTCAACTCTATGATGTATATTGAAAGAATTGTAAAAAAAGAGTAAAAGAAGAAGCTCTGGCCTATGTTGAACCTACCCAAAGGTAGGAGGTCATGGTATTATGGTATGTTTTGTTTTGGGGAAAAAGGGGGGGGGAGGGGGGGTGTAGCTGTCGTTGTACTTGTTCAATAAATATGGGATCCTCCTAAGATTAGGGTTATGTTCACTGGTCCTTAGTTTTCTTAAGGTTAGCGTTGACGTCCATCTTGCTATTGCCAGATGGTAGTGCGCCGTTCTTGGCTCCTTGTTTGAGGTAGGCCTTGCGGTAGAAATTGTAGAACATTACCCAGAAGAGGACAGCATGGGCCATCAGAGCATAGGAGAATCCAGGATGATAACCGCAGTCAACAAACAGAGGAACCATAGCGTGGAGGAAGGCAATCACGAACTGAACCTGTAACAACATCCAATGCTTTCATTACTTAGATGATTATCATTGTTCTTTTAGAACTTTTTTATTTATTTATTTATATTAACCAATACCCCCCCACAGGCGCGATATTGAAATATTTACGCTTATTAGAGAGTAAACAAACAAAAAAAAAAACAAATAAATTAGCACTTGGAATTAAAATTATTTACATCGACGATTTTTTTTAACATTGTTTTTATTCATTTATTTATTTATTAACCAACCACACACAGGCACGATATTTACGCACATTACAGAGTAAACAAACAAAAAACAATAAATTCGAACTTAGAATTAAATATTTACATATTTACATGTATATTAATCGACAGAGTTCATAAAATTTATATAGACAAAGTGGCTGATGTAAAAGAAAAGTTGTTTTCATGTGATCTACAAGAATTTGTAAATTAAGTTCACTGTGCAATAAATTGATAAAGAGGAAGCAATCCCTCGAAATATTTTGAGAAAATTTTTTTTTTTCTTTACAGATCCAGGTTTTCCCTTTTATATAATCTGACGTAAGAGTGTTAGATTATTTAGATCAGGGAGTGGATGAGTAGGATAAGTCGGTGGATGAGAGGGTAACACGCTCGATTCCCGACAGTCATGAACCGGGATTAACTCCCGGGTTAAAATTTGTATAATATTATGTGAAAACCTTCACATATTATTCATTGTTTAAATTATCATGAACTAGGTTGCTCTTGCTGAGCGGTACCTATTAATGTGATTTTGAACCAGATAGATCAGGGAACAATCGAAATCTCACTTTTACACAGTTCGGTCAGTCATAGATAGGGTGAAGTTTGTTCAGTTTCTTCGCAGTAAGTTCCTTTAGGACATGGTTTTTTACTCTTAAGAATCATGTAGAAATGCAAAGATAACCAATTATAGAAATATATATCTTAATACAAAGCAATAACGCGCCATATATACACAACAGATGAAAGCATTAAGACATGAATGTTTATTTTAATAGATAAATCATATCTCTACTTTTTTATCACAGTAAAAACAGCAGAAGTTTGATTTATTTGTGAAAATAAACATTCACGCCTTAAATGTTTTCATCTGTTATATATATGTTTCAAAAGTTTATAAATGTACAAAAGCCAACTTTGTATTAAACATTCTACCTTGAAAGGTTAACACTAGGTCATCAGAACTTTGGATAAAAAACGTATTTAAAGTTACACAGCATAAGTTTCTTTTTTGTGAAAAATCAATATTTATTCCAAAGAGAAATATTTACTATTTCTAACTTTTTTGAATGAAGTATGAGAGGGTGAAAATATGAAGAGTAATGGCGAACGGAAAAATAAAAATGTCCAGGGGCGGGAATCGAACCCAACAACCTTCTGCTTACCGGGCAGGTGCCATGTCCACTAGGCTACCCTGGACGTATTCCTCCGTTCGTAAATAATATTTAAAGTAACAATATTGATTTTTCACAAAAAAAAAAAACTTATGCGGTGTAACTTTAAGTATTGTTTATAATCACTCGCCGCAGTCCTTTATAAAAAATGTATTGTTCATAATCTGATTGTGTATAAACCAACTTCCAATAACGATATTCTAAGTGACGGTATATTGTTATCTTGTAATGGAGAAATATCTATAAATAAATTACCTCAACTACGTTCAAGGATAACCACTTTTTTACCAAGGATAGAAATAAATATTCAACCGATCATCTGCTGACATATTCTGAAAGAGAAGATGATGTTTTATTCTTGAATTTCTTTTTTTTTTATCATTTCTAAGTTGTGATTATAGGCCTTACTTGGATGGTTACTGAGTCACCTTTCTGACCTTTACTTCAACTGGTGCTCTACTGACAACAGCGGGAGGAAAAGAGGTCGAATAAACACTCCAATATTGACAATACATCAATCAGATCTCCCAACACCCACAGGTTTCTACAGTCTCATCAAAGATGTAAAGAAAAGAAGAAGACCAACAGTCCAATACTGACAATACACCAACCAGATCTCCCATCACCTACAGTTATCTACAGTCTCATCAAATGTGTAAAGAAAAGAGGAAGACCAACAGTCCAATACTGACAATACATCAACCACATCTCCCATCACCTACAGTTATCTACAGTCTCATCAAAGTTGTAAAGAAAAGAAGAAGACCAACAGTCCAATACTGACAATACATCAACCAGATCTCCCATCACCTACAGTTATCTACAGTCTCATCAAAGGTGTAAAGAAAAGAGGAAGACCAACAGTCCAATACTGACAATACATCAACCAGATCTCCCATCACCTACAGTTATCTACAGTCTCATCAAAGGTGTAAAGAAAAGAGGAAGACCAACAGTCCAATACTGACAATACATCAACCACATCTCCCATCACCTACAGTTATCTACAGTCTCATCAAAGGTGTAAAGAAAAGAAGAAGACCAACAGTCCAATGCTGACAATACATCAACCTGATCTTACATCTCCCATTACCTACAGTTATCTACAGTCTCATCAAAGATGTAAAGAAAAGAGAAAGACCAACAGTCCAATACAGTCCAAGAATAATAGGTTTTTAATCATATTTTCACTAACTCTAGGTAAAAATTATATATGAATGTATTTAGTTCAATTATTAAAACGGGGCTTAGACACACTTATAAATACAAAAGTCGAACTGCTTTCCATACATGTAGACATGTAGTGTACTTAAAGTAAAAGCAGTCGTCAATTACTATCAACCATGGTTATCATGGCCTGTACCAAGTGTACTAAGGGTAATAAAACACTGAATGAATCTACATTAGGTTGAGTAGGAAGGTGGTACGTACCATCTGGAAGATCGTGAGGTACTTCTTCCACCAGAGGTATGGGCGGACCTTGGGACCAAGAGCAGCCAGACAGTAGTAGCTGTACATCACCATGTGGACGAAGCAGTTGATGAAGGGGAAGAAGGCGTTGTTTCCTCCTGGAATACACACAAAGTCCGTTAGAGAAACAACCAACATCATAACCTCTCTCTCTCTCTCTCTCTCTCTCTCTCTATATATATATATATATATATTAAGAAACAACGATGAGGGCCAACAGCCCGAAACGCGTCCGTGGTTAGCTTTTCTTGATTAATTAAGAATGGGTATTTGGCCAATTCTGGAATAATTAAAAATCAACGAGAATAGTTGATATTTATTCCGATAGATGGCGCAAGCCATCAGCAACTTTCAGTTGCACGATAAGTAGATGCCTTTTTCTTAATTTATGCACCTTATCCCAGTACAATATTACATTTGTACTATTTTTCATATATATATATATATATATAATTATTTTTATTTAAATTTATTAATCAATCAAGCGTGATATTTAAATATTTGCGCCTAATACAGAGAAAACAAACAAATTAGAACTTAGAATTAAATATTTACATGTATTATATTCTACAGAGTTCATAAAATTTATATAGACAAAGTGGCTGAGGTAAAAGAGTTAGATCATTTAAATCAGACAACAATCAATGTCTCACTTCTGTAAAGTTCGGACAGTCATAGATAAGGTGAAGAGCAGTTTGTTCAGTTTCTCCGCAGGAACAATTTGGTGTTTCTGATAGATCTCTATAACCTCTCTCTATTTGAAAATGATTTGCATAAGCATATATATTTCTTATAGACAAATGAGTCTTTAAGAATATTATATATCGTAAAATTAAAGATAATTCGGCCAGTATAAAAAGATAATAAAAAGATTTACTGGGAACACTACTCAGTAGCAGGCCAACTTATCTCCAAAAGAAATGGCCACCTCTAACATGAGGAACAGACACCATGTACAGCCATCCTAACATGGAGTACAAACATCCTGTATCCCTGGAGCCCTTACAGGGTACTATCAGCCAGGCCAGCTGAGCCCAGTTTTTTGATGGCATTCTAATTTTATAAAGCAAAATTTTAACAAGAATTTAATGATAGGTTTAATGAATCAGTTCTCTCTTTTTTTCTATTCTCTAATTTACTTGGCAAAACATACTATCGTGGTTACAATAATTAATACAATGATTCATTAACATTTCTAAGTATATCTTTAATAGCATTTAACAAAAAATAGTTTAGGCTGCTTGCTCCTTTTATAACCTTCACTGTACTAGTTATCGGTAGTGAAAAAATCTCTAATCATAATTTGCATATCTATAATTAGAGAGGTAATTTGCTGTCTTCGAGTCTTATCTGTAGGTCGCTATTAAAATATATATGTCCGTTGTTGCTTTCTTTAACTTTCTTTTTATATTTTGATTGCTGATTCAGGGTGTTTGACAAGCTATTGAAGTTGGTGTCAAAATGAGATAATATAGTGTTAAAAAGATTTTGATTTTCGCTCAAGTTGAAGTATTGAGATATTATGTTTTAATTATTCTCTTGTTTTTTTTTTCTTTCTATTCAAGATTCGTGGGTCAAAAATGATAGTTGATGCCATCATGTTATTTCTTACTAATATGTAAATAGAGATATATATGTGATCGATATTTTCGTCTGCCAAAAACTCGATATTTACTTTTCCAATTCAGATGGGACTTTCACTCTATCGTATGACATCTTTCTAAGAAGCTTTATGTAGATCAACACTCTTTGAATATTTACAAAAAAATAACTAATTTGCATACTATATATATATATATATATAGTATGCAAATTATATATATATATACTAGTCGGGATATATGCCATTTTGTTTCAATATATACAGTAGTCAATAAATCATTTTATTATCTCGATGTTTCGACAAAATTCTTTTGTCCTCGATATTTGAAATATCGCGTTGACGCCCTTGCCTTGAGGGCGTGCATAGCCGACAAACTATATATGTTCCCGGTTTCGCCCGGTTTTTACCCGAGTAAAAGTTTTTCTAACGAATACAGTAGAGCCTCCCTGTAAAAGACAGCACCTAATTACAGATCCAAAGTGTCCTTTAAAGAGAGGTGTCTTCTTACTGGAGAGTTTCTAAATAGTAAAAATGATAATTTTGCAGGTGAAAACTGTCCTTTGTAGAGAGATGTCCTCTCATGGAGGTTCTACTGTATGTATATTTGGAATAATAAGAATGATGATATATTAATTATTTCTTATCATCATTATTGTCACTACATAATACTCTACAACAAATAATTATCTAATCAGAATAATTGACATTTATATAATTAAAACAATTAACTGAAAAAGTAAACATAAATAACAAGTAAAACGTTTATTTTTATTTAAATTTGCAAGCTTGCGAGCAAATATATTTCTCTTCAACGTTGAAGAACAGTATATTTTCTCGAAAGCTTGCAAATTTAAATTAAAATAATCTTTTTACTTGTTATTTATGTTTACTTTTTCAAATAATTTTTGGGTATCTCTTGCTCACATAAAACAATTATCTTTAAAAAAAAAATTTCTCACTTGGGAATAACTGGGTGAAACTAGGTTATTTGGCTAGTCGGGAATAAATTAAAACTATTCTGTAAAATAGTAATCTATTTCTGGGTCTCTGGGATGACATACGAAGTTCCAGTATGTAATTATGTAAGACCTGTCGTACAAAGCCTAAAATAACCCCCTGCCAAAATCCATGTCACTCCACGTGGGGTCAAACCATTCCCCCCAAAAATTGTTTTAATTGGGGCACCCTGGATTACTTCCGGCTGTCCCTCAATTTTTCACCACATCACTGTGATTTCCGGAACGATCTGTGAGATTTTTTTTTACTTTTTTAGTTTTTGACCGAAAGATTGATTGAATTTGTTCTTTAATTTTGTAGAAAATGTTGGTCAATCTACTTTCTTTTTTTTTTTTTTTGTAGACTTTTTTTTTGGTACTTTTTTTAAAATTTGCTACAGTTTGGAATTGAATTTTTTTAAACTTAAATTATATTTTTAAGTAAAAAAAGAATACTTTTGTTTTATTTATAATTAAAAATGATGTTTTTTTTTCAGACTAAAATAAATTAAGATTTTTTTTTTCAAATCACATTGAGAAATTAATATATTGTGTCGAAGAAATATTTTATTATTTAATTTAATATTATTCAATGAAAATATATTCAACAGATTATAAAAATATATATTAATCTGTATTTGTGAAATCATCTTTAAAATATTTCTTTGCTTGCTTGCTTAAGATTCTCTAGCGGTAAATAGTTTGGCTGACCTGTTAATAATTGTCGACTCGTCGCTGTGACGTCATCAATAAATACTTTTACATCTTAGGATATTTCAAGGCTTGATTTCTACGCTACAACTGGTGGAGAGACCGGACCGATACCCATTAAGAAATAAAAGAAAAATTGATTCTGTTGAACCAGAAGAAACTTCTATGAATGTAAAGAAGGAAGGTACTCAGGTAGGTTCATTTTTTGTCCAACATCTACCTAGAATCCCCTCAATGTTCTCTGGTGAGGGTGTTGAAGATCCCCGTAGCTGGTTAAAAGGGTATGAACGTGTGGCGAAGCACAACCAATGGGATGAAACCCTTTGTCTCGCTAACGTTTATTTCTATCTAACTGGCACTGCTCTCAAATGGTATTAAAACAACGAGGAAAGCATCCAGACATGGACGGAGTTCATGTCACAATTAGAAAATGTATTTGGAAAAAATGAAAGCTCAAGACTGCGAGCTGAGAAAATACTCAAAACTCTCGCACAATTAAAAGGAGAAAGCACCGAATATTACATCCAAGACGTCCTGCGCCTTTGCAAAGAGGTAGATCCACAAATGAATGAGGAAGATAAAATATCTCATCTGATGAAAGGGATAGCTGAGGAGCTCTACCAGGCACTTCTCCCAAGGGATGTGCATAACACTGAGCAATTCGTCACCGAATGTCGCCGCATTGAAAGCCTACACTGTAAGCGAGTGACCCCAACCAAATACGAGCGACTACCAAATGTGGCGTCTCAGTGATCATGATGACAGGGCAGATTTGTCATCTATGATCAGGCAAATTGTTCGTGAGGAGGTACAGCGGACATTAGGCTCTACTCGAGAGGAACCAAAAATTTCTACCATCGAAGATATGGTAAAGGAGGAGATTGGAAGAACCCTGGCGCCAATCTCAAAGCCTAGGAGAAGTTCCCCACAGAAGGAAAGACCCCGAGAGTTTTATAATAATAGATATGTGGCCCAAACGATAAGACCGCACCCTGAACCTCGGTACCCAAAACAAGGAGTAAGACGCGATACCAACGAATGGCGAACCACGGAAGGTAAGCCAATCTGTTTCCACTGCGGACGCCCTGGCCACGTCGTGCGCTACTGCCGTGACAGGAGGAGAGAATATGAAGAAGGACAAAATTGGTATTACAAACATAGAGATAGGCAAGAGCCTAGAACATTATATAATTCTCGGAGCAGCCAAGAGCCCAACGACGACCTGCCAAGAGAAAATAGACGCCGCTACCGAAGCCCCTCTCCTTACACTGGCCGAAAAGGACAATATTCGTCTCCTGATAGAAGACCCAGCCAGTCGCCTCGTCGTTCCCGTCAGGAAAACTAGAAGATGCGTCCTATTTTGGAGGTAAGGCCGCAAAATTTATAAATCCTCCCTTATCGACTACATTAGAATTAAAAGAAAATTACATAGACATTAAAATAGAAGGAAAAACTAATGAGACGTTACTTCGGCCCATACAATGTAACCCGAAAAATATCTGATGTGACCTATGAAGTTGAAACATTCGGAAACCAGCAAGGTCGTCGTAAAACAAAAGATTTAGTTCACATTTGTAGGATGAAACCTTATTTAAACCCAGAGGACCAGGAGGACCAGCTAGAAGAGGACCCAGAAGATGACTCGACAAACTTCCAGGAAGAAGACATCCCCACTGAACGAACACAACAACCACAGACCCGCGAAGATATCTCAGGCCCTATAACCCGTTCTCGAGCCTTGAGACTGAGGATGTAAGTCTCCTTCTGAGCATCGGTTCGATGCTCTTTATAGGAGGAGGCTATGTGGCGAAGAAATATTTTATTATTTAATTTAATATTATTCAATGAAAATATATTCAACAGATTATAAAAATATATATTAATCTGTATTTGTGAAATCATCTTTAAAATATTTCTTTGCTTGCTTGCTTAAGATTCTCTAGCGGTAAATAGTTTGGCTGACCTGTTAATAATTGTCGACTCGTCGCTGTGACGTCATCAATAAATACTTTTACATCTTAGGATATTTCAAGGCTTGATTTCTACGCTACAATATATATATATATATATATATATATATATATAGATCCTAGAAAAAATTAGGTAATTATTTTATCCGTGTAATGTAAATAAAAACCATATATCTTATGGTGACAGTTCGTCTGCTAATAAATAATTGTCAATAATCGTTTGGTCATAAAATAATGTTGCACTATTATTGTGCGTGTTCGCGTAAGCTTTTAAATTATTTCTCTAAATTTATATATGTTATATAAAAAAAGAAAAGATGAATGAGATTTTCTGCTGTATTTAGATCATGTTGAGGATTATGGTAATGGAAATGCAGTCGTGGTTGAAAACTTGAAAGTATGATAATAAAAATAATTTTGATCAGTAATTTAATTGAACTAAAGGAATATATAAAATAACATAATTTGATAAAAGTACTGCCTGGCTTAAGGCGAGTAGAACAAGGAAAACAAAATATTATTTACATAATGTACAAAAGTTTTGAGCCGGCAATTGGGATAAAACAACAACGAGTTTTTATAGGGGAAGAGTGACCTCTGGCGGTCAATTTTGCAGAGTATTTGAATCTATAAAATTATAATTTAAAATAAAATAATATTTTAATATAACATATATTTATTTATTTTTTAACATATCATTGGTTGATTGGAAGTTTGGTTGGCAAAGATAAAAGCCACATCAACCAATCTTTCTTATAAAGATCCGAAAGCTTGTTCTTTGCACGAATAAAGAAACGTATTGCTACTTAAGGAAGTGGAAAATCTTTGATACTGCCGGACCTCTGTTCTTTTTTTTTTTAATTTTATTTTAGGATACAGAGGTAATTTTGTTCACACTTGGTTATCTCGTATGTCTTCAATAAAGGTCACTGTAATATCTTTCAGAGTTATTGTCTGAATCTTGATATACATGCTAAAAGGTACAACTTCCTTAAGTTTTGCCAATGAGTGTATACACACTTGGTTATCTCGTGTGTCTTCAGTAAAGGTCACTGTAATATCTTTCAGAGTTATTGTCTGAATCCCAATATACATGCTAAAAGGTACACCTTCCTTAAGTTTTGCCAATGAGTGTATACAAACTTGGTTATCTCGTGTGTCTTCAATAAAGGTCATTGTAATATCTTTCAGATTTATTGTCTGAATCCCGATATACATATTAAAGGTACACCTTCCTTAAATTTTGCCAATGAGTGTATACACACTTGGTTATCTCGTGTGTCTTCAATAAAGGTCACTGTAATATCTTTCAGAGTTATTGTCTGAATCCCAATATACATGCTAAAACGTACAACTTCCTTAAGTTTGGTCCATGAGTGTATACACACTTGGTTATCTCGTGTGTCTTCAATAAAGGTCACTGTAATATCTTTCAGAGTTATTGTCTGAATCCCAATATACATGCTAAAAGGTACAACTTCCTTAAGTTTTGTCCATGAGTGTATATTCTCAACATTGTGTAGGTACTTTTTAAAAGCATATTGAATACAATATGTAAAATAGGTAATGCCTACCTGCTCCGAACTTCATGCCGATCCAGACGCCCCAGGCTACCAGAGAATGATGGACAACATGCAGAACGGAGATTTGGGTGAATTTCTTACGCAGCACGAAGAAGATCTGCACAGATGAAAGCTCTTCAGACGATACTTTCAATCATCAAATTATTATCACAACTTACAGTGTCACCGAATTCGGTAATCTTCAGCATCAGGTACCACCATCCAATAGCTACCATCTGTGAAAACAAAAAATCGATTATAATCCAAATTCTTTACCAAACGAAAAGTAAGGTAAAGATATAATGAGCGTTTGATATATCTCTGTTCATCTACCAATATGTATATATGTTTTTTTTTTATAATTTCCTCGAAAATATAGATAATATTAAGAATTATAATTCAAAATTTGTCTTTTTCTCTCTCTCTCTCTCTCTCTCTTCATGATTATATTTGGTTCATGTTCATATATAAACTACTAAAAAATTGAAAACTAACAATTAGTTTTTACTCTATGTGACAAATTATTTAAATAAAACGAATATATTATTAAATTATTCAATAAATACATCTATATGTGTTTCTTTTACATCTTATAACACGATTGATTTTTAACCCAATAAAAATTTGCATATACAATGTGTAAACCTTTTACAAGCAGACGAGACTTTTCAAGACAGACGAACATTTTAAAATAAAAAATGAACCTATTCTACCATTAAATAGAGCAAATTAGAGAAGCACGTAAGATAATAACAGTTCAGTAGTTCAGTCTAAATTATAAAATTCGTGTTATTTCAGATTTTAAACGATATAGACGTGTTGAGTTAATGGTATTAAATTGAAAGCTGGTATTAACCTTGAGGCTTTTCAAGGTCCTTGACCTTCCCCCCTAGACTTCCTACCGCCCTCTTTCTAGAAGAATGATATAAAGGGGGGAATCTACCCCAGAAGCCACGTAAATCCATTAAGTTCTAATGGCAAGGACATTGTCCTTTTGGAAAATATATAGAGAAGATTGTCTCTTTACCTCCAAAATGATGGCATAACCTTATATACAATCATGGACAAAACATAAGGAAGTTTCATGTTTTAATGGTCGTCTATTTTTTTGAAGGAGACAGAGGCAATTTTGTTCGCACATGGTTATCTCGTGTCTTCAATAAAAGTTATTGTAATATCTTTAAGAGTTATTGTCTGAATCCCGATATACATGGTAAAAGGTATAACTTCCTCAAGTTTTGTTCATGAGTGTCTAGTTAATTCTAAGCTGCCAATCAATGATAATGATATTCTCTATTTACATAGTGGTATTGTTATTTGTTCACACTTGGTTATCTCGTGTGTCTTCAATAAAGCTCACTGCAATATCTTTCAGAGTTATTGACTCCAGATATAAATGTTAAAAGGTACAACTTCCTTAAGTTTTGTTCATGAGTATCTAGTTAATCTTAAGATGTCAATCAATGATATTGATATTCTCTATTTACATAGTGGTATTGTTATTTGTTCGCACATGGTTATCTCGTGTGTCTTCAATAAAGGTAACTGTAATATATTTCAGAGTCATTGAATCCATATATACATGTTAAAAGGTACAACTTCCTTAAGTTTTGTTCATGAGTGTCTAGTTAATCCTAAGATGTCAATCAATGATAATGATATTCTCTATTTACATAGTGGTATTGTTATTTGTTCACACTTGGTTATCTCGTGTGTCTTCAATAAAGCTCACTGTAATATCTTTCAGAGTTATTGAATCCAGATATAAATGTTAAAAGGTACAACTTCCTTAAGTTTTGTTCATGAGTATCTAGTTAATCCTAAGATGTCAATCAATGATAATGATATTCTCTATTTACATAGTGGTATTGTTATTTGTTCACACTTGGTTATCTCGTGTGTCTTCAATAAAGCTCACTGTAATATCTTTCAGAGTTATTGTCTGAATCCCGATATACATGCTAAAAAGGTATAACTTCCTTAAGTTTTGTCCATGAGTGTATACACACTTGGTTATCTCGTGTATCTTCAATAAAGGTCACTTTAATATCTTTCAGAGTTATTGTCTGAATCCCGATATACATGCTAAAAAGGTACAACTTCCTTAAGTTTAGTCCATGAGTGTATGCACACTTGGTTATCTTGTGTATCTTCAATAAAGGTCACTGTAATATCTTTCAGATTTATTGTCTGAATCCCGATATACATGATAAGAGGTACAACTATCTTAAGTTTTGTCTATGATTATATATATTAATCTTATAATTGTGTTTTTTAAGAAGCTATTAATATAAAAAATGAGTTAAAAAATTTCAAACTTACATCCATCGTTCTTGGCGTTGCCGAATAATCTATAGGTTCGCAGAGCCAGCTGAAATTGCCGCTTAGATAAGTGTAGCTTCCACCCTGCAAAAATACAAACGTATTTCATTACTCTAATCAACAAAATTTATAAGGTTGTCCCAAAATTTCGTGTTTTTCTTATTACTCGGCGAATAATATTATTACGGCGAATACCTAATAATACAATTACTTTATACATAATACAAAGACATTATACATAACAGAGAATAATATTGGTATTTCAATTTTTTGCAAGTGTTTTTACGAACTATTGGGACAACCTTGTATATATTTTTGTTTAGAAAACATTGTATATAAAAAGGATAGAATTTAAGGTTAGGAGACTTGTCTGTGCTCAATTATAACATGTTCAAGGAAGAATTTAAGAAGATATACTATTTACAAAAGAATGTTTCAGAATAAAAATGAAGCTAGAAAATATGAATGAGTTAAACAATAAAGCAAATATTACCATGAAATATATTAGAATCATTGAAATAATTTCATTTAAACGTGTAATTTACTTTTAGAAAACAACTTTCATAAAAGATATACAATCATTTATAAATTATAGCACTCAATCAATGATAGGGATGCAGATATTATAAATGAAACCATAAGAAATTGAGTCTAAAAAATGGATAATCCTTTAAGCATATCTTGTTAAAAAAGGAACACTATTTCTGTTAAATAACAGCCATTTACAAAAAAGGGGATGTATTCACGATGGCAAATTCATATTGATTCAAATACTTTTCATTAATATCATTCAATATTTCGACAATGCTTATCACCTAACTTCTTTTTTTTTCTGTTTTAGCAGAAGGGGATTTATTTAGTAGTGAACTGAAGCCTTCTGAAACAAGACCCAGAATTTAACCCTAATGTATTCAGCCTTTTAAAAATATGTGTCTACCATGTTTCCTACCAAAATCTAATTCCACTAAGGAGTAACCAAATGGTACTCATGATACCTTGACAATGAAGTTACACTACTTCTGGTGATACTCTCAACTCATCATGACTGACTTCTTTTAGAAGCATTTTTCTAGAACATTTCTTATCCTATAGAATTCATAAACGTTTTTTTTTAGAGGAATGCTTTTAGAAGTAGATGTGACAATCAACCTTGCTTATATATATATGACGATATTAACAAAGACTTCGATACACTTGTTATCATTTAAGAAATTTCATATAGATTGTTCTATCAAAATTCGAAACTATTATAGACGCGTTTGATTCTTTTAAAAATAAACAATTCTACTGTACTTACTGCAATGGAATAATTAATGGGAGGGCCTGGCTCTCTTCCATTGCAGTATGGGCAGTAGAAAATGTTCATTTTCAAAAAGAATCATACGCGTTTATAATAGTTTCGAATTTTGATAACAGATTGTTCTATATTTAACAATAAACGGTTTATTTTGTGTAAGAGAATAGTTACCCGGAAATATTCGAATATGCAAAAATTAGGGCAAAGAATTTCATTATTTTGAGGTGTTGCAAGCTTTAGAGCAAACTTTGCTCTTCAACGGGCAAATCCAAAAAGAACAAATGAAGAGAGATGCAATAAGGCGTTGAGCAGATGTTATTACAGCTAGTCTGATCCACGCATCTGATAACATCTCTCTTTATTTGATATCAGATTTGTCCATCGAAGAGCAAAATTTGCTCGAAATCTTACAATACCTCAGAATAAAGAAAATCATTGACTTATTTTTGCCTATTCGGAAAGAAAGTTTACTATTCTATAGTATCTGCATGCTATTCGTTCAATCTTACAGATTCATTGAATTCAGAATGAGAATAGAAAGTTGAGATGGAAAGGAAAAGAAGGTTGAAGCAATAGGTACTTACGTAGAAGAAGAACCAGGCGCTAAAAACGACCATTAAGATGTTGTAAGTGACAATGAGTCCCTTAAGTTCGAAGGCAGGACGGTTCTTCATGTAGTTAGGTCCCAGGACTTTGACGAAATAGATGTAGGAGAAGATAATGGCCAACATGGGGAAAGGGGTCCCTAGAAGTGGCCAGCCGCTGGTCCGAGGATCTACAACAGAACTAACGTTAGCATCTACAAATACCTTAGAAATATTATTACATCAATTTTAATGCGCCTTACATTTATTCTATGATATTTAATATTTATTTAAAACAGAATATTTAGATTAATATCGTTCCTTTTTTTATAGTTTCATTCCTTTTGTAATATGTTACTGTACATATATCTTGATTGGTTATTGGAGCGAGAGAGGACCTAGCCTCTAGGTCCTAGAGGGAGACTACGGATCACGACCTACGAGGAAGACAACGAATAAATAAACACAATAACTTTGAAAGGTAATTTATTTAGTTTTATTTATTTGCTTTGAATATGGAAACCCACTCGGGAAACGTGTATAACACCAAGAAGGAAGAAACCAAGGTCGATGACCATGCAAAGCTGCAACTTGGTGCAACAAAATCAACAACAAAAGCCTTTTACTTCAAATTAAAGATACCTCAGCCAATAATTTTTTTTATCTCGACGTTTCGACAAAAACATTTTGTCTTCGTCAGGAACGATTAATTGAATATTCATTATAAAATTGTGAAAAAAGGTTTAAAATTACAAAATTTTATCTCACAATATTTCTTTTTATTATTAAAATTTTTTTGTAAATATTTCTGGTAAGATAAAGTCGATATTTTAATTAATCCCGTTGAAGAGCAATTATCGCTTGAAAGATAGCGTTTTTTAATAATTAAAAAAAAATGTGAGATGATATTTTGTAATTTTAAAAATATTGAATATGTCGCTCCTGACGAAAACAAAATATTTTTGTCCAAACGTCGAGACAATAAAAAAGATTTACTGGCCGAAGACAAATAAACTATATTTAACATTCACATGTTTTAATATATTTTCATTATATAAATAGAATAAAGGTAAACACAACACACAGAGGAAAATATTATATAAATTGTTTGCAGTAATTGCGTACCTATAAATTTTAATAATTTACTGTTTATAATTCATGTCACGCATTTCTCGGAAATCTGGTGTATTTCCTGTTTTTTTTTTAATAGGAAATATTTAGAAATTCCATGTGTTTATATCGTGGTGATTTTATATAATAACCTAATTAACTTTTTAAATTGATTTTACGACGTATTTCGCTAATTATATACCAAAAATATCTTATATAAATTACATTCATAGACAAAACATAAGGAAGTTGTACATTTTAACATGTATATCGGGATTCAGAGAGAGATACAATAATTCTGAAAGATATTTGATACACAGTAACCTTTATTGAAGACATACGAGATAACCAAGTGTCAACAGCCTCTGTCTTCTTAAAAATAAAAAACAGACGACCATAAACATAAAATACATTCTAATTCCTTAATTTTGTCCATAAGGGTATATTAAATATTTTGTATAACTTTTTAGCTGATTCAATATCTTTATTAACAGCTATTTTTGTTTATATACCTATCTATTTGCTTTAAGAATCTCTAACCCTCTAAGAACCTCTAAATTGATCTATAAAAACTCTATCCATATTTTAGAAATATATAATTGGCCTATTTTTAAGATTTATATATTACTTGCTTTTAGAAATATATTAAATGTTTATAGAAAATAAATAATATATATCCCAAATATGCCTTTATAGATAAATACCTATATATATAATTACACCCAAATTTAGTTATATTTACAGTGATTTTTTTAAACAGTATATATTCTTTTTTTCAGAATTATATATGAATTCTATGTGAAAAATTAGAATTCTTTATATATTTTATAATTTCTCTTATTTATCATATTTATATCATTCAAAACACATATTTCGTACGTTATTATAAAGCACAGACAAGTATTTTAAATGCCAAACGATATGATTTCACTTCACGTTATGTTAAAATTATATCTTAGCAAACAATTTTTAAATTAGTAATATTTTGATAATTATTTGTATTTGGTCTTAATTACCTTTTGTGTGAGTAATATTTTCTCAATAATATATAGTTTATTAAAATATGAATTCTATAGTTAAAATTTTAAAAAATTGACATTATTTCTAAACCAATAATTTTCATATAGGAAGAAATTATTACAGACGAACGCGGAAGTTTCACAAGGATCCAATGTGGTGAAATACAAAATGTAGGTTAAGGACACAGATAATTAAATGATAAAATTAAAACTGTTGTTCCTTGACCTTTTAAGACTGAAAAAAAAATCGTTTGCGTTTATTTATTATGGTGAATGTCACTGATAACATTAGATACATCACTTTTTTATGATATCTTCAAAGGTTCTTTTGAAATTAATTCAGGATAAAAATATACCAATCTATTTATAACGAATTGTTACAATTAAATATTTTTTTACCGAATAATAAATTAGAAACAAGGATTCTCTTGATTTTTTTTAAATATCTAATCAAATTAAATTTTGGAATATATATTCTATATTAAATGAATATATTTAAAATAATAATAATATTAAAATAACGATTTGATATGTACAAATGTCTTTATTAAAGATTTTTATATGAAATAAGAGGGCAATAGTTTTTAAAATAAATCGCTTGCGTGAAGAGAATATCAGAATTCCACTTTGTATTCGAACCAAACGACATTTTAAGGTCTTTAAATTGATACGATTTTTCAACAAAGAAACGATGCCATTAAATTGTTTGTATCTACCCATGTGATTAAAAAAGTTGTTCTAAAGTCGTTTAAATTTATTCGTAATATCATGTTTAGCTGTTCAATGATTATATTGATTTTTTGATGTGTATATATTTAAAAAATAGCTATTAAATATAGGTATTTGTTTTCGCATTTAGCAATTTTAAATTCGATATTCATATAAGTAATTAAGGGAATTATTCAAAGAAATTATAAAAATATAAATAATAGAATCATTCTAATAAATTAATTCGAACAAGGATTTTAATCAAATCGTGATAATGCATTTATATTACATAGTTTGTAACAATTAAATTTACTGGCAATGTGTTTCTTTTTAATATCATCAAATAATATCTACATTTCTACTCTAGAGATAATATTTGATGTTAAAAGATATTGCCAATAAATTTATTTGTTACAAATTTTATAGATAGATGACAATTAAATATATAAATTTATTACATAGTTACATATCTACTTTGTTTTGACCTTATGTAGATTCAAATATTCAAATCATTTTTATATGATATAGCACCAAAATATTTTCGTAATAGCTTTATAGCTTTCAAGTTAAATTGCCATCTTTGTGTACGTCAATTTCTTGCCTTCTGCGAATGTTAAGATTTATTTTAAATTCCCCCACAAGATGGGGATTTTTTTCTATCATAAATATGTGCAATAGATAATGGTCATATTGGGGAAATATGTACATAGGGGAATTAAATTTACCTAATTATTCAAACATTTCCCCCCTTTATAGACCGGATGAAGGAAGATAGGTAAATACCCATTTACCTGAAGATTTCTGGATAAACGAGATTTATTTAGGTAAAAGGAATATCTTTAAATTTGAATTTATTTCCTTTTTTTTTACACCGTTTACTCCTCTATGCATCGAACCAGAGCAGCAGCTTTACACACCCAAGATAGAGAACATTGCGACTGCTGTGATAGAGATGTATGGAAACATCTGAGGCTCTTCATTGGACACGACAACAAAAACTCCTCTATGCATATTTTTTGTGAATAATATACTAAAGTCTTGAAAGTTACAGTTCTTTTGCGATAAATTATAAGCACTAAAATACTTAATAATTAGAGTTTCAAAAATGATAACGATTGCCTATTAATTATTAATATTATCTTTTCTATGCCTTAATATAAGTTTAGTTTTAATTTTTGAAATGTAGAATTTACAAAATATGTTAGTTTAACTATACTCTGATTTGACCAGTGTTGTCGAATCATTTCGCTTTATTCACACATATTTATATTTTAGACACACACAAATTTAACAATACACACACACTAACACTATAAATAAATTTTTATTCATATTAATCAAAAATCTTTTTTTCTAATTCTAAAATAATATATTTTGAAATATCAATATAAAGTGGAGATATAGAAATAATGATTTTTTTAAATTACAAATTATTAAGCCAGTTGAAGAGCGATTATCGTTTGAAAGCTAGCATTTTAAAATAAAAAAAGAAACTCATTGTGAGAATATATTTTGTAATTTTAAAAGTTTTTTTCACGATTTTATTATGAATAGATATTTTACGATTTTAAAAAAGCAGAAGATATGTGTATAAAGGAAGTCTGACTAAACAGAAATAAATAAAAACAAAGTGTCCCAGACGATAAAGGATGTCTATCAGAGTATAAAATCCTGCTCTAATAATCGGCAGTGACCTTGATCCCAGTTTTTCCTTGGAGCCATTCGTGATGGCAATATATAATACTTCTAACAACTAGGTCGCTATACTAAAACTTCTTTGATAACTTTATTGAAGTACAAACTTTCATCTTTTGACACAATTTTTTAACTTTCATTTTTTATCTTTATTTACTATTTTACTCGCCATTTCTATGATGGAAATTCTTTGGCAAGTTTAGAGCTATTTATACACAAATTTATAAATCACTACTAATTTATCGTGTAAATAATTAAAGATATTTATATGTAAATAATTCTAATATAGCACAATAGTCTGATAGACTTCGTGCTTCTGTAATAATAAAATTTAAAAAAATGGAATACAAAATATTTAATGGTTATCATAAATATTTATGTTCAAATATTATTGAAACAAATTTATTTATTTGTTCTAAGAAAATTATCTGTAATTCGAATTCAAAAGATTATTCTTTTCACGTGTGTGATTTTAGTAAATGCATTTTTTATAACTATATATTCTGTTTTTTTTTTCTTATGTGTGTGAATTTTACTGGCATATATTGTTTTTATTGGTATTTAAGTAAATTTGTATTTTAAAAAACAACTGAATACTGTTCTCAAAGCTAAGTAAAAAGCATATATTATTTTTAAATTTAGTTTCACTAAACCCATTTCCATGAATATAAACCTGACGAAAAAGGTAGAATGAACAATATGCAATAGTGGTAGAGAGTTTTCTTTTATATCTTTTTTTTTCACCTAAATATATATTATTTAACTATTTTAATTCCTTTGAACTCTATTTAACTATAAGTACCAACCTCTATTGATTTATAACTTATATTTATATTTAAATAACTAATATGTAAAAATATCTTCATCTATATATAGATCACATTTTTAGATTTAAATATGTAAATATTATATTTCTCAATATAACAGTAAAACATTCTTTGAATATGAATTGAATATCCATTTCTGTGTGCTATTATATTAGAAAAAAAGTTGTAAAAATCATATAAAATCTGTGATTAAATCATTTATTTAAATTCTTAATTATATAATGTAATAATAAAAATTCTGTGTTTTTATTCGCACAACACAAATAATGATATAAGAAATGATGAAATCAATGTACAAATGTTTCTTTTATGCATAAAACAAACTCTTATACTTTCCTTAGATAATCGTGATAACACTACAATGTGACCAAATTGACATATATATATATTTAAAATATATTTCACAGAAAGGGTAATTTACTCAAGCGTTTACTGATAAGTACCGTTAACACACTAAACAAGGAAAGTTTTCCATGAAAGTGTTTTTTTTTTCTTCAATGTATTCATCATTTTAGAAGTTGTTTTGTTACTTAGCTACACGATTGATTTTGTTTCTCTTTTCAGAATAGTATCGTTCTAAAATTCTATTCAAGCCTTTTTGTTTTGATTTATTTTGTACTGAAATTAATAAAAAAAAACTATACTAATAAAACTTTTTGATAATTAATTATAATTAAGGATATTAATAAGGTTTAGTTAGATCTGTATGAAAAAAAAAAAAAAGAAAGAAATATTTCGATGCATTGCTTCCTATTTGTGAGTTTTAAATGCTTTGGTCTTGTCAAGTTAACACTTGGAAGATTTAAATGGTTGATATTTGGTTGGTATTTCTCTTTTTTCAATGTTCCTTCATTATTATATTGTCTAATTATCAATAAACAAGATTATAAACACACACTATAATATAATAGATATAAAAGATTCTTCTCAGTAAGATATGTAGCGATTTAATAAAATGAAAGAAGACAAGTTTCTTTAATTATTTAACTACGCAAGCTTTCGGGCAAAAACCCTTCAACAGACAAGCTAAAGTATAAATACGACACTATGAACAACATAGAGGATAAATTTTCAAAAAGATGCAAATTCATAGCTAGAGGCTGGAAATATTAGTGAAGTACATAATATGGCTGATATGGAGTTAAAGTATATAAATGCGAAAATATGCTATAATATAATAGTTAATAAAATGCCACTAATTAGTATAAAGAATAACTAATAAGCATAATGGTTAAAACAATTTATTTCTAATATTGTTCAAAACAAAAATTATTAATATTGTGTATATTAAGTAATTTTATTCCACAATTTTATATAAACTTACAGGAATTCAGCATAATGCAAACTTTATATGCATAAAAGAAATCTGAAAGAAATGAGATGCTCTCATAAAAAAAAAATAATAATCCAATTTTAGTAGTAATAAGTACCTTATTGAAATTTTGATGCTATATTCTATAATGTATAATATATTTCAGGTTTATTTTAGTATAGGAGAAAATATGCATATATATACGAATATGTAGATAATCTACTAATAAAGTTGCATATCTACAGCTTATGCAACTTTTTTTGCTAGCAATAATTAGAGCCGTTTTTTGTGGCCCATTGTTATCACCCTATAAGAATGTACCAATAAGTGCTACACATCCCCAAGGTTGTGAAATGTCCTCTATTTTCCCATCTAACGGAAAATGGACATTTTTTTCTTTTGGGTATGTTAATGAGGCCTTGAATTTACCATTAATGGCAAAATGGCATTTATAACTTCCTAGTCATTTTCAGTGAATTATTGTCGAGAGTGTCGAAAGAGATGTTTTTATAGACTTTCTCAATGAGACAAAAGAATTTTTGATTTATTATCTGAATATTTAAAAAAAAAAACTTTTTTTTTTCACTTTGTATATCTTGGAAGTTAGCACATCTTCGTCTGCCGTTTAATTCAAAACAAACATAATTCTAAAATATTTTAAATTTTAAAATATATGTAAATATTTAATTAAAAAGGCATATATTGGATCAAAATATAATTTATTTTACCAATATTTCAGTTGGCTGAACGCCAATCTTTATCAAAGTATTATAACATATTTAATGTGTGTCAACAACAAACTCAGCGCCACATAACGTCAATAGAATTAAGTTTTAAAATATTTTGTTAAATTCAAGGAGGGGGGGGGGGATTTGATTTATATATTTATATTATGGACAAAATAAATTTTGTAAAATATGGGTGTGAATATTTTGAAAATTAACAATAACGCCTATTTTTATATTTATAATGTATAATTAAATATGTTTATTTTTAAGTATATTTTGTGTTTTAAAATTTAATATTACGCTTGCTAATATGTTATAATTATTATTATTATATAAAAATCATTTGATTTCTTAATAAAGACATAGATTCTATACTTTGTATATACATATACACACAAAGCCTTTATTAAGACATCAGTCTTATACACACACCCACACAAAAGCCTTTATTAAGACACACAGGTCTTACAGAGGATTCTCCTTGGGGTTACAAGACGGAGAAACCTATGAAAGTGGGAAATATACAAAGGGTAAAAATGGAGAAAGAATATATACACATGGTAAATATATACAGATTATTATTTGAATGATCCTATGGAAAATAACAATATGGATTTGGAAATATGGGTGGGAGAATTGGAGAGCGAAAAGAGGAAAGAAAACAGGTATTTACATATGGAACATACATATAATGGAACAAGTCAATTTAAGCTCTTCTGCTCACACAGCACAGGTGGACCATGGCTTTTTTCAAGAAATCTTTAAGAGATTTTCCAGGAAAATCCGAGTGTTCAGAGTTGTACAGTCTTATACATACATTGTATTCTTCTCTCTCATTGCCGGTTTGCATACTTTGTATATAAACGAATGTACCTTTTTATCATATTTTCTTATAAATTCGACAAGAAGGATATGTTAATATGTCCATATATTCACTCACAAATCGAATATAAGAACCGAATTTCCTATATTTTCTCTCTATCGTTTCTAGAAAGGAAACAACAACAAGTTTAGAAAAATAAATTACGGTTGTATGTTTGAATGTAAATCTGTTTCTTGCATGTCGTCTGCCAGAAATAGAAAACGAACGACCAATAAAATAATTATTGACATGGCAATAGTCAAAAGACATAAATTCACTTCGTCTGCCTGTATTTTCCACGTGACGCCGAAGTATTTCATAACGATTGGAAATTTTAAACTTCCTTCCTTCATACCAACATTTCCAAATGTTAAAAAAAAAAGAATTTCGAGAAAGAAACATATTTTTACAATGTGTTTTAAAAATATCGTCTGACATTTTTTTTTTATTATTTCAATACCAAACGATTATACGTGTGTGGTGAAACACCTTAATATTTATAATAACAGGAAATCTATCTAACAAAAGATTGCAAATTCTTATTGATTTTTTTTTATAGTTGTCGCGTTTATCTTTAAGTGATTTTAACATGGGATATTCTAATAATTTCTGCTAGAATATATCTGTGATTTTATTATTTTTGACCACAGACTATGGAATTGTTGTTAGTCTAGCAGCCTATGATATAACTTTTCTTCTTTATATATAATATATTTTGCTATAAAAAAGGGTGGCAAGGTATTTACTTTTAAAACATCTATGTTTTGTAAAGAAAAAAAAAACCGCTTCTTCTAACAATTTCTATTTAGTTTAGAATTAAAATATTTTCGTAAATATGATCAAAATGTTCGATTGTTGTCATTAATATAATTGCAGAAGATATTATAAAGTATAATTTCTAAAACACTTTATAACGCCGTTTCTTTTTAAAATTATTATTAAAAATTGAATTTTACCCTTTAAATATATAATATATATCTATAAAATATATAACAAATTTTATTAAAATTTGTTTTAAAATATTTGATTTTGTAAAAACAAATATGAAATTTCTATATTGATTTGCGTTTAAAGAAAGAGAAAAGTTAAAAATCGAGAGCTTCTATTTATAGCTTCGTAAATTCGAGAAAAAAATGAAGGCAGACGATGAAATAAATTAATCGAAAGGGATGGCTGATAATGAGATGGCAAATAGAGGTCAAAGAGTTAATGATTCGGCCGCCATCTTGAAGGTATTCGTGACATCTTTAATGGATCTTTTTGGCGGGTGAATTTCTCCTTTCTCTTTTTCTTTTGATTTTTAAAATGTAAACCTAATCGAAAGTTAAAATATTTATCTTAAATATTCATGAATTTTATTTTAAACTTCTGCTTATATTTTATCATCATTATTATTAAATAAATTTATTATGGTGTGTTTTTTTTTTCAAATATAGAAAACGGTTATATATATAATTTAATACTAAGCAATAACGCGCCATCTATTTATATAAAATGAAAGTATTTAAAAGCACGAATGTTTATTTAATACATAATACAAACTTCTACTTTCCTTACTGCGATGAAAATATATATATTGGGAGGGCTTGGCTTTCATTTTATATATATAATTTTGTAAATCCAAGCAATATTGGTTAGCTTATAATTTAAAAACTAATTTTTATATTCGTAATATATTAATTGAAAATATATTAAATATTTTATTTAAAAAAGGAGTGCAATATTTCACTCTCTTTGATTTCTAAATATATTGTTACTTATTATTATTTTAAACGACAAAACACACATATAATTTTGAATCTTTTTTTTTTCAAATAAAAATTTCAGATGAAATTTTTTTTCTCTGATATGGTATTTTTTTATATTTAAATTTGGCAATTAACAATTGCAAAAAATATTTTCTATGAATATTATAAGCATCATTGTTGTCAGAATTTTTTTAAAAAACAAAATTATCGTTATTTTTGCGGGGGGGGGGGTAGGTGTGCCTTAATAAAACAAATATATAAAAAACACGAGATGAGGTAAACATTTCATAGAATTTACTCAATAAAAATAAGGAAAGGCGTTTCGTACAAATAGCCATAAAATGTCCAAATGCCAAGAAAAACCTTGTGCTTAAGTAAACGGATGTTGGGTCATAAACATTTGCGGTTTGTAAATGCTTTTAAGATGAATGGCCATAGGGATAGTTTACCTTGGATATTGGCCTATCTCTCTTGTATAAATATATTTTATATATTTATATGTATGGCGCTCTGCCATCTAAAAACCTCATGTGTTCGTGGTCAGTATATGTGTTGACTTTGCTTAGAATTATTAATGAAACTGATTCCAATAATTATTAATTAAACATTATATTTATTGATTTACAAGAGAGAGAACAAAATATAAAAGGGAAACTAATATTAAACAAAGGAACTTTTTTACTCTCGGTTAGCGCCTATTTACCTGTGAGCTTATACACACTCTGTGGTAACAATTAATTAATATATATACAACAATATGTGCCTTTTTTATTTTAATTTATTTATATGTATATTTATTAATTATTTTTTATATATTTACATGTATTTATTCATATATTTATTATTATAAATGTGAGTAACAGTTATCTAGAAATTATACGAAAAAAGAAAAAAATAAACAATATTAAGGTAAAGGGTTTCTTTTAATTTTGAAGAGCAGAAATTTTACTCGAAAACTTGCGAAAATCAAAATATTAAAAGAAACCTTTTACTTAATATTGTTTATTATTTCTTTTTCGAATTATCATATATAATCTTTTATATATTCCCCACTTTCACAGGCCTATCTCTCTTGTAATCTCGGGGAGAATCCTCTATAAGACCAGTGTGTCTTAATAAAGGCTTTTTGTGTGTGTGTACACAATCTTTTAAATTCAATTTTTGTATTTAAACTTATATAACTTTATGTGAACGATGAAAATAAGGTAGTGTTAATCTCAATCTATGAGTTGTCTATGTTGTTCATGATATAAAAAGGTTTTTTTTTTTCAATCTTGAAAAGAGAGAACTTCATTATTATAACAGTTATTAAACATGTCTTTCATAATATACTCATCCATTCTAATATTTAACTGCCAAAGAAAATACATAACTAAATATAAATTTCCAAGATTTATATATAAAACAAAAGTTCCTTTTCTCTCTATAAAGGAAATCGTTACAAGACAATGATATAATCAAGAATTCGATAATCCTAAAATATAGAAACCTACCACAAAAAAATGTAAAGAGAAAGTAAGGATTTAAAATACAAGTAAATATTGGTCAGATCGTTCACAAAGATAAATTTAAAGGAAAAAAACTTTGGTCAGATGGTCAAAAAGATATATCCGGGTAGATGTCAAAACACGATTACGATCTGTGGAACAAGGTTAGAAGATGGACAAATAGATCTATAAATGATGTATTCATAAACACAATAATGATTAATAGACACAGATTACTGTAAAATCTTATATATGATAACTGAATAACAAAAATTATTAATTAAAATTGCAAGATGTTCAGATGGTTTTTTGTCTTTCCCTTCATCATAAGGTAGTCATCCTTTTCTCAGAACAAATTTGTTTACATAGAAAAAGAGAAAAGAATTTTGTATAATAATCATTTATTTCACTAGGAAAAGTACTAATTATATAAATATATTCACCTGTATATATATGTTATGATTTTTTTTGTTGTTGTTGTTGAAAAAGATAGAATTGGAAGTGCAGTCGTGAAAAAATAATGATAATTATTTACCCATCATTTGAATTACTTGAAGTAAATTACACAAAATTATTTTTCACAGTAATATAGAATCTATAAAATTAATTCTATATTCGTGAATTAAAAAAAATATAGGTAGGTTAACTTTACATATTTACAACAAAAATATTCAAAGTCTAAGTTCTAATTCTATGATAAAAAAAATGTAGAACAGTCAAAGAATGAAAATATATGTGTATAAAAAAATAAAATAATTGAATTTTAGATTATATAATATTATATATATTCTTCTAGTTTTTCTTGGAAAGTTGTCTGTCGAAGGACGTCAAAGTCCGAAAGCTTGCCGAATTTACAGCATTAATAAAAGAAACTCGTTGCCGTTATCTTTTATTCCTCCTTCAATTATAAAAATCATTAATAAAGGATAAGAATTATAAAAGGGAAAGGAAAGTGATCTAAATGCTAACAATGATAAATTCAAAACTGTTTATAAATGTTATCGAATTATTGAACAATAAATAATGCTATTATATAACTATGATGATGATAAATTCATTTATTCATCATAAAATGTACTATGTGGAATAACCTGAATCATCTAATACGAAATATTAAAATGTCACTTTTATTTCTGCGTAAATTATAATCAGGAAAGTTTTATCTTATCTATTTTATCTTCTATTTTACCAATATGCATATAGGTAAGGTGTAAGATCTCTTATAAGTATGTTTAGTTCAAAAGAAAAAAGGTATAACGTGGAGAAAAAGAGTTCTGGCTAAACATTTGGCAATGTGTAAGAGGTTAAAAGAAAAAAGGTATAACCTGGAGAAAAAGGTGCTGGCCAAACGTTTATCTAAGAGATTCACTTTTGATTCACTTTTATTTCTGCGTAAATTAAAATCAGGAAAGTTTTGTCTATCTATTTTTTCTTCTTATTTACCAATATGCAGATAGGTAAGGTGTAAGATCTTATATTAGTATGTTTATTTCAAAAGAAAAAAAGGTATAACGAGGGGGGGGGGGGGGAGTTTTGGCCAAACATTTGGCAATGTGTAAGAGGTCAAAAGAAAAAAGGTATAACTAGTAAAAAAAGTTCTGGTCAAACGTTTGGCTAAGGGGTCAAGTGCAAGGATATAAAAAGAGCAGGCCTCTTTCAAAACGGTAGAAAGGTAGTAAGAGAGAGCAAGATAGAGAGAAGAAGAAGAAAAAAAGAGTAGAAAGGCAAGAACGTGAGTCTAGAAAGTATACAAGATCTATGTCAGGGTTAGGAAGTGAGTATAAAAAAACATGTTACCCCGGGGGAATCGAACCCCGGTGGTGATGTTGTAAGGGTGATTGACGAAGATGGTGGCCGTGAAAGAGGCCAGCGAGATTTACCTTGGCTACACACGCCCTGAATGCGGAAGTGGGACAGAGGTCAACTTCAAGGAACCATGCTCCCGAATTACAAGGTCCCTTCCCTTTAACTACCCAATTTATTCCGCAGGATTTTTCTGGTTGGACGCTGGTGATGATTAGAATGATGATAGGAAAAGAAAAAGGAAAACGAGTAGAATTTGAAATAAGAATTGATCGTATCGAAAATTCTTTTTTAGAAAGATAACTAAACTTCGATGTAAAAACCTGGAAAAATCTATCCACAAACAAACTCATTCTGATCTATAAATTTTATCATTAACAATTCTTCATCTAAACAAAAATAATTTAAGAATTTTTATTCTAATACGAATTATAATTAAGAGTAAATTTAAATAAAATATGAAATAAATATATATATGTAAATAAGTCATACCCCTGAATATTTAAGTAAAAAAATTATACATTTTATTATTAAACTGAACGAAAATAGATTATTTTACAAAGAAGAAACTGAAAACGACTGATTTTTATGGAATACAAATAGCAAAAAGTTTCTTAAAGGTAATTTTGTTAAGTAAAAGGTTTGCCTATACAAAATAAAAAAAAGGTAAAACAATTTCCTAACTTAATAATTATGAAATGGAGGGGGAAATGGTCGATGATGTAATTTCGTTTCATTGCCAAATAATGTGGGAAAGGGGGGAAATCCTCTTCTTTCAAAGAAATCCGAGGGGAAAGGCATCTGTTAAAGAAAGGAAAAAGATATCCATTAGACATTCAAGAAGGCATGCTCGGGCATGTCGCAAAGTTACTTCCTTGACTAGAAAGGACAGTTCCTGATGGTAATATTTCACAAGAATCCATGACCTTATGGATTCGTGTGTTGAAACCTTCTTTATTACACCTCGTTCTCTTTTTCTAAACGTTCATTAAGATCACTGTGATGAAACATTTGCGAAAGCTATAGTAGAAGATCAATTATTAGTTAGAAGATTAAGTACAGTAGAACCTCCATGAGAGAGAGAGAGAATACTCGAACTAGAGGACACCTATCAACAAAGTACAGTTTTCATTTGCGAAATTAGCTATTTTACTATTCAGCAACTCTCGGGTAAGAGGACAACTCTCCCTAAAAAGACACTTTGACTCTGCAATTAGGTGTTGTCCTTTACAGGGAGTTTGTTCTACTGTATTCGAATTAGGAGAATTTGATATTTAGGAATAGAGTCTCTTTATTTTGAAGTGTTACAATCTTTAGAACCAATTTTACTTTTCAATGAGTAAATCCAAAAACAAATGGAGATTTTATATGGCCAATCAGATTATATTGCAGCTAAATATCACAACTCTGATCCATGTCCAATAACATCCATCATTATAATACATTATAATGCGCCTTATAATTATAGAACGACATTTGAAATTATCCCGCATGTGTTTCTTTATAATTAAAAATCGAAATTTCATTTTAAAGAGAAATAACGATTATTTCTAACCTTAGGGATGAATTATGAAAGGATGAAATGTGAAGAGTAATGAGTTTGTTTTTGAATTTACCCGTTGAAGAACAAAATTTGCTCAAAATATTACAACACCTCAAAATATAGAATTTTTTGCTCAAAGTTCTCGTTTTCTTAATTCTAATGTGTGGCTATCGATCTCATTAGATATCTTGAGAGTTATTCATGTGGGATGAATGATATCTTAAATATTTATGGGTATTTTTAGAGTAACAAACTGTCTAGTAATCAAAAATGGATTTGATATATATTTTGTCTTCATTGTTTAAACAAATAACTTACAAATATAGGTTTGTCTCTCTTTCTAACTGAAAAAAACTGTCCAACCATTTATATAGATAATCCATAGAGAAGCCTTTTTACGCATATTTTAACGAATGAATATTTATTTTATATTTAAAAAAAAATGTTTTTCTAACTTTCAGAAAAAGTAATCTCAATATATTAGTTTTATAATATATTCACTGATGAACCAGACCCTCCCATTAATTTTTCCTATTGTAGTAAGGGTAGTAGAAATTGTTTTATTTTTAAAAGAATCATACGCGTCTATAATAGTTTCGAATTTTCATATTCATAGCTAGTCTAAAAAGCTAAAAATATATTTTTAGTATTCTATAATGTATTATAAATGAAAAACAACTAGAATAAAAATTAATTCTCAATATATATAAATCTTTTTATAAAGCTTTTCTGACTAACCTAAATTTCGCATTTCACAGATAACTCATAAAAATGAACTCCCTTACATAAAAGGAACTAACCCCCATTGAGATACCGACAAGAAAGTCGGAGCTAATTTTTCTATCTTGACCTCTTTTTTTTTTTTTTTAACCGCGGTCATTGACAACAAAAGGCACTTAGATGTAAGAAAAATCTCATATTTTAGATTTTTTAAGTTTTATTTTTTATTGTAGATTATTGTTTAAAATCTTAGGAGAAAAGCATTCATTTATTAGTTAACCTATGTATCAAATATATTTTTTTAACATTTTTTTTTTTCGTTTGGAAACTCTTGATATTTTAGACAGAGAGAATAAGAAAACATAAATTTTACATTTTATTTTTATATAGTTTATAATTATTTGACTAAAATAGTCTTTATACAGCGCGTATCCTCCATCGTGCATGTATATATTTTCAAAAATTGTTTATAACACACAAAGAATGTAATATATATTTTCACCCTCTTTCAATATCATTAATATTTAAAATATGTGAAAATTATTTGATATATAAAAAATGTATATATATTGTCGCAAAGTACGTATTATTTTATTAACAGAGTATCATTTTTTGATGTTTATACTTTGCTACTCTGTTCCCTCTTTCTTATCTTTTGTTTTATCACTTATAGTTTGTCCTTGCCTGAAATAAATTGTTGACTCCTCCTGAAGTTTTGTCTTCCCTTATTTTCCACGTGGCAATACCATCAATTTATTATCGTGATACTCCTGTTGAAGGACTAACAAGTCCGAAAGCTTGAAAATAAAAATTTGAACAAGAAACTTAACCCTGGAAGCTTTTTTTATTTTATAATAAAATATCCTTTGGTTATATTTTTATTAGATAGTATAATCAAAACAACAAAGAGAGATAGAATTCTAGTATTTTCTAGTTTGTTAAATAGTACTATTCTAATAGTCCTAATAGAATGGAAATATTTAGTTTATGTAATTAAAAAAATAGTAAACATCACGTATAACGTGAAAATAATCATATTATACCAAAATAATTACTTAATTGACAAAAAAATGATATTTTAAATAATTTTATATTGATTAAAATACAATATAAAATTTACATCTGTTGTATACATAATTTTTAGAGTTTCTTAAAAAAAAACATATAGCAAATCAATCATACATAGAAAACTTATTGTATATTTAAAAATAAATTTGAGGAAGTTTATATATATAAATGTTTAAAATTTTTGAAAATTAGTAAACAATAAGTTTTTATTTCTTTTGTAAAAGAATACCCAATTTTAGTATATGTTCCGACGAATAAAGCGTGTACTTGTAATAGTTTATGGAAATTTTCATTTATTTTGTTTAAAAATAGCGCAAATTCTGTTTTACTTTATATATATATAATGCTTTCTCCACAATAACTTAATTATAATTATTTTAAAATAATTATCGTGGTTCTGTCTTTGCTCTTTTCTACAAATCTATCTCTTCGCTTATTCCCTTTTTTACCCAGCTTATGACGGGTAACGGCCGAATTTATGCTGGAGTTTTTTCCCTATTATATTCTATCTATCTATTTATTATATTTATATATAGAGAGTAAATAAACCTCTTTTGTTTTAAATTAACTGACAAACATATATATTTTGAAATTATCTTAATATATATTTTAAACAAACGATAATTAGGTACAAAGAAAATCCAAACGACCACCATGTCGAAACAAAAGAAGAAAAAAATATACAAGATGGCGATCGTTTGAAATGGATCGCAATTAAGAGAGCTGTATCACTAATGAGGAAGGGATCGTCTGGGATTTATTGGAGGGATGGGATTGGGGGTCGTTTTAAAAGAAGCAGACGACTGTAGGTGCCCTTGATCCCTAAGAGAACAATGGCCATTCTACTCTGGAAGATAGAGAGAGAAGGACAATAAATCGTGACAGGGTACGCTACCCTTGACCCTTCCCGCTACTCTCGTCTGAACTTATTTACATATTCACCTTTGATTTGCATGTATAATTCGAATTTATTTTTAATTCGAGTGTAATTAATTCTCTTTAATCACCCGTTTTCTCTATAATATCGATTTTATTGCCAAACAAAGAGTTCTCATTTGTAACTGACTACCAGTTTAAGGTACAGTTGCTTTTTTTTAACGTTTTTGTTTTTTTAAACCGTTATTTTTTTATTTTAGAAAATAAAAAATTGAAAAGAGATATCAAACAAATTCAAAATGTTGGTTCAGAAAGCTTCGAAATACTTATTATAGAGTTAAAATTTGGCTCTTTTTTTTTATTGCCTTGGTATTATAGTAAAATGATAATTTTAGATTTTTAGTCATTGGTTAAAAAGGAAAATACACCTAAAGGGCAGTATTTGCATAAAGAAAAATGAGTTGCATATATAATAGTTGAATATTTAAAAAGCCTAATCTTTCAGGTATTATAAACATTTATATAGGATAGTAAAGATAGAGGCTGCCTGGCCGGCATTCATAGTTCTTGAAATTAAAGATACTTCGGCCAGTAAATTTGGCAAAAGATTTTCGTCGAAACATCAAGACAATAAAAAAGATCTACTGGCTGAAGTATCTTTAATTTGAATAACTTTATTTAGAAGTATATGACAAAATGAATCTTTAACTATTTTTTATATTTTGTATAAATATTTACATTTTTTTAAGGTAAAGGTTAAGATAAAGGTTTTTTTAAAGGTTGGCGTTCAGCCAACTGAAATATTGTTAAAATAAATGATTATTTGATCCAATATATGCTTTTTTAATTAAAGATTTATTTATGGATTGCTCTATTTTCAAAATATATTTACATATTTTGAAGTTGACAAATTCTACAGAAATGGACAATGAACCGATTACTAAAGACTCAGTAAGATGATGGTAAAAAACATGGTCTGCAGAGATATCGCCATCAAACTGGTTCTGCAAGATTCAATATTTCGTGATACCCTTTCCTAAGATCCTTCACTATCGACACTCCTGGAACTTTCCATTCTTCACAACAATCTCAAAAGATATTTTTTTTTGTTTAACTCTTAGAATATTCTAAATATTGAAATAATATTGTATATATATATATTCAACACATTTTTTCTTAAAGTAAACATGTTTTTAAACCTCTTTTTCTCTAAATACCTTTTATGAAAAGATTAATAAACATGCTACCTCTCTATTTAAACAATTTAAAATTATATCGTAAATTATATTTTTGAATAACTACTTAAAACAAGTCTAGATATAATATTTAAAATCTAAAGGCACTTTCAAATGGCTATCTTAAACCTCTACTCAACTATTAGCAATAATCCTGAAGATAGAGGATGCCGGCATTCAATTTCTGTAGAAAATAGACATTTATGCCTGTTAAAGTTTTATTTTCTTAACGTTTAAACAACAATTATTTATTAGGAGGAATAAAAATAAAGCATTTAGCGTTAAAAATTATTCTCTTGAATAAGTCTATTGAAACGAAGACAAAAGATTTTTGTTTAAACGTTTAAAAAATGAAACTTTAAATGGCCGAAGTGTCTATTTTTGAAGAAATAATATCATATAATTATTTATTACTGTCTACACATTTTCAATACTTTCTATCTTCATGGTTTTGATGTTTCTATTTTCATTGTAAAACCACATTTGAATAGCTTAAACATTATGATCAAATTTACGTTTAATACTAACTAATTGGAAGTTAATATCCTAATTTCGTAATCAATACGATTAATTACGTATTGTTCATATATATATATAAACCTCAAGATATAAACTGGAGAACTACCAAACGGGTTTTTTTAATCAGAATTTTCTTATCAAGTCTAAGACTACAATACAAATTCGTAGAAAGACCTTTTTCAAAATAATTGGTCAATATTCAAATATTGATAAAAACTGTGCGATATTATTGTTTGCAATTCTCACTTATTTCCTCCAAAAACTTACAAAACAAAAGAAACATCCCGGAAAAAAATATGGACATAATTCTATTATGTATTTTTTAATCTGAAATTACTCCTTTCATTTTGTTTCAACCACTTTTTTTAGTTTTATCTTATCTCGTGGAATGTTTTAAGTTTAGGAATTATTTGAAATTACAGAATTATTATAATATCGTTGCGAATAAATAATTTATTATATAATTTAATATTATTCAATGAGAAAGTAATCAACAGATTATAAAAATATATTGCAGCGAAGTATTTATTATTTTACACAAACATTTATTATTTTACATTACTATTAACAGAGTATCATATTTTATGTTTATATTTTACTACTCTGTAAACTTCCCTCATTACTTATCTTTTGTTTATCTTTCATAGTTTGTTCTTGCCTTAGATAAATTGCTGTTTAATCCTGAAGTTTGTCTTCCTTACCATTCTCAAATGGTCAATTAGTCGAGTTTAAGATAGATAGAAGTTTGTCTTCCCTAATTTTTGACGTGGCAATATATTACTCTGTATTTGTAAAATCATCTTAAAATTATTTCTTTGCTTGCTTTGTTCAAGATTCTCTAGCTGTAGATAGTTTGGTTGGTTTGTTAATATTTGTCGACTGGTCGTGGTGACGTCATCAATAAATACTTTCACATCTCCAGATATACATAGACTTGATTTCTACGCTACAATATATCATAATATATGTATTGTTGCTCATTTTTTTATCATTACTAGTTAAGTTTACTAGGGTAACGAACAAGTGCATCGTTCTGATGCGGTATTAAAGGGAGAGATGTCTCTTTTGGCAAATAGTTATATGTAAATATGTAAGGTTTTATTTATTAATCATTACACATTTCTCTATCACATGTCTCTTTCGCTTTATGTGCGAGAACATTACACTTACTTTTAATAATAATCATTACTAAATAAATCTTTATTAACAATAATTTATTTATCTATATATACTTTTGTGTATCTATATAGATAATACCGTAACAGAGTTTTCCATTGTAAAGTCCTGAGCTATCTCCTCCGAAGATTCTGAACTACACATAACAATCTATATACCAAAATTTTCGTTATTTTTTTCTTCGTGTCATAGGCCTGTTTTTATTTTCCTAATGTTAACAGTTATTTTTATTTTTTAATTTAATCTATTTTACAATCGTAGATTTTTTGCATTTATCATCATCAATTCTTTTGTTTACAATTGCGTAACTTTTATAGAGAGAAATAAAGAAATACATAATTGATTAGATACAAAAGTGTGAACCAGAAAGTCGATTTTTAAAAATGTTATTATTTAATATAAACTTATTTTAATTTAATTTTGAAATGAAAAGGTAGTGTAAAAGTGTATATGAGGTTAGATTCAAATAGGTTTAATTATGTTAGTTTAATCGCTAAATAAGGTTAGTTTTAGATAAGTTGAATTAGGTTAGTTTCAGATAATTAAAAAAAAATAATGTTCGTTTTTAGAAAAATAATTCGCAATAGTAAGTATATATATTAATATAAAAGATCGAAATGTAAAAATCACTATGTCCAAAATCTTCGCTTTAACTCGTGTAAAACGGCTCGAAGGTACGGCGGTGTCAACGTACAGCGCCGCCTACCAAAGTTACCCTTTTCTGGGAACTCACCAGGTTATATTATTTTTCGAATTGTAGATTGAATTATTACTTTTATTCTATCTTTTATAAGTGTTTGTTATAGTTTTTCATTTGAATTTAGCACAATTTTTGTATCTGGTTATCTTTTTTGGCATCTTTTTTTTCTCATTAATAAGACCTAATCCAAATAATTTAATAGTGTGTGACTTTTTTTTTAATTAAATTATTTGGATTAGGTCTTATTTTCTTTTATTAATTTGTTATAGTTTTTCATTTGAATTTAGCTCCATTTTTGTGTCTGTCTTTTTTTTTCTTCTCATAAATAGGCTGATGCTGTATTTGTGTACTCAATTGTTGCTTTTTTTTTATTAAATTATTTGGATTAGGTCTTATTTTCTTTTATTAATTTGTTATAGTTTTTCATTTGAATTTAGCTCCATTTTTGTGTCTGTCTTTTTTTTTCATCTCATAAATAGGCTGATGCTGTATTTGTGTACTCAATTGTTGCTTTTTGTGTCTGGTTTCTTTTTTGCAGTATTTTTTTTTAATCCTTTTTTTTCATCAATTGTTTCCTCACATGCTTGGAATTTTCTTTTTATGCCTGTCCTGGCTTTCAGTTTTATAGATTTCCTCTGCTTGGTTCTTATTTTACCTTTTTTTTTTTGAGCGTCTTCTGTCATGCCTCGGAAAGGCCGTGGAAGACTCACTCCCCTGACCGCTAGGCTATTTCTCTTGTTTACTTTTTTACCAATGCCTATAATTTTTCACCTGAAAGATTTTTTTTTATTTGTTATTCAATAAACTATTATCACTTATTTTTGGTCTTCTTTTTATTTACTTATTTTACTGGGGGTTGGTGGAAGGATGGTCTAAGCCGTTGGTTCGGCTCGAAGGTACGGCGGTGTCAACGTACAGCGCCGCCTACCAAAGTTAACCTTTTCTGGGAACTCACCAGGTTATATTATTTTTCGAATTGTAGATTGAATTATTACTTTTATTCTATCTTTTATAAGTGTTTGTTATAGTTTTTCATTTGAATTTAGCACAATTTTTGTATCTGGTTATCTTTTTTGGCATCTTTTTTTTCTCATTAATAAGACCTAATCCAAATAATTTAATAGTGTGTGACTTTTTTTTTAAATTAAATTATTTGGATTAGGTCTTATTTTCTTTTATTAATTTGTTATAGTTTTTCATTTGAATTTAGCTCCATTTTTGTGTCTGTCTTTTTTTTTCTTCTCATAAATAGGCTGATGCTGTATTTGTGTACTCAATTGTTGCTTTTTTTTTATTAAATTATTTGGATTAGGTCTTATTTTCTTTTATTAATTTGTTATAGTTTTTCATTTGAATTTAGCTCCATTTTTGTGTCTGTCTTTTTTTTTTCATCTCATAAATAGGCTGATGCTGTATTTGTGTACTCAATTGTTGCTTTTTGTGTCTGGTTTCTTTTTTGCAGTATTTTTTTTGAATCCTTTTTTTTTTTCATCAATTGTTTCCTCACATGCTTGGAATTTTCTTTTTATGCCTGTCCTGGCTTTCAGTTTTATAGATTTCCTCTGCTTGGTTCTTATTTTACCTTTTTTTTTTTGAGCGTCTTCTGTCATGCCTCGGAAAGGCCGTGGAAGACTCACTCCCCTGACCGCTAGGCTATTTCTCTTGTTTACTTTTTTACCAATGCCTATAATTTTTCACCTGAAAGATTTTTTTTATTTGTTATTCAATAAACTATTATCACTTATTTTTGGTCTTCTTTTTATTTACTTATTTTACTGGGGGTTGGTGGAAGGATGGTCTAAGCCGTTGGTTTTCGACCGCTACGACCCGGGTTCGATTCCCGCATTGGGCACTTTTTTCTGAAAAAATAAAAAAAAAAGCTCCAATGGCTTCTGATTCTTGCAAAAGTCCAACCCCACCAGCAAGCGCAAGTAATCAAACGGGGCTCTGGCACACTTGTACATGCAAAGTCGAACTGCTTTTCATACGTGTACCATTTTCAAAGACCCTGCTTAGGATTAAAACTTCTCAGAAGCATAACAATAGTACCAACCTAGAGGTTAACTGGTGTGGATGCATTCCTCTGGGAGTAAGACTATTGAGAAATTCAGTAGGGAGTTATTTTGCTTCTCCGCATTCTAACACTCCAACTGTTAACACTGTGGAAACACTGACTCATGTTTGGTAAGCAATTTCAGGGAAGAAACTATAGACATTGGATTAAATAAATTATTAATTAAATTGCATTAAATAAAAATTATTAGATTTAAATAAATATTATTCGAGTGAAAAAAAAAAAGAAAAAATTAACAAATTAGAAAATAAAATTTCGAAAAATACAACTATATTGCAGATAAGATAAGAGGACCTTATTAAAAAATAAATAAACAAACTGTAATTCGACACTATCGATAATTCGACACTTTCGATAATTCGACACTTTCGATAATTCGACCATTTTAAAAATCAAATTTACAAGGTTGATTGTTGTTTAAATACAACTTTGATTTTGCATGCATAAACACAGGCTCTTGTAGCAAGAACCCAACTTTAGTGAAAACTGATGCCTCTTCAGAATGAATGGAAGACTGAAATCTGAAGGAGCAGAAGATATGGGTCATCTTTACATGTATGCTATCCAATGTTCGCACACTTGAAAAAGCTACATATAAAGTTGTCCGTGCGTAAACACAGGCTCTTGTAGCCAAGGTTTGGCCTTGAGCCTTATTTATAGTCATAGCAAAAGCCAACCTTAGTGAAAACTAACGCCTCTCTAGAATGAAGCGAAGGTTGGTATCCGAAGGGGCCAAAGATATTTCAGACACTATACAGTGTGTTCAACTTTGGGCACTGTCAGTATATGTGCTTCAAGGACATGAGAGCACATGCGCTGAAACACCATACGCGTTCCATCGCAAAGATCCTAAAGGCATTGGTGAAAGTATAAATGACCCATATATTCTGCTCCTTCAGATTTCAGTCTTCCATTCATTCTGAAGAGGCATCAGTTTTCACTAAAGTTTGCTTTTGCTATGACTATAAATAATATTTGGGTTCTTGCTACAAGAGCCTGTGTTTATGCATGCAAAAGCAAAGTTGTATTTAAACAACAATCAACCTTGTAAATTTGATTTTTAAAATGGTCGAATTATCGAAAGTGTCGAATTATCGAAAGTGTCGAATTATCGAGTGTCGAATTACAGTTTGTTTATGTATGTTTAATAAGGTCCTCTTATCTTATCTGCAATATAGTTGTATTTTTCGAAATTTTATTTTCTAATTTGTTAATTTCTTTCTTTTTTTTTTCACTCTAATAATATTTATTTAAATCTAATAATTTTTATTTAATGCAATTTAATTAATAATTTATTTAATCCAATGTCTATAGTTTCTTCCCTGAAATTGCTTACCAAACATGAGTCAGTGTTTCCACAGTGTTAACAGTTGGAGTGTTAGAATGCGGAGAAGCAAAATAACTCCCTACTGAATTTCTCAATAGTCTCACTCCCAGAGGAATGCATCCACACCAGTTAACCTCTAGGTTGGTACTATTGTTATGCTTCTGAGAAGTTTTAATCCTAAGCAGGGTCTTTGAAAATGGTATACGTATGGTGATACAGTGCATGTGCTCTCATGTCCTTAAAGTAGTGTAGTTCTGTTGTTTGCAATTTCATTTTCTGATTTGTTAAAATTTTTCTTCTATAGTTTCTCACCTGCGGGTCCTTCGGGTAAACCCGGGGCGTTGCCCGGGTCACTCGGCTAGTGTATATATATATGTATGTATATATATTCCTTAAAACTTTTTTTTTAATCTGTAAATTGCTTTTTTCGAATATACACAATACTTTACAATTTGATTTCATTTAACTAAATTTGCTTACCAACCCTTTGTACATTATATCAATTGTGTTGATATATATATATTTTTATCTTTTCTTCTAACTAACTTGCATACTAATTCTGTACATATTTAAAATATCTTTCTTTCTCTTCTTTAAAAATTTTGTTAATTTTTAAAGTGCAAGTGTCCCTAGGGGGACATAGCGCTCTAAGTCGAAATAAAGAAATATATATAAATAAAATAATCTATTTACATATTTTACCGAAATCGCATTTTTATTCGATTAAAAATTGAATGATAGGTTCATTCAAAGAAGAATATAGTAGGGTATAAAGGAATGTTAAAATGATGATGATTAATCATTGAGATAATATATTCAATGATTTTTTTTTCAGAAATTAGTTATTCAGTCTCTTTTTAAAAAGTTTAATCGTTTCAATTTCATATAAAATTTTTGCTAATTTATAGTCCCTTTTACTGAATAATCTTTAAAAATGTTTCTTTTTATGATGTCTCAGAGAGTATATTGCCCTGAAGAAACAAAAAAAGAAAAGCGGAGAATTTAATTAATCAACATGTGATCATTAATAGTTGGCCACACTGCCAAATAAAAACAAGTGACCAAGGAAAATACAGATACTTTTGACAATCTACATATGATTTGATTTCTACAGAAAAAAAAACTCCCAATAATCTTCATATTGTGAAAAAAAATCAGACAAAAATAATATATAACAAGAATCTGTCACCAATGACAATTAAAAAAAAATCCCAGAAGAAGAATGACATGCTGAAAATTCACTGAAAGAAAAGGATACATTACCTTTCATTTCATATTTGCATAATATATATAGTAAAAAGATTAAATATAATAGCATCGTATAAATTCTGATTTATCGTCTGGCATTGAAATTATACGGCCATTTTGAATTCGATTCTTTAATATTTGATCTACAAGAGTTTCTATTATAAACATCAGATTGATGGGTAATAGAGAATAAGTGTAAATGGATATTCTAAAGTAGAATTAGATCCTATTTTGCATAATGTATGGAAAAGCCATTATACATTTCTTTTGTCGTCTTATTCATCGGATAGATGTGAAATGTGTGAAATGATTTGGAAGGTTGAAAGATGTAAAGAAAGCTGTTATTTATAAGTTAATGTGAAAGGTCTCTATGCCGGTTTAGAATTTCCAGATTTCCAGCCAGACATAAAAAAGGATGTTCAGAAGAATGATGGGAGATTGAGGGAGAGAAAGGACTGTCCCACTGACCTTATCAAAGTAGTTAGAGGTCGTTGCTCAGAGGTTGAAAGACCGTGAAAATATGCCTGACTTGGCGCAATTGCGCAGATTCAATTTGCATCGACTAAGTTGCATATTCTATAAGTACTGTGGTTTAATTATAGTTGAAATTATTGGCATTGTTTTCACAGTATTATCGATTTGGCTACAGTGTATTATCTTCATTAAAGTTGAATGTTTGCACTGTTCTGTATGAAATTTACATCTATGATTGCATTTGTACCGTCAATCTATTATACCACATTCAGATGATATTTGAAGACATTGAATACCTCTCTCTGTGTGGAATTATTAGAAAACTGTAAAGAAATACGCTATCAAATCAAATTTGCATAGTAATAATATCTATAAATTATTATAATTGCTTATAAAATCATTTTATAGCGCGTTAAAAAACTTGGAGGTATATTAAATATACCAAACAGTATATAAATAAAAAAGGGCATCTCCTTATCGGGTAACTGAAGGTTGCTGATTGGCTTGCACCATCTATCGGAATAAATATCAACTATTCGTTGATTTTTAATTATTCCAGAATTGACCAAATACTCATTCTTGATTAATCAAGAAAAGCTAACCACGTATACTATAATATACTATAAGCTAACCACAGTATATAAATAGAAAATATATTCCTGTTTTAATATAATTAAAAACCCTTTTTTTCTAATCTTATTACACACAGATATGTGTTTCTTAAAAAGGTATTCCTCACATGGTAATTATAGGTTGGGAAAAAAAATATTTCAGATGACCTTAATCATGTTGTCATTTGATAGAGGATTGCAAAGTCAGCCTTTGTTTAAGAGATGGCCGTGATCTCTAGAACAACGTATATACCATACACAACTTCCTCATCAATTCTTAATTATAATTAATTACGGTAATAAAGAAACAGAAGAGGAAAATTCGAAGCAATTTCTAATTATCATAATATAGCCTGTATTTCGTCACCTTAAAGAATACTATTCTTGTTTGTTGGGTAAGCTAGAACAAATGCATGAAGAAATAGTTCAAATCTCAAGCTACACAATAGACAGTTGAATCTTGTCAGGAAATGCTTGGATTTAAATGAGCCCAATTTCGTCCAATGGACTTGGTCAAAAGACATTCTCTTCGCCTGGATGATTGTCCTAAATGGCGCGCATTTGGAATAAAAGCAGACGAGTTCTTCTTTTTCGCCTGCGTTTGTAATCCCTTTGATGTTACCTTTAGAATAATCTGTTCTCTATTTATTCTTGTTCGCTAATTAAAGTAAATATTTATGTGATTGTGTGGCTTGTCAAGATTATATTTAGTATACAAGGTCGGTAAACAATATATATTGTCTTTTACTACGAGTACCTACGTGTACACATAGAAAGGCATCTTGGCCGAAATCTTGTATGATCATCTTCATATATAAAGAAAATTTTCTCCCTGAATTGTGTTTTGTTTTCTATAATGGAATGCTTCACGCTTTTGCGTGTCATCCTTGCGCAGAGGCCATGCTAATCTTCTCTGTATCGTTCCAATTTTAGTATATGTACCGCCGAACTGGTATTACAGGGGCCATTGCTAATCTTCTCTGTATCCTTCCTATTGTAGTAGTTGTACCACCAAACAAGTATTACAGGGACCATGCTAATCTTCTCTGAATCGTTCCTATTGTAGTAGTTGTACCACCAAACAAGTATCACAGGAACCATGATAATCTTCTCTGTATCCTTCCTATTGTAGTAGTTGTACCGCTAAACAAGTATCACAGGAGCCATGCTAATCTTCTCTGTATCCTTCCTATTATAGTAGTTGTACCGCTAAACAAGTATCACAGGAGCCATGCTAATCTTCTCTGTATCCTTCCTATTGTAGTAGTTGTACCGCTAAACAAATATCACAGGAGCCATGCTAATCTTCTCTGTATCGTTCCTATTGTAGTAGTTGTACCGCTAAACAAGTATCACAGGGGCCATGCTAATCTTCTCTGTATCGTTCCTATTGAAGTAGTTGTACCACCAAATAAGTATCACAGGGGCCATGCTAATCTTCTCTGTATCGTTCCTATTTTAGTAGTTGTACCTTATTTTTCTTATTATTCTTCTATAGCGAAAAGGAATTTCATAAAGTAGATAGCTTTGTCAATACTTTACTATCATATTTTTACTTTTCCCTCCTTATAGTAAAACGTTAAAACTATTTCATTACATTCTTAAATTTTTCATGGACAAAATTTCATGGATAAAACTTAAGGAAGTGAAATGTCTTTGATGTCGCCGGTTGTCTGCTTTTTTTAAAGTAGACAGACAATTTTGTTCATAATTGGTTATCTCGTGTGACTTCAATAAATGTCACTGTAATATCTTTCAGAGTTATTGTCTGAATCCTGATATACATGCTAAAAAAGTTACAAATTTCTTAAGTTTTGTCCATGAGTGTAAATGTATATCCTATATATATATCAGAAGTTACCGAATTTAAAGTATTGGATACTGGCAACGTACAATATACAGGAGTACAATTCTCAACAAATATGCAAAATTGTAACTTACCCCCTTTCTCCATCATCAGCTCATAGATCCTAACGGGCCCTGCGAGAAGCGTCTCCATGGTTCTGAAAAACACAAAACACAGAGTTAGAATAATTGCTTTAGTACCATTTACCTTTTTATAGCTGTGAAATATAGGAAGTCGTATGTATACACTGATGGACAAAACTTAATGAAGTTGTACCTTTTAGTATGTATATCGGTATTCAGAACAATAACTCTGAAAGATATTACAGTGACCTTTATTGAATACACACGAGATAACCAAGTGTGAACAAAATTGTCTCTGTCTCCTTCGAAAAAAGCAAACAACCGGCGATATAAAAAATATGAAAATTTCTTATAAGTTTTGTCCATTAGTACATATATATACAGCAAATATATCATAAAATATATAAAATAGATTAAAACATCATATAAAATAGAGACAAATGCATCGATAAAATACAATTTATATGCAAAAATAGTTCGACTTGATGTTGTTGTTGTGTCCATTGAAGAGAGATGTCTTCATGCATCTCTATCACAGCGGTCGCAAATTCAATTTATTCTCCCTATATAAAAATATTAAATCTTTTGTGTTTAAGTGTGGGTAGAATGTTCCTATCAGAGTTCTTTTTCATAGAACGGAGGGCGGCCAGCCAGGTCCAAATGTTGGAAGATTCCAATCCAAGATAAACGCTTTATAATTACACTCATGGACAAAACTTAAGGAAGTGAAATGGCTTTGATGTCGCCGGTAGTCTGCTTTTTTTGAAGTAGACAGACAATTTTGTTCATACTTTGTTATCTCGTGTGCCTTCAATAAAGGTCACTGTAATATCTTTCAGAGTTATTGTCTGAATACCGATATACATGTTAAAATGTACAACTTCCTTAAGTTTTGTCCATGAGTGTAATATATATTTTTTTCATTGCAGTAAAGACAGTAGAAGTTTGATTTATTTGTCAAAAGAAACATTATCGTCTTAATGTTTCATTTGTTATATATAAATCAGAAGTTACCGAATTTAAAGTCTTAAAACAAGAGACGTATGTAAGAAGTCTAGGCTATAAGAGAATAGTCAAATTTGCATATTAGCAAAGAAGTTGGCAAATAGAAATATGGGCGAAGCTGGCTGTTCTAACAGAACACAAAGCTTCCGGAGACTTTAGAATCTAAACAGAATAGGTCCTTTAATTTGCATATTATGAAAAGGTCGAATTCGAGTAAAAGAAAAAATTAAGAACGAGAATATATACTCTACTAAGTTTCTGAGATACCAAAACCTTAGATAACCTTGAATTTGCCTGAGACGCTAAAACCGAAGAGAACCTTGAATTTGCATAAAGAAAGGTATCTCAGAGGAAGAATTCAAGTGCGCAAAGCGGAAGGTGAAGATGGAGGAAGCAAATTGGGGAAATAATTAAGTGAAGTGCGCACCAGCGGAAATGGTACGGAATGGGGAAGAAGACTGTAGGTGACCTATGCAAATATTCCAAATAGCAGAGTCGTAAAGAAAGGAATGAATTGCATACGTCCCTTGTTCTGTTTATTGGTATGTATAAATGTAGATAATTCTTTCTTAATTATATTATTTGAATATCTACTTTTTTGTGATAATATAGATATAAAATGAAAGGATTTAAAAGCACGAATGTTTCTTTCATGCATAATACAAACTTCTACTGCCCTTACTGCGATGAAAAATATATTGGGAGGGCTTGGCTCATCAGTGGTTTGTATTATATATAAAAGAAACATTGGTGTTTTTAAATCCTTTCATTTTACATGTATAGATGGCGCGTTATTGCTTTGTGATAATATAGATATATGGATTTGTGGAAAATGTTGAAATAGGAACATATAAAATTCTATTGAATGTTTACAGAGAATTGATAAAGGAATACACATTAATAACGGAATTTAGAAAAACGAGAAAACTGAATAGAAAGTATATTATTAAGTAAATACTTATTGAATATAAAATACTCACATGTGAGCGGTCATGAAATGCCAAATTTGTTTTTAATATATTTTATTTTGAAAATAGAGCAATCCATAAATAAATCTTTAATTAAAAAGGCATATATTGGATCAAAATATCATTTATTTTACCAATATTTCAATTGGCTGAACGACAACCTTTATATTTTATATATTGCTTATCCCCAGTACACGTGGTACAGGCCATAATAATCATGGTGGGTAGAGGTTGACGACTGCTTTTACTGTAAGTACACTAGATGTCTACACTGTTTTTAATATGATTCTTTATAATGTATGATTTTTTCCAGAGAAGGAAGGAGAAAAGTTATAATGAATGGCATGATTACCAAATGGTTAGCCATATGTATTAATAAAACAAAATCTTCATAGCCATCAAAAATCAAGAAATTTTGCATATGTCCCAATAGGACATGATTTCAGTAGATCATTAATATGAATATGAATAAAAAACTTTGTGTCATATATATAGCAGATCTTAATTATCCAAAAAAACAATTTTTTTCAAGATTTAGTAACTATTATATATTATTATAATATGTACCTCTTTGCTTAATAAATAATTAAATCTATAGAAGTTAAAAAATTCATTTTCCTGATTATTAGGAAAGCTTCGAAACAATAATTAACTTTATTCACTACAAAAACAAAATAACTAAGGATCTTGAATTCGTTTATTGGAAAAATCTTTCAATGATATTGCTACACAATGAATAGCTTCACAATATACCTTAAAAGTGTTCTTTAAATTCATTTTGAGAAACAAGTTTGCATAAAATCTTATAATGAAGTCATTTTTATGTTATCGCTATTCATTTAAAAGATTATTTGAATTATAAAGCACAATTTGGATTATAATACAAGAAAATAAGGATAGATAAGGAAGATAATATGGATTAGGTCTTTAAAGATTATTTTAATGTTTTTTTATTGATATGATCAAGTTAAACCTAATTATAGGAATCGATGGCAAATTTTGAAAGAGATTAGTCAATTCTCTCTCCAGTATACGGTAGATTGATATCGTTGAGAGAGGACCTCTTACCAAAGATCCTGGTGTAAAAATGGAAGACCTAATTTGTGATAAGGTAGGTAACTACAACCAGGCACTGGAGGGCCATTTGTCAGGATCTAGCTAATAGAGAAATGGAGGGGCCCTCTTCTATAAGAGATCCTGTTTGTCTTCAGCGCCCTCCTTTTTAATTAGGTGAGGGGTCCCTGACCCTGATTCTGGGACGTCTTCAGTTTCTTATCGAGGTCTTCTACTGTGTGTGTCATCCTGGAACAGGGGCCCAAACTGGACGGTGATTTGACTCTTCCTTGTGATTTCCCTAATTGGGTAGATATGCAATGTTGAAAGAGAGCAAGCATAAATCTCTCTCCTATATATATATCCAATTAAAGGAACTCACTGGCTTAACGATCGCCAAGATGGTACAACGAGCTCAGGACAGAGATGGCTGGTGTCGCATCGTGTTTGGGATGTAATACATACAGTGGGTTACAAGATAATCTGTTTATAGTTCGCAAGGCTTTTCCTTTCCTCAGGACCTTACTAAACGGAGACTGGACATCCAGATGGATTTAGACTGTTTTGACCACATAACTAGAATGTAAGTTCTCATATTTTTAAAACATTCCTTTGATAATAAAGACATCTATTTAATATAATAATCTGTTTATAAGAATAGAGGTCTTAATAATGGTATTGATTGATTGATATTTGAGAAAGCATTGGAACTTTTAGAATCAAACGGACCCTATAATGACAATATTATTTAAGAAAAAATCTAAATACTGTTGGAACTCTGTCCTTGATTGATTCAAACGATAAACTATTTAGACCAACAGACTAACCTATATATATCCTTCAAATTATCTCATTTGCTTTTCACATGTGTAGACATGTGGTACACTTACAGTAAAAGCAGTCGCCTACTTCTATCCACCATGATTATCATGGACTGTATCACGTGTACTAGGGATAAGTAAAAAAATACCTCATTTTTAACACAATATAAGGAAAGTGTAGCATTTTAACAAAATGTAAACATTCTATTAGCAATCTTATATATAGAACACATAGCAGATAAATAATACAAAACCGAAACTAAACATTCATCAAACATATTCGTCATATATTTTTAATGCCTCTATTAAGATATTACAGCTCTATAAAACTTCAGAAAATGTTTAGATGCCTATCGAGGGTATATTTAAAAGCTATTAAAATTGATGGTTAGAGAACGTGTGTTGTGTTTGCGCTGTTTTTTTTTTGAACGATTGCTAATATAATAGGTAACCCATTTTATTATCAATTTACAATTCTATACATAGAAATTATATAGCCCTTCTTTTTTTCTCTACTTATCCTTTGAGATAAATTTTATGGGAATGTGTTTTTAAAAGTTTTTTTTATGTCGAAATAGGTTTCTAAAAATAAGGTCATTAGAGAATAAAATTTCCATATTTTTATATATTTTTCATTGATTTCTGATATTGTGTTTTGTAGATAGATATATGTTTCTCAACAATTAATAAATTGTGTGTTGAGATATCTATATATGGTTTAAAAATTTTCGTATAAGCCGAATCCAACCACAACGAAATTACTCATTTAAAGGTACACGCTTGTTCGGCGGTACATATACTAAAATTGGAACAATACAAAGAAGATTAGGATGGCCCCTGCGCAAGGATGACACGCAAAATCGTGAAGCGTTCCATTTAAAGGTAACACATAAAAGATTCATAATGAGGCGTTAAAAAAAGCTGGTATATTTTTAAAATATTATATTTACGCTTTATTATCTTTCTGAAAATTAGGAAATTTCTGAAATTTCTAAAAATGTAATGCCTCGATAAAGGTTTGGCGTTCAGCCAACCGATATATTGCAATAAATATTTTATTCAATCCAATATATACCTTTTTATTATCTAATGATTTATTATCTATGTTTAAAGATGAATTCAATGTTAAGAAAGAGAGAGCAATATAAAACTTTTATAAAACCTATTTACATAATACTATATCTTTTAAAAATAGAGGTTGCCTGGCTGGTATTCATATTTCTTAAATAAGAGATTTTCCGGTTTTCTTATATATATAATATTATATTGATATAATTATAGCTCTATATGTATATTGCCACATGGAAAATTAGGGAAGACAAAAACTTCATGAGGAAACAACAATTTATTTCAGGCAAGAACGAACTATGAATGGTAAACAAAAGATAAGCCACGAGGTAAATTCACAGAGTAGCAAGATATAAACATAAAAAAATGACCACTCTGTTAATAAAAATAATGAAATTAATAAATACTTTGTTACAATATATTTCTTATAAAATACACTTCGTATGTTCTAATTTATTTTTTCTTCTTTTTTTCCCACTCATTTTCTGTATCTCTTATGAGAATCTGAATATTAATATATACAGTTATCAGCGTCATGCGTTCTTAATTCTGTCACCGTTTGCTTTTGGTTCAGTGGTAGAATGCTCGCCTGCCACGCGGGCACCCCGGGTTCGATTCCCAGCCGATGCATTTTTTTTTTACAATTTTTAAAACTCATTTATATATTATACAAGAATGACATCCACGGCGCCAATTTATAATTGTAACGAATAGTATTTGAATAAAAGCATTTAATCGGGTAAACCCCGGGCGTTGCCCGGGTCATTCGGCTAGTATGACTATATTAACAAAGAAAGAGAGATGTTCTTCTCAAAAGTAAACAACAGCCAACTTACCTCAGTACAAAGTATTTTAACCAGCGCCATATCAAGTCGAATGGTTGCTCTGTCCCTATATAACTTTTACAAAGCAGTAAATAGGAAAAATAACTTGTATTCATCGTTTTCTCTTCCACTACATGATGATGATTGATCATTGTGAGGATATCGTTGTAAGCCGGCAATGAGAGAGGAGAATCTGACTGGTGTCTTAATAAAGACTAATGGTCATAAAAAAAGGCTGATTGATTGAATTTAATACCAAGTTGATTAATTTTTATAATAAGAAGCAGACAATCAATGAAGAGATATGTTATTGTTCTATATTCAACTTCCTATTTCATATTGAACATCCCCCTTGTTATAAGGGACCAGTAGTAAAATCACTGAACCATAGTTCACAGCTTTCTCTACTTAGCGCCTACATCAGGAAACAGGAAGATTGACCTTCCATAGAGGGAACCTCTTCAGGGGGCATTGCCCTAGGCCTTTCTTGACCTACTATTCTTGCCCTTCAAAATATAGGGCAACCCTCCCCCTTAAAAATCAATATAGTTGACCGTCTGTGGGGAAAAAAACCCGTACCTTTAGGTGCTATCGTCTGCTTTTCCTTTTTTGAAAAGTTCCGACAATTCTTTTTTTTTTCTCTCTCTGTTGCTAGGTATGATGTACGTTGCCTTAACGTCGTCTGGAAATAAAATGATTGATTGTGTCTGATTGAGAGAAAAAGAATCTGTTCTATTGTCTCGTTGTCTAATTATATCTAACGTTTAATCGTATTTCTGTACGTTTAATGTGCTTCTTTTTTCATGGTTAGAAAAAATAGTAATAAAATGTAAATTTCATTTTTTTTTTCGAGAAATAAATTTAAGCTATTTTGTTTTCGTGAAAGTTTTTTTTTAATATACAAGTATCTAATTATAGATATTCGGTGTTTCGTGAATTGTGAAAATAATATAAATGTTTATACTTTCCTATTTGAGAAAATAGTTTTTAATATATTTTAAATGAGTTCTATTAACGTGTATTTTAAAATATGGTTAATATTTGAATATTAGTTTAAGGTTATAGTGTGTGTGTGTGTGTGTGTCTTTTTTTTTCAAATAGAGGGAAAAAAAAACTTTTAACCTGTGAGTGGAAAAAATAACAAAATAATTGATATTTCACATTAAATTTTCATAACTATTTAAAAAAAGTGTTATTTAAAATAAAAATTCTAGAAATTATTATAAAAAAAAACTAAAATTTATTGACTACAAAAATTGAACATTAAACTTAACGGATTTACCTATTTTTTAGGTTTAAAACATTTACTGCATGTATATTAATATACAACAATATGCGTATATTTTTGCACAAATATTATTAAACACCTCTTTATTTATATATATATATAATCTATAATCTAAAAACTCAAATATTTCTATATTTAAAAAATATATATATTTTATTTTATTCATTGATAATTCTACTTTCGTTATTATCGTTTTTAGAATGACTTACAGTTTTGTTGTAAATATGCGTAGTTAACATCTATCCTTTTGAATCACTAATATAGGATTAACTTTATAAATTCTATATAATGTGAAAATAACTAATGTGTAATATTTCCTCAAGTAATTGAAAATAAAAGCTACTTGATGGTAAATAATTATCTTTTTTTATCACGACTGCACCTTCAACCCTTTCTCTAACAACAAACAAATTATTCATAACATATATTTATATGGATATTTAATGAATAATTAAATCTCTAAATTTAGCGATATATAATTGGACTTTAATACTATTCTATAAGCTATTCTATTCTGCTTCTAAATAAACATTTATATAACATAATCATCTTGGATAGAACCAAATTTGTAAGTAAACATGATATTGCTCTGTATATTGTGATTTCATGTCTCTCTTCAATTACTTCTAAAACTAAGACTAAAAAGCAATATAATGCACATTATTAAAATGTGTTTATTGTTTATATTAATAATAATAATAATAAAACTTTTTTTTTGGAAATTAATATGGAATTGTAAATATGGAAAATAATAGATATTCAATTAATCTTAAAAAAACCGCATTACAATTTTAAAATAACTTTTAAAAACTTAGTATACCCCTTGTATAAAATGTGTTTATTATTTTATTAATAAAATAATTATCACAGGGATAATATGTATATATGGAAATTAATAGATACTCAATTAATCTCTATAAAACGCATTACAATTTTAAAATAACTTTAAAAAAAATTAGTATAATTTGTATAAAATGTGTTTATTATTTTATTAATAAAATGATTATCAGATATAATATGTAAATATGCAAATAGGAATAGAAATAGAATTAACCTAATTTCATATTCTTAGACACAAAGAGAACAGCAAAAGTGATGGATTGGTGAGCTCAATGACGTGAAGGAATTCCCCTGAAGAAAGTCCCTCGAGGTGGAGAGAGAGAGAGAGAGAGCAATGCCCTCCTCCTGTAATGGACCCCAGGCTCATCATTATTATCATCATCACTAGCTCCTGACCTCTTACTTCAGGAAAATGTCAGACGATCAAATAAAATCGAAAGGAAACAAAGGAAAAACAATGTTAAGCAACAATCGCCACAAAACGATCTTTATATTTCCTCCTTTCACAGTCCATTTAAAAATATCATTAACAATTTTATAGCTCCATTTGGTGTTTTTAAATCACTTTTTGTGTGTGTGTTTTTATCTTTATGTTTCCTTTTAGATTGTGTTAGTCGAATTATAAGAAAGTGATTATGGTGAAGGTAAAATGTCTGTTGTGATGTTTTTTCCCCACATTTTGTGTGTGTTTGTAGTTTTTGTTTCCTTTTGTATTCTAATAATGTACTGTTTTTAAGTAGGAAGGTGATTAGAAGTGGTTAAAATACTTTACGGAACTTTTTCAAACATTTCAAATATATACGTTTTATATGGTGATACAGAGACAAATAGTATAGTCCCTGTGATACATAGATAAAATGTTTATAGAGTAGAATCTCCATGAGAGAACACTCACAAAGGACAGTTTTCATTGCCAGAATTACCATTTTTACTCTCCAGTAAGAGGACACCTCTCCATAAAATAGGACACATTAGCATTGTAACTAGTTGTCCTTTACAGAGAGGTTGTACTGTAATAGAGGAAGGATATAGGGGGGGGGATAGATTATCAGGGAACTCCTGTGATAATTGTTTAGCAATACAACTACTAATATAGGAAAGGATACCTAGAAAGAGCGTATATAACCATTTATAAAACGGTACGTTTATCGAAATTTTCGAACCTTCTACTGTAAGAAATAAGTCTCAAGATCTCTCATAATTAAGTGCTCTAATTCAAGCTCATCCTTAAAATTACGTGGGGAAACCCCTTCTTATCAATCAAATGCTTAAGGAAGGAAAAAAGAGCCGAAATCGATCCATTGAACAAGCTCAGATTAGTTGCCTAGAGGGTGAGGTTACCCTCTTAAAAAAATCTGGAATATACACTTATATTCCTGGAATTTATCCCTCAAACCAAGAAGTAAATCCACGCTTGCAGTTTCCTCTGAAATTAATTTACGACGTATTTTTCCCTTCCAACCCTACAATCGACGATCTGACCAACGACGATGTCTTTAACAGGAAAATGGGAATAGATGGCTTAGGGAAAAATGACTGTTCCCCTTTTCCTGATAGCGAACACACACAATCTTACAAATACCTTTCAATGACTACTTTAATTTTTGACTGAGGCCATATTTACATATGTCCCACCATATAGATGCAAATCAAAATGTCTTCTATGGCTGATTGGAGGAAATTTACGGCATGTTAGATTTGGAAAACTTCAGAACGCCGAGTACACTATGGTCTTGACCCATGACCCTTTCGTTAATGTAAAAAAAAGAAAAGCTTCGATTTCAGGAGATCCTTTAAGCAATTACTTTGCCACTGTGATAAATGTATGTGTACTAAAAATAGATAATGATTATTTGAAAATATTTTTAGCTTCTGTATGTTATCCCCATGTTTGTTTTTAATTCCAAAATCTAAAAATGACATTAAAGAGAAAAGGAACCTTTCTTTACATATATTAAATAGATAACATTTCTATTGTGCGTTGTTTACCAGAATGATAAATTCCTTGGTTAAATATTCATTCCACTCTAAACAGAAGGGATCATTAGTTCCGATTATCAATATTCTCAAATAACTACATTTGGTATGCAAATTTTTGAGATTAGGACCTATCTGCTATAATATATACCTTAAATGGGTTATATGTAAATAGGTATATATATAGTGTCCGGTTTATTCTCCCAGTTGATTGGTTTCTTTATTGTCACATGACCGTGAATAAACGACTTTGGGTTAGAATCTCGTCGTTCTTTATTATTATTATTATTATTAGACATTTTTGTCATTTTATTAACTATTTATAAACCAAATTTTATGTGATAGTTCGGTATTTCTAAATCGTATTAGAGTATTAATATTTTAAATCTTTGATTATAGAAATTAGAGGGGAATAGAGAGTATATGTAAATAAGAAGAAATATCTTTTATTACACCAGCCATTTTTTAGGCTTATTTGTTCTTAAAATTTTCCGCGTTGCTTGTGCGACAGGCTTATGTGTTCTAAGGTACTTTAAAGTTTTTAAAAAAGAATTAATTGGTACTATTTTCATAATTAAGGGTAAATTAGAGTATATCAATGAGAATTCAGCACAAAGAGTTGATTTTATATATATGATATGCAAATATTTGAAATGTGAGCTTCTTCAAAAAAAGAGAGAGGGATAATTGATGGTACATTAGCTGAACCAAAAATTCTGAAATCAGGATTTAAAAAAAAAAGGAAGTAGGTGAACTTGACCGTGATATAAAAAAAAAAAAGAATGAGCGACTTTGGATTGGAAGAGAATTACGTAAGCCTACTTGTCATCAATCGAATCACTCAAGTGAGACGTACTGGACACATTAGGGTCGGGGAACCCCGTAAAAAACACCAATTTCCACCCATCTTACATAATAACGATATATTTATAAAATTAGGTGTGTGTGACTTTGAAAAATTGTCGAAAGCCCATTATAAAATATATATAAATATACAAGTATACATACTTGTACAATTTGCAATACTTATGCAATACAATTTGCATACTTATATATACATACTTGTGAAAAAACAATAGAAAAAAATAAAATTTGGGTTGGTCAAATATCAGGGAACAGACTAAATCAATGTTTAGTTGATTTCTGTTCCACCAGATGGCGCTCTGCCTTCTGAAAAGCACATGTGCTCCTGGTCAGGATATGCCTACTTTGTTTTTAATACATACTTGTATATACATATATACATACTTGTAATCGTTTGAAATGACGCTATGTGGCGCTGAGTTTGTTTATACAAAATAAATACGTTTTTATTGCCTTCTTGACAAAGGTTGGCGTTCAGCCAACCGAAATATTGGCAGATAAATCTTTTTATTACCTAAATATATTTAAATATTAGTAGGTTATGATTATGTTCAAACTTTCTTTTTCCAATTTTTTAGAAGGTTTTGTATAAAAGCTATTCAAAATTGGATAGATAATATAATTTTATTGGTAAATCTGTTGTGTATTTGTGAAAATATTATAAATATGATTAGGGTTTTTTTAGAATTGATCAAATATAATAGGATTTTTATTTTGTTTCAAACATGTATCAGCGTTTATGAGAAAAAACGCGTATAATTGTTTTAAATGTTTAATTGTATATATAGCATAAATGCATTTATTAATGTTTTTTATTATTATAAATAATGTTTATCCTCTCACTCACACATTTAAAAAAATATTCAAAGATGTGAAAAATAATCTGTGAATATTTTAAATAATTGAACTTTTTTTTTTTCATTTTTGACTATTTCAAAAAAATATATATATATATTGGAAACTGAATTGAGAATTTGGTAAGATCAATCAAATAAATTATTTTAGACCTATAAGAAGATATAAAAATATTTAATATATTTTATAGTTCTCCTGATTTTTGAAAAAGAAAAAAGAAATTTCACCAAATTCAAGGTTGAAATTTATAGATGATTTACGTGCTTCGTATTCAACGAGGCAAACAAAATGGACAATTTGACCAAATGTCGTGTTGGCATGTTGCAACCCTCACAATGTCTTCTTGGTGACAAAATGAGACGATTGTTGAAAAAATGGGACAAGGTAGAGATTCATTAGGCCTACTACGTAATAAAAAAAAAAGCCGTGGGGTAATGTAACAGCACGTGAGAAGCTTTTTTAAATTTCTGCACGATCTGGGGTTTAACCCCCTCATAAATAGGGCGCTCGTGGTTAAAAAGAAAAAAAAAAAGAGATTTAGAAATCAACCTTCTAACCTTTTAGTAGAGAGAGATTGTAGATGTATTACATAACTTCTTTTTAGATTTGTAAAAAAAACAGTTATCCTCTGAATTAAAAATATTATTTAATATGGATTAATTCTTTTTAATTATCGGGTTCATTAAGCAAATTAGAGAATTTTATACATAAAACTAAAAGTTTTAATTACCATATAGTATATTATTTTAGAGAAAAAAGCTTTTATATATTCATTTTTATATAAAGATTTATTTATGGATTGCTCTATTTAAAATATATATACATTAAAATTTTCTGTTTACAAATTTTTTGGCACTATAAACAGAGTTATTTAAATCAGAATTTTGTACGTGGCAAGTACAAAATTATTCTCTTTTGAAATTAACTTAAAGAAATATTTTGGGGAAAATCTAATGTTAAAAATAAATTTTAAAATTTATGTTTTTATTAGGTATAAATTTCATTATCTCAATATTGATTGTGATTAGCTTTTGATTTTTTATCTTCATATGCGGTGAATCTGCGGTAAATCCATGTAAATTAAATTTCTTTACCTCCAATTTACTAATCTATTTATTAACTTGATTGTCTTTATATAATTTTTCCTCTATATAAATATCATATTACCATTAAGGTACTATTACTTTTTCCTGTATGTATCCTACATTTCTGTTTGGAGATTCTGTATAAGACTAAAAGGTCTTAATAAAGCTTTTTGTTATTGTTTTTATTAGAGGGCACAATGATATAAATGGAAATTTTTGAATCATCATATGTTTGAGTTGTTTGAATGTAGATATTAACAAAATATTGAATACCAAACGAAATATTTGCTTATTTACAAGGGCCAGCGTATAAAGAAATTTCTAGAAGATTATTTGTTTCTCAATAGATCCCAATTAAAAGTTGAATATATCATCAGACAAGGAAAAAATGTGAAGGACAAGGAATTGGTGTTTTGATCGTCTGTCAAAGAAATGCTTTAGAAAAGAACGAGGAAATTCAAGATGTCAATTTTATGATTTCACGACACAATTTGACAATCGCTTCAACTGACAAATTATACATGCAGTGGTCATGTCTTATTTACATAGTTTTTAAAAAGGAACATTCATTCATCAATTTATGTAAGTAGGAGAAAGAAAATTTGATAAAAAATTACCTAAATCAACCATTTATTTTTTCCCTCAACATAGAATTGAAATCGTTAAAACGTGATTAATAAGGTTTTGAAATGATTGGTATTAAAACTTTTAGTCACTAAATAATTATTATTTATTTATGATAATTAAATAATGGAAGGTTATATAAATAAATAATGACATAATATTATTTTTTAATAGTATCAATTAATTTTTATACTTTTATTATATTGTCTGTTTATTTGAAGGTTGTAGTATAAATTTAAATTATTGTATGTCAAAGAATTCCGGCAATGGGAAATATTTAAGCAAAATAATTATTCCATATATAATGATCCAATATATGCCTTTTTATTTAAAGATTTATTTATGGATTGTTCAATTTACTTGTATAATACCTCTATAATACCTTGATAAAGGTTGGCGTTCAGCCAACTGAAATATTGGTAAAATAATGATATTTTGATCCAATATATGCCTTTTTATTTAAATATATAACTATAAACTTAAAATTTATATTATTATATTATTTAAAAAATAAAGGATTGTGAAATTCACCCAATATAATAAAAAAGCTTATTTTTATATATAATAAAAGTATAGTAAGCTGTTAAATCGAATAAAGAATTTCAAAAATGAACAATTATATATATAAAATTTATTTATTTAACAGTTGGGAGAGACACGCCATATCCACAATTAGGATAATTGTGTATATATCTTAAATTATATACAATTAACACACAATTGAACATTAGGAATCATGAAAATTAAACGTTCGATCTCAAATTTTGCATATAGTAATTAGAAATAGTAGCTTGAAATATGTACAGTCAACACTTTCGCCTTGAAATATACATCCTGCAGAATCTATTAAACTTAATGTATTGGTCTTTATAGTAAACAGCTTGTTTTGTATTAGTCAGGTAAAGTTAGTTTTCTTCCCTTAGATCAGAAGTTAATGGACAGTTTATCAGAAGGTGTTTAGGGATTATATATAATATGAAAATAAAATGTATCACTCCCTTATATAAGTGCGTATATGTAAATAGATTTTATTTACATATTGTCCACAGTTAGAAAGAGATTATATATCCAATATGGAGAGGTCATTGCGAGTGTATATTGTCTATTTTAATTTATATTTTAAAATATAATAATTTAAAGTTTAAACGGGTATTATAAATAATAATAATAATATAAAATTATCTAAACTAATTAATTTTTATATATTTACCAGTTACAAACAAGACACGCTATATCCGATCTGGATAATTGCGCGTGAAACTATTTACAATAATTGTAGTAGAGTTGGTGACAGAATTATCAAAAAGAAAATAAACAATCAAGAAAAAGAGCATTGAATAAACATATACATTAAACTATATATAAACTAATACTATATTTCTTATAATTTGTTATTCAATTATATATGACATGAGAAAAATTCCCCTCAAAAGACAATTAAAGAACTTTTTTTTTTCGCAAAAAAAAAAAAAATAATAATAATTTCACTGACGTCAGTTCAATTTATTTGTTTTCCAAAAGACTGACCTTGGCAGAATTACCCTATTTTTGTTATAATTCTCACACGACTTCCCTTACTCTGTAATTATATTATAAATTGAGTTTTTTTTTAGAAGAAGTTACTTCCCATAAAAATAACTCATTTGTTCAGAGAGAAAGTGGATTTATCAATTATATACATGTTATATTATTTTTTTTATATTTTAAATTATAATTTTATAGATACAAATACTCTGTTAAAACGACCGCCAGAGGTCATGCTTCACCTATAAAAACTCATTGTTGTTGTTTCCCGATGGCCGGCTCAAAACTTTTGTACATTATGTAAATAAGCTTTTCATTTTTTTTTAATTCTTACGCCTTAAGCCAGGCAGTACTTTTACCAAATTATGTTTTTTATATATATTCCATTGGTTCAATTAAAGCAACCTCTGATCAAAACCATTATTATTTTTATTTCAAGATTTAACCACGACTTCATTGACATAGTATAATCCTCAAGATAATTAAATACAAGCAGAAAATATTTTTTCTTTATTTATAATATACATAGTATAGTTAATGTATTTATATTATTATAGATGTAACGTTTCCTCTTTAGAAATAAGGGATATAGACACTAAACTTTGTGTTTTAATATTTAATTCAGTTACACCAAGGTCAACTATAATATATAAACAAAACTTATGCAAAATTACAAAAAGAAAGTACAGTATTGCCGACTGTCTAACTATTAAGAAAAACAAAGAATAATTAAATATTTTACATAAAAATAAATACACAGCATGTTACATTAGATATTTAGCTTTTTTTAAAGTATCAATGTGTATATTTTCACAATATATTTTGGCTATAATTAATCTTATATATATATTTTACACATATAAATTTACTGGCAATGTGTTTCTTTTAAATATCATCAAATATTATCTCTACAGACCTTACTGCAATGATATGAGTTATTGAATGAGAGGGCTTGGCTCATCAGTAGTGAACCCTTTCAGCGGTTTCGCCAAATTAATCTCTAGACCGCTCTACTATTGGATTGGTTTGGAATATACCCTGTATTTTCTATGAAAGGCAGCTTAGTGGTGTTTGCCAGTAAATTTATATGTGTAAAATTTTAACGATAGATGGCAATTAAATTTAATTTACTCATCTTATATATATATATGCTAGATTATTTTTTGAAAAATATCCGTTGTGAATTCTCAACGAATTTTTCTACAAATTTTCTTTAACGGCATAACGAATATAAAATTATCATAGATATATAACATTATATTATTATTTTTTAAAATGAGTGTGTGTATAAATGTTTTTCTTTTAATGTAACCCTATACTGCATCATTTGTATCTTTAATGGGAATTACACAATAATGTTTCATTTCCCTGTCTTTTCTATTTTGATTATTTATGGTAGTCAAAATCTAGTTTTGTACATAGTAAACAATTTGATGATGAATGGTTCTATTTTTTTTTATGGATTGAATGAGGTAATAATATTTTAGTGATCACACGATGAAAATGGTAAATATTTAGTGTCATCCTTGCGCAGAGGCCATTGCTAATCTTCTCTGTATCGTTCCTATTGTAGTAGTTGTACCGCCGAACTGGTATCACAGGGGCCATGCTAATATTCTCTGTATCGTTCCTATTGTAGTAGTTGTACCGCCGAACTGGTATCACAGGGGCCATGCTAATCTTCTCTGTATCCTTCCTATTGTAGTAGTTATACCGCCGAACTGGTATCACAGGGGCCATGCTAATATTCTCTGTATCGTTCCTATTGTAGTATTTATACCGCCGAACTGGTATCACAGGGGCCATGCTAATCTTCTCTGTATCCTTCCTATTGTAGTAGTTGTACCACCGAACTGGTATCACAGGGGCCATGCTAATCTTCTCTATATCGTTCCTATTGTAGTATATATACCGCCGAACAAACATGTACGTAAATATTTAGTGGAGGCCGTTGTGATTGTGATCGTTTTCAGGATTAAATAAATTTAATAGAACTTTGAAAAATATCAATCCATATTTAGAAAGAAGCTAAGCAGTCAAAATCCCCAAATAATTATTTTTCGTCTGTTATTTTTTGAGAGCGAATTATTCAAAAATGTATTAATACTTTTATTTCCATTTATATTCATTCATTTTTTTTTTCATTTCATCAATACCTTATTTGAATCTTATGATATCTCAATAAATCTATATATTTTTAATTACTTGTTGACAAATAAAAGCGTTGTTGAAATTGTTTTTGATACTCTGCAAAAACTTAATTAGCCAATAGGAGATCGTGAAATATTTTTTCATCCAGTCAAAATAAACAAGCTATTTTTCCCCCCATCAGAGATATATACTCGTATACTTCCTTCTAGAATCTTAATAATTAAAAAAAGAAATAATGATTATAATTATTATTTCTTTCTTTTTCACATTGTAATTACTTTTTGTAGTATATCAAACCTTATCATATGGAGATCTCAGTCTAATGAAAGGACATCGTTTATACAATGTATGTTTGGAGGTTTGAATTAGAAGTCTTTGAATAATAAGCAAAATCCTCCATTTTTTCTCATTTTTATCAATATATTATTTACATATACTAATATATAATACAATATAATGCGGCTTATGATTGTAGAACGACATTTGAAAATTATCCCGCATGTGTTTCTTTTAAACGAAAAATTAAAATTTGTTTTAAGAAGAAATAACGATTATTTTTAACCTTAGGTATGAAGTATGAAAGGATGAATTGTGAAGAGTAATGATAAACGGAAAAATAAAATGTCCAGGGATGGAAATCATGCTCGATATACTAATATACTTTATAAGTATGTAAATTATTGTGTACGGGTTATCCCATTTGCATATAAGCTACTATTTGAGAACTCTTCATTCAACCAATTCTGTAAAAATTTCTGTTATGGTTAGAATACCTGCAAAATTTTTACAAATAGGAATAAAACACAAATAGAAAAACTTAAGGTATATTTACCAAATTTCAAATGTTATGTATGGAATGATTCAATGCTATTTCGTTTTAGTCTTATTGGACGAATTTCAACAATAAGTGAACTGATTGATAAACTGAAAGATATTCAAGATGGCTTCTGGCTAAGTTATCCATATTTGCTATTGAATCAATTTGTTGAATTCTATATTTATATAAAATTCCTATAAAACCTTGATCATATATAAATAACTCAATGAAAAATCTCTCTATATTTCTAAGATATCAATATTACTGTTAGCAATATTATTAATATAAACTTATTCTTTCGACAACTAAAAATTAACGATTTTTCTTTAGAATTTCAAATACCAAACGATACTTTCACTGAAGAGTAACAACCTTTTTTAATAAAAAGTTTTAAATAATTTAGGATAGAGGTTACCTGGCCGGCATTCATAGTTCTATGAAAAATAGACACCTCGGCCAGTTAGAGTTTTTTTTTTTTATTTTCTCAATGTTTCGACAAAAATATTTTGTTTTTCGTCAGGAGAAGTAAATATAAAGCATTTTTAACGCCTTGCCAAATGTTTTATTTATACTTCTCTTGACGGAAACAAAAGAATTTTTTCGAAACGTTGAGAAAATAAAAAAACTCTAACAGGCCGAAGTGTCTATTTTTCATAGAACTAATTTAGGATGTGGATAGAAAGGATGGAATATATAGATATATGAAAGGGGGAAAGTAGGAACGTAAATATGTAAATAAAATTGCAACAGATTGCTGAAATAATGATGATTTATGACTCTCCAGCCTTGGTATAACTAACTTGAAAGGTGAATTTGTTCATAGAAGATTTTCTAAAATGGTCAAAATATCCCAATTTGGATAGAGTAATTTTACATTCCGAAAGGATTTCAATGAATTTAAGCTCTTTACATATCAACTTTGGATATTATTAAATCTTTAAGTATATTTTTTTTTATAATGAGAATGTATATTAAATTTTTAACTTTTTAATTTTTTTTAGCAGATCAAACGATATTATTAATTCTGAAACAAAAGGTTGTTGTTGGTTTTTTTTTACAATTCTGATAACAAGATTGTCAATGTTTCAAATAACGTTTGATTTTGAATAAGATTTTTTTACCGTAAACCTTTTTTTTTAGCGAAAATTTAACACAAAAACTATTCGATTTTATAGTCAGATATATGGATTCATATGAATATATTTTTAATAACTAAATGATATTATAGAACGAAAACAAAGGTGTATTTTCAAACTTACAAAAAGTTTTGAATAATTCATTAATATATTATCCATATATATTTAGACTTTTGTATTATTAAATTTAGAAATTCTGTTTCTAATTTTATCATATTATTTTATATGATAAATTATTATTATTATATATTATATATATTTTAAGAAAGAAAAGAGAGAGTATTTTTTAAAATATTTGAGATTAAGTTTAGAAACAAAACAATTCTTTGCGTTATTTAAGAGAATATCCCAGAGAAAAATCAAATATAGGCAATTTTCTATTTGAAAAAGTAAAAATTAATATCAGGTAAAAAGTTTCTTTTTAAATTTAAATTTGCAAGCTTTCGAGCAAATATACTGTTCTTCAACGGGCTGATATTCTATGTACAAACTCTAAATAATATATATATATACAGAATAATTGAAAACTTTTGTTATTAGCATGTGCTTTAATGTCCTCTTTCTTATCTTTTCAATTCTTGTAATTATTTAATTTTTTTTTTGTAATATAGTATCTGAATTTAGTGTTGTTATTGACGCAAGCATCCCTTGTAGGGATATCGCGTCTGATTTGATAAATAAATAAATAAATGTGCTCTCGCGGGCGTGTATCAGACTGTTACCAGCTAAAGTAATATATATTATACTGGGATTAAATATATTCCAATAATTATTAATATTTAGATTATTTGTCAGGGATATTGTTATATTAGGTTGGGAGGTCATTTTCTTCGCAATTTTTTTTATATATTCACCAGGATTTGCGCTTTTGATTTGGTCAAAAGATTTAAAATAATTCATAGATATTTTAATCATTTATACATTTATATCTTTGAATTAACATTTTATCATAGATTATTTTAAATAATTACTTTTCTATAACATTTTTTCATTTATAAAGAAATATATGATAGCGATGGAGAATTAGAGCATTAAATATTGTATTTTTCTTTTAAATTGAAAAAGTGAAATGTGGAATAGAGATTGAAAAAGAAGTTTAGTTAAACAAAAATGTTTGCTAAATATATTCTAAGTTAATTTTTCTCACTTATCAACTAAATTCTATATCAATTTTCATTCGGTAGATTCTGATAAATATTTGTCGGATCGGTTCAAAATCACATTAATAGGTACCGCTCAACAAGAGCAACCTAGTTTATGATAATTGAAACAGTGAATAATATATGAAGGTTATTCACATATTAAACAAAATTTTAACGCGGGATTAAATCCCGGTTCATGACTGTCGGGAATCGAGGGTCTTACCAACTCGTCCACCGATTATGCTTATAAAAGGAAAAACAACTCACAAACGCATTTATTTTAAAAAAGGAGGTTAAAGTTTTAGACTTTTCTATAGTTAGTGCATATAGTTAAGGTATATTCGTCATCTTCATGGTATAAGCTCGTACATTGTAACGAAATTCTTTACACTTCTAAATGTAAAGAAGAAGGTGTGTCAGGAAGAATCTAGAGGTAAAAAATCTATAAAATGGAATAATACAAATAAAATATAAAATATAGTACGAAATAAAAGAAATATGTTTTAAAATTAATAAAGTTATTAAATTGATGTATAAGGTTTTCAAGAAGTTATCCAGGTATACATATATATATATACATACCTTCTTTAACGAAGCAGACGATGCTCCAACGTCAACACGAAAAGGGACTCGAATGGTAGGTCTTCCCTTACATTATATACAGCCGCTGACCTCTTCGCCCATTGGTCGAAAGCCTGTGACGTCATAAGTTGCCACACTCCAAGAGGATCGTTCTTTTAACTATGCCGGTACCTTTGTTTGTTACAGTGACATCAGATCCTTATTCCACCCCCCCCCCCTCCTTCCCCCCCCCCCCCCCCCCCCTTTTTTTTTATGTTTTGCTATTTTAAAATTTCGTCTGCTTTTTTAAAATTTTCGTCTGCTATTTAAAATTTTCGTCTGCCTCGTTTTTTTACACATATATGAAATATTTCTATTTTGTTCTTATTAAATATTCGTTATATATAATTATATATTTTTAACCTTGAGGATATAAATGTCTAAAAAAAATGATTATATATTTTCCCCCAATATTTTTTTTTTCTCTTTTAAACGATTTTCCGCTTTTATGATTTGTTGACACCCACATCTCATTGATTTTTCTAAAAAAATATAAAGATATATGTTAGAACTCTTCTCTTTATATTATACCACTCGCTCTATTGAAAAATGAAGGGTTAAAATTTGAATATAGGCATATATGCAAATTGATACGTGAAATAAAAAATGAAAGTAGATCATTGTTGACCTGCATTTAACTTGCAAGATATTTTATATATAAATAAATATGAATTTACAAATAAAGATAAAGAATTCCTCCTGGATTGAATTTAGGCGATAAAAACATGGCGAAGGAAGACGAGTTTCTTTTATTGGTGCATTAGAGCAAGAAACTCGTCTTCCTTCGCCATGTTTTTATCGTATAAATAAATATATTTAATATATATTCTTGAAAATTTAAAAAAAATAATATATATATAATCCAGAGTTTGTAAAATTTTCTATGAAGTATTGTACTTAAGGTTCAGTTGTTTACGCAAGAGATTGCGTTTTTACCATTTGCATATTTTTGAAATAGAAATTTCCATTGACAAAATTAATGTTTCAAGGTCACTTAAACGTATCTCAAAAGAAGTTATATATGAAATTTCAACAAGTCCATGAATATATATTTCAGACCTACAGCGTCGCATATATAAGCAGAATTTTCCTATACAGTATTAGAGATCTAGAAAGAGGTCTGGTAGATTAAATTGGCGAAACCGCTGGGAGGGTTCACCATTGATGAGCTAAGCCCTTTCCAATATTTTTTTGTTCGCACAGTAAGGACATTAGTTATTTCAAAATAGTTATTTTGAAAATAAAGCAATCTATATTTAAATATTTAAGTAATAAAATTGCATATTGGATAGAAATATAAAGGGTGGTCGCGAATCATTTTATTTTTTTTATTAAAAATTAAAAGGTAAATAAGAGCTAATAGATTTCGATAATTTTAATTCTTTCTTTAATATTGTTGCACCAGGTTGCGGCTTGGCAGACTCTTCAACCTTGATTCTCTCCTGTGCTGGGTCTTGTATCTTACCAGAGCGTGTTTCAACCATCCTACAAATTTATATAAGGGAATAATGAGATAACTTTAAGTAGCCTCCAGAATCATTTATTTATTTCTCACATCAAAGAAAGCAGTGAAGTCACACAGTATACCTAAATACACAAATGGTGATTCTATAATACATATATTCTGTTTAATAAAATAAATAAATATAAATTTAAAATATATGAAAAATAATATTACAAATTAAAATAAAATAGGTGCATTAGCCATGATGCAACAATATCAAGAGATGATATTTTTTCAATTAAACTTGGATGGAACCTAAACACACACATATATGTTAATTAGATAAATATTATAAATAATTGATTTGTTAAACTTAAAAAAAATGGTATCAGGGGGTCAGTGGAAGGATGGTCTAAACTGTTGGTTTTCGACCGCTACGACCCGGGTTCGATTCCCGCTCCAATGGCCCCCGATTCTTGCAAAATTCCAAACCCACCAGCAAGTGCAAGTAACCAAACGGGGCTCTGACACATTTGTAAGTGCAAAGACGAACTGCTTTTCACATGTGTAGACATGTGGTGCACTTACAGTAAAAGCAGTCGCCTACTTCTACCCACCATGATTATCCTGGCCTGTACCACGTGTACTAGAGATAAGCAAAAATAAAATGGTATCAGGACTTACGGGCCACCCTGTATATTATATAATAGTTGTAATTTATTATATAATTTTTGGAATTATTGACAGAGCGTGCCTATTCCCAGAGGAGAGTTCTGTTGTTTATTTTCAAACCTGGCAGATAGGTGTAAAATATATATTTTCCAATATGCTTGGTCATCTCGAAAATTACAGATCAACAAACCTACGCAAATGGTTCTAAGATTAGTTACAAGAAAAGAAACGTTCAAGAAAAGAAAGGAAGATGAGATTTTCTATAAAGAAAAGAAATGGTGGAAAAGAGCTGAAGACATTGAAGAAATGGAAATCAATGAGATATTTGTTCATCAATGGACAAACCTGGATGGATTAAAAGAAGATGCAAAAGTTAACGATATGCATTATTGCTTTGGGGAAAGGTGCGAAGCATACGCATAAATAGCATCTTTGAAACAGAGAATTGCTGCTGTGGAAACAGGCCATCCAAGAACCTCGGTTTTCCAGCAAAAAGTTAACAATTCTGGAAGGCCTGTTGTCAAAGTTCCTACATTTGATGGACAATCATCATGAACCTCCTTCAAAACCCAGTTCAATGTGGTTGCCCAAGCTAACGGATGGAACGTTAGAGATAAGGCAAGCTTTTTGGCTGCTGCACTTCGTGGTCCTGCAGTGGAAGTTCTCCAGATGATTCCGGAACAACTTCGCCTAGACTTCAACGCCCTGATTGATGCGTTGGAGTCTCGATATGGAGAAGAACATTACCAACAGCTTCATCTAGTAAAGTTCAAGAATAGACTACAAGATAAGAAAGAAAGTTTGCAGGATTTGGCCAACGACATTCGACGCCTGGCAAGATTAGCCTTTCCAACGTGTCCATCTGAAAGACTTTATGGCCCAACAACAGTTTATTGATGCCATCGGAGACCCAGTAACCCAGAAGTTTGCCAGACTTTCAAGTGCGACTACTCTACAAGAAACCCTTGTCCAAGTCATGAAGTATGAAGCTGCCCAACAAGCCTCAAGGGGAAGTTATCGCGTGGCTAGACAAGTTAAATTGGATAATCCAGAAAGAGAAAAAGGTCGCTGCTGGACCTGTGGAGCTAACGATCACCTGTCTCCAACTTGCCCCCGAAAAGTCAAACAGCGCAGTGATACAGGATGCTGGAAATGTGGACAAGATGGCTACATAAGGGGACAACTGTCCAGATAACTCTAAAACCATCTCAGCCCCTAGGAAGAATCAGGAAAACTACGAATAGTCGGCTTTTCGGGGCGAAAGCTGTCTGGGTCATTCGAGAATGCCCCTGATGGTACCATCCAAGTCTTCATCTTCGAAATACAGAAAATGGATATTGCTACGGGGATTTATAAATGGAAGAAGCTGCGACATGGTAATTGACACCGGAGCTAACGTCATCCTCGTGCGAGAATGCTGATGCGCTTTAAAGAAAGCCGTGTGTTCCACAATGTGGACATTGTGATCGTGCTGAAGAAAAATATGGTGTAAGACAAGTTACAGAGCAAGAAAGCGATGAAGGGAAAGAGCAACAATGGACTGGACAAGATTTATGAAAAGCTCAACGTGAAGACCGAGATCTCTTGCCAATGATAAATTGGAAGGAATCAGATGAAATACCATCCTGGGAAGATGTGGCCCCGTACAGTCCTAAAATCGAAAGTCTCTGGTCTCTCTGGAATTCGTTGACTCTGAAAGATGGTGTCATATACAGGAAATGGGAGAGAGAGTATGGAAAGCGTGTTGGTGTTACCCAAATCTCATGTACCTTTGGCTCTCCAGAAGATGCATTGAAGTCCCACGGGAAGTCACTTCGGCATCATAAAACATTGTCCAAAGTTAGAGAAAGATTTTGTTGGCCAGAAAGTCGAGCTGATGTCGAAAAATGGTGCAGAAACTGTACACAATGTTTAGCGAGAAAGGGACCGACAACAAGATCCAAAGGAAAGTTGAAGATCTGCAATGTAGGTGCCCCATTTGAATGGATTGCCATTGATATTGTGGGACCCTTTCCAAAAGGCGACCTAGCAAATAAGTACATCCTAGTAATAATGGATTACTTCACTAAATGGTCTGTCGCAGTCCCTATTCCAGACCAAGAGGCTTCAATTGTATCCGAGGCGCTACTGCAAGATTGGGTCTGCATTTTTGGTGTGCCCAGAATTCTTCATTCCGACCGAAGAAGAAATTCCGATTCAAAATTTTTCCAAGAACTGAGTAGACGATTAGGCATTGAGAAAACAAGAACTACACCTTTGCATCCTCAATATGATGGAATGGTTGAACGTTTTAATAGGACTCTTACACAACACCTGACCATGTTTGTCGACAAGAATCAAAGAGACTGGGATCAACATCTTCCCATGCTCCTGATGGCCTATCGATCAGCTGAGCATGAATCGACTGGTTATAGTCCTGCTAGAATGCTATTTGACCATGAATACCGAATGCCTTGTGATGTGCTCCTTGGTCGTCCAGAAGAAACCTTCGAAAACAATAATGAGTACATCTCTCACCTGGAAGAAAGGATGCTGACCATTCACCAGTGGGCAAGAGAAAAACTTCATTTTTCCAGTGAGAAAATGAAAGACAGATACAACGTCAAGACTTCTAACAAGACTTTCAAAGAGGGTGAAATGGTTTGTCTCCATAATCCTCAACGGAAGAAAGGACTTTCTCTAAACTTCAGTAGGTTACATACTAACAGATTATACATACTTTCTATCCCCAACACAAAGGTATTTGTAAAGGTGTATCTGAAGATGATTTAAATATTTGGTCGTTTTTCTTAGTATCCTTATGGGTAATTTATCGAGAAATATTTGCATATTGCCGTTCATTATGCTTATGCCATTTTCCTCTTAAAACCAGCACCTTCCTCAAGCCAGAAATGGGTAATCTTTCTTACAATTCATGGGACTCTATATATTATTTCATTCGTATTTTATTTTATAAACACGTTGTCCGTGAGGATAGATAGTTAAAAGAAAAACATATATCTCTTCGTAATTCTCATTTTTTAGAATAATTCCGTTTTCCTTATTGTTGTTAGTATTATCCATTTCGAATTATAAGTTCCATTATCTAAAAATCACATTACTTTCCTTCTTGATTCTGTTGTTGTTGTTGTTGTCGTGTCCAATGAAGAGCCTCAGATGTCCCCATACATCTCTATCACAGCAGCAGCAATGCCCACTATCTTGGGTGTGTAAAGCTGCTGTTCTGGGTCCATGTCAATTTTCTGTTGTTGTTGTTGTTGTTGTCGTGTCCAATGAAGAGCCTCAGATGTCTTCATACATCTCTATCACAGCAGTAGCAATGTCCACTATCTTGGGTGTGTAAAGCTGCTGCTCTGGGTCTATGTCAATTTTCTGTTGTTGTTGCCGTATCCAATGAAGAGCCTCAGATGTCTCCACACATCTCTATCACAGTAGTCGCAATGTCCTCTACCTTGGGTGTGTAAAGCTGCTGCTCTGGGTCCATGTCAATTTTCTGTTGTTGTTGTCGTGTCCAATGAAGAGCCTCAGATGTCTCCATACATCTCTATCACAGCAGCAGCAATGTCCACTATCTTGGGTGTGTAAAGCTGCTGCTCTGAGTCTATGTCATTTTTCTGCAAGACTATGGCCATTGCTGTACATGAGAATATGTGGGTAGGTGTTAGTTCCACACCAGGGCAGTTGTTACATGTTCTATAGGTTCTTGTGCCATCTGGATGTATTGTCATTCCTTTATAGTTTTTTGTTCCAAGTCTTGTTATAGTTTTTGTCAGTTTTCTCTCAGAGTTTATTTCACATATATTGATCTTATTTTTTGTTTAATTATCTTTTATTTTGCCAAGGCATCAGCGTAAAATACTGACTATAAACTACTGAATTTGAAAATGGTATAATAAAGCCATTAAGAACATTTATTTTTACTTATCCTGATTAAGAACATCATAGTGAAAAGGTGTTTTTTCATTTTCCTTATTTATTGTCATAGGAGTAAATATCCACTTATTCCAACCTTTCTTTTTCTTTAATTTCATATCTTCAGTCACCCACTATAACCACCCTTGTCAAAGAAACCATTCTTATATTTAAAAAAAGGCATCTCCTGATCGTCCAACTTTAAGTTGATGATGGCTATCGCCATCTATCGGAATAAATATCAAATATTCGTTGATTTTTTAATTATTTCATAATTCGCTAAATAATATTCTTAATCAATCAAGAAAAGCTAACCACGTACACGTTTCGAGCCGTTTTCATGTTGCCCTCCTGAATAACCAGTTTTTTTTTTGTCGTTGAGGTACAGCTTACACCACGCTGACGAGGGCCAACAGCCCGAAACGCGTGCGTATAATAAACTCCTTCTGACCTAATTCTATATTGTTTCAAATGATTTGGTAAAATCCTTTTTTTTAAATCAATTTTTATTTATTTATTTCAATTCAAAACGTTATATCCCCCTAGGGATACTTGCGCTAAATGTACATACAAATATAACAAAGAAAATATTCAACATGGAAAGATACACAGAAAGTAACTTAGAAAGATTCATAAATATTATTTACATATAGAAATAATCTTTGAATTTTATTTACAGTTACATCATTAAATTTAAAAATATATACATATATACATACATATACACGCATACACCTATATATTGTTTACAACCACAAGATATGTCCAATATTTCCTTGATATCGTTACATCAATGGTAAGAGTAAACACTTATTTCAGCTTCAGTCACCCACTATCACCCACCCTTGTCAAGGAAACAAAACCTATATTAAAAAAAGGCATTTCCTGATCGTCCAACTTTAAAGGTCAAATATTGTAGAAAATATAAAAAGAACAAATACAGATGTTCTTCTTTAGAAAATAAATTCCACATTATTCCCCTGAAGAGATTGATAGGAAGACACTGAAATGTCGGGAGTTAAATAAATCATTGGTTGTTGTGGCTTCAGTTAAACCTGTCTATAGCGCCCCCTCTTGGGACTCACCAAAATAGGGTGCTATAGAGAGGGTGTACTATAGACAGGTCACTTTTAATGTAAATCGCATCGTACTACGTATTTAAAATCGGGTGCTATAGAGAGGGAGGCGCTATTTAGAGGGGGCGCTATAGACAGGTCACTTTTAATGTAAATTGCATCGTACTACGTATTTAAATTCGGGTGCTATAGAGAGGGAGGCGTTATTTAGAGGTGGCGCTATAGACAGGTCACTTTTAATGTAAATCGCATCGTACTACGTATTTAAAATCGGGCGCTATAGAGAGGAAGGCGTTATTTAGAGGGGGTGCTATAGACAGGTCACTTTTAATGTAAATCGCATCGTACTACGTATTTAAAATCGGGCGCTATAGAGAGGGAGGCGCTATTTAGAGGGGGGCGCTATAGACAGGTCACTTTTAATGTAAATCGCATCGTACTACGTATTTAAAATCGGGCGCTATAGAGAGGGAGGCGCTATTTAGAGGGGGCGCTATAGACAGGTCACTTTTAATGTAAATCGCATCGTACTACGTATTTAAAATCGGGCGCTATAGAGAGGGAGGCGCTATTTAGAGGGGGCGCTATAGACAGGTCACTTTTAATGTAAATCGCATCGTACTACGTATTTAAAATCGGGAGCTATAGAGAGGGAGGCGCTATTTAGAGGGGATGCTATAGACAGGTCACTTTTAATGTAAATCGCATCGTACTACGTATTTGAAATCGGGCGCTATTTAGAGGGGGCGCTATAGACAGGTCACTTTTAATGTAAATCGCATCGTACTACGTATTTAAAATCGGGCGCTATAGAGAGGGGGGCGCTATTTAGAAGGGGCGCTATAGACAGATCACTTTTAATGTAAATCGCATCGTACTACCTATTTAAAATCGGGCGCTATTTAGAGGGGGCGCTATAGACAGGTCACTTTTAATGTAAATCGCATCGTACTACGTTTTTAAAATCGGGTCCTATAGAGAGGGAGGCGTTATTTAGAGGGGGCGCTATAGACAGGTCACTTTTAATGTAAATCGCATCGTACTACGTATTTGAAATCGGGCGCTATTTAGAGGGGGCGCTATAGACAGGTCACTTTTAATGTAAATCGCATCGTACTACGTATTTAAAATCGGGCGCTATAGAGAGGGAGGCGCTATTTAGAAGGGGCGCTATAGACAGGTCACTTTTAATGTAAATCGCATCGTACTACCTATTTAAAATCGGGCGCTATTTAGAGGGGGCGCTATAGACAGGTCACTTTTAATGTAAATCGCATCGTACTACGTTTTTAAAATCGGGTGCTATAGAGAGGGAGGCGTTATTTAGAGGGGGCGCTATAGACAGGTCACTTTTAATGTAAATCGCATCGTGCTACGTATTTAAAATCGGGCGCTATAGAGAGGGAGGCGCTATTTAGAGGGGGCGCTATAGACAGGTCACTTTTAATGTAAATCGCATCGTACTACGTATTTAAAATCGGGCGCTATAGAGAGGGAGGCGCTATTTAGAGGGGGGTACTATAGACAGGTCACTTTTAATGTAAATCGCATCGTACTACGTATTTAAAATCGGGCGCTATAGAGAGGGAGGCGCTATTTAGAGGGGGGTACTATAGACAGGTCACTTTTAATGTAAATCGCATCGTACTACGTATTTAAAATTGGGTGCTATAGAGAAGGAGGCGCTATTTAGAGGGGGCGCTATAGACAGGTCACTTTTAATGTAAATGGCATCGTACTACGTATTTAAAATTGGGTGCTATAGAGAAGGAGGCGCTATTTAGAGAGGGTGCTATAGACAGGTCACTTTTAATGTAAATCGCATCGTACTACGTATTTAAAATCGGGCGCTATAGAGAGGGAGGCGTTATTTAGAGGGGGCGCTATAGACAGGTTTAACTGAAGCTACACCAACCAATAATTTATTCAACTCCGGACGTTTCAGTGTCTTCCTGTCTCAGAGGAATGTCCCCTGGATAAATGTTTCCCTGAAGAGAGTGATAGAAAGTCACTGAAATCTCGCGAATTAGATAAACTGTTGGTTAATGTGTTTTTTCTACTTCAAACCAACACATGAACTTCAAAAATTTCTTCTTTATTTATACAGATTTCAGTCGGTTATCTTGTCTTCATAGTAACTACCTAGAAATTTCAGAAAGTGCTGTGTGAGCAGAAGAGCTTAAATTGACTTGTTCCATTATATGTATGTTCCATATGTAAATACCTGTTTTCTTTCCTCTTTTCGCTCTCCAATTCTCCCACCCATATTTCCAAAAAAAATGTTTTTTTTTTTTTTTTCAAATTCATATTCTTTTTTTCCATAGGATTATTCAAATAATAAGCTGTATATATTTACCATGTGTATATAATCTTTCTCAATTTTTACCCCTTTGTATATTTCCCACTTTCATTGGTTTCTCCGTCTTGTAACCCCAAGAAGAATCCTCTGTAAAACCTGTGTGTCTTAATAAAGATTTTTGTGTGTGTGAAATTTCAGAAAAACCAAAGTTTTCTTGAACTCTAAAACCTTTATAAATAGTTCCGATTTGTTTCAATTTTGTGAGGAATTCCGTTTTTAACGTAATTTCTTCATTAAGATGATGTTTATGGGTATTTTAGAAATGTTAAGGACAAGGCCCACTTTCGAAATTTGGAAAAAAGATTTACGGGAGGTCGCGAGATAGATAGACTTCCAACTTGTAGAAGGAATGGTTGACAATGATGATGGAAAAACACCCAAAGATGTAGACTTGATTGTTTTGATTTTTGAGAAAAAAAAAGCTTTAGAATTTCAAATTCAATATTCGAAAGATATTGAAAATATTAATGTTAGTATACTTCAACTATCTATACTTCAACTATGTATCATATTTACATATTAGATTTCTCTTTTAAAAATAGAGCAATCCATAAATGAATCTTTAATTTTAAATAATGAATTAATTGAAGGATTAAATCAATATTTAGACACCAAATGTCAAAACAAAGCTACAGCTATCAGCCTTATTCAAACTAAAACTTTTTAATTATAGATTTCTCTGTAAAAATACTATATAATCTCTCTATATTGTCTTGTTTATATGTTTTAGTTACCTGAAGAAGAGCTTACCCCGAAAGCTTCCTTTGATTAGATGAGTAAAAAAAGAGTTAAGACGTTATATCAGTTTTGTATTTTGTAATTTGGAGAGATATCTCATCAACCTTTTTATAAAAATAAGAAGAAAAAAAAGACATCTCTTTTGATTGTGCAACTAAAAGTTGCTTACGGTTTGCGCCATCTATCGGAATAAATATCAACAAATTGTTGATTTTTTAAAGAATTATTTCAGAATTTGTCAAAAATACCCATTCTTGATTATTTAGAAATTCTAACCACGTATTTGTCCAATTCTGGAATAATTAAAAATCAGTTGTTGTTGTTGTTGTGTCCAATGAAGAGTCTCAGATTTCTCCATACATCTCTATCACAGCAGTCGTAATATCCTCTATCTTGGGTGTGTAAAGCTGCTGTTCTGGGTCCATGTCAATTTTCTGTTGTTGTTGTCGTGTCCAATGAAGAGCTTCAGATGTCTCCATACATCTCTATTACAGCAGCAGCAATGTCCTCTATCTTGGGTGTGTAAAGCTGTTGCTCTGGGTCCATGTCAATTTTCTGTTGTTGTTGTCGTGTCCAATGAAGAGCCTCAGATGTCTCCATACATCTCTATCACAGCAGCAGCAATGTTCACTATCTTGGGTGTGTAAAGCTGCTGTTCTGGGTCTATGTCAATTTTCTGTTGTTGTTGTCGTGTCCAATGAAGAGCCTCAGATGTCTCCATACATCTCTATCACAGCAGTCGTAATGTCCTCTATCTTGGGTGTGTAAAGCTGCTGCTCTGGGTCTATGTCAATTTTCTGTTGTTGTTGTCGTGTCCAATGAAGAGCCTCAGATGTCTCCGTACATCTCTATTACAGCAGCAGCAATGTCCACTATCTTGGGTGTGTAAAGCTGCTGTTCTGGGTCTATGTCAATTTTCTCTTGTTGTTGTTGTGTCCAATGAAGAGCCTCAGATGTCTCCGTACATCTCTATTACAGCAGCAGCAATGTCCACTATCTTGGGTGTGTAAAGCTGCTGTTCTGGGTCTATGTCAATTTTCTCTTGTTGTTGTCGTGTCCAATGAAGAGCCTCAGATGTCTCCGTACATCTCTATTACAGCAGCAGCAATGTCCACTATCTTGGGTGTGTAAAGCTGCTGCTCTGGGTCCAGGTTAATTTTCTGTTGTTGTTGTCGTGTCCAATGAAGAGCCTCAGATATATCCATACATCTCTATTACAGCAGCAGCAATGTCCACTAGCTTGGGTGTGTAAAGCTACTGCTCTGGGTCCATGTCAATTTTCTGTTGTTGTTGTCGTGTCCAATGAAGAGCCTCAGATATATCCATACATCTCTATCACAGCAGCTGCAATGTCCACTACCTTGGGTGTGTAAAGCTGCTGCTCTGGGTCCATGTCAATTTTCTGTTGTTGTTGTCGTGTCCAATGAAGAGCCTCAGATATATCCATACATCTCTATTACAGCAGCAGCAATGTCCACTATCTTGGGTGTGTAAAGCTGCTGCTCTGGGTCCATGTCAATTTTCTGTTGTTGTTGTCGTGTCCAATGAAGAGCCTCAGATGTCTCCATACATCTCTATCACAGCAGCAGCAATGTCCACTACCTTGGGTGTGTAAAGCTGCTGTTCTGGATCCATGTCAATTTTCTGTTGTTGTGTCCAATGAAGAGCCTCAGATGTCTCCATACATCTCTATTACAGCAGTCGCAATGTCCTCTATCTTGGGTGTGCAAAGCTGCTGTTCTGGGTCCATGTCAATTTTCTGTTGTTGTTGTCGTGTCCAATGAAGAACCTCAGATGTCTCCATACATCTCTATCACAGCAGCATCAATGTCCACTATCTTGGGTGTGTAAAGCTGCTGTTCTGGGTCCATGTCAATTTTCTGTTGTTGTTGTCGTGTCCAATGAAGAGCCTCAGATGTATCCATACATCTCTATTACAGCAGCAGCAATGTCCACTATCTTGGGTGTGTAAAGCTGCTGCTCTGGGTCCATGTCAATTTTCTGTTGTTGTTGTCATGTCCAAAGAAGAGCCTCAGATATATCCATACATCTCTATCACAGCAGCAGTAATGTCCACTATCTTGGGTGTGTAAAGCTGCTGCTCTGGGTCCATGTCAATTTTCTGTTGTTGTTGTTGTCGTGTCCAATGAAGATCCTCAGATGTCTCCATACATCTCTATCACAGCAGTCGTAATGTTCTCTATCTTGGGTGTGTAAAGCTGCTGTTCTGGGTCCATGTCAATTTTCTGTTGTTGTTGTTGTCGTGTCCAATGAAGATCCTCAGATGTCTTCATACATCTCTATCACAGCAGTCGTAATGTTCTCTATCTTGGGTGTGTAAAGCTGCTGTTCTGGGTCCATGTCAATTTTCTGTTGTTGTTATCGTGTCCAATGAAGAGCCTCAGATATATCCATACATCTCTATTACAGCAGCAGCAATGTCCACTATCTTGAGTGTGTAAAGCTACTGCTCTGTGTCCATGTCATTTTTTTTTTAAATCAGTGATTAGTTGATATTTTTTCCAACAAATGGCGTAAGCCATCAGCAACTTTCAGTTTCACAATCAGGAGATGTATTTTTCTTAATTTATCCAACTTTTCTCAGTACAATTTCACTTTTGTGATATTACTTCACTTTTTATATAAAGGTGTATTATCCTTTTGACGTTTCGACGATCCACTGTCACTCATAAAAAAAGATAGAAAGCCTTTTGGTGAAGTATTGTCTTATATTTTACTGGTAAGTTTCCGTCTTTATTAAAAATGGCGAAGGTGGTTTGCCGAAACGTTAAAAGAGCGATAAACGTTTATAAAAACTTTATTTTCAAAAGGGCTACTTTTGTTCATTCACAGGGAAAGGACCCTTTTTAAGTTTTCTCTTTGACTTGAGAGCTACAAATGATCCAACATGTGAATGTTATCTAGATGTTGAAACATCATCTTTTGTTGGTTTGTCCTCTAACTAACCAAATTGTACTTGCTTACTTTGACAAAATGCCATCTTTCTGTATATACTCAATCTTATGAACACTTTGGCAAGTTTAGAGCAATTTGTACACAGATTTATAATCACTACATCGTGTAAATAATTAAAGATATATGATTGTGTATGTTTTATATAGAGACAGCTCGAGTTATGCCATATATATATAGTTGATAGATAAGGCCATAAGTTAGGATGTTCCCTCTCTTAACATTTTTTTTTTAAATTACCCCTAGTACACGTGGTACAGGTCATGATAATCATGGTGGGTAGTTAGCGACTGCTTTTACTGTAAGCGCACCACATGTCTACACATGTAAAAAGCAATTCGACTTTGCATTTACAAATGTGCCAGAGCCCCGTTTGGTTACTTGCACTCGCTGGTGGGGTTGGACTTTTGCAAGAATCGGGGGCCATTGGATCATTTTTTAATTTTATTTTAATCGGAAAAAAGTGTCCAATGCGGGAATCGAAGCCGGGTCGTAGCGGTCGAAAACCAAACGATTTAACCAGCCTTCCACCGACCCCCTTCTCTCTTAAAATAAATATAATTAATTGTTCATCTCTGCATTCTGATTTGTAAAGAAAACAGCTCCCTTATGTTTAAAGCAATATTAATGAAGATAACATTCATTTGGACAAAAGAAAACCTGTCCAATATTTATAATATACTAGCGGATGTACCCGGCTTCGCCCGTGTTTTACCCGAGTAAAGGTTTGTCTAACGAATCTCTCGATAAAGTGAACATTTTTTTCCCGGTCCCTTGAAAAATACTCGATAAGTTGAATAAAATCAATATTAATCGGTACCCGAGTAAAGGTCTGTCTAACAAACATTTGTTAAAACAATTCTCTATAAACTTATAAAAAGAAACAGATATATTTTGATAATTTGAAACTGATAAAGTGATCATTTTTCCCGGTCCCTGTGTGCCGTCATTCTGAATTTTGTCTTTCCTAATTTTCTACATTACAAAATCATCGTTTTATCTAGTGAACATTTTTTCCCGGTCCCTTGAAAAATACTCGATAAGGTTGAATAAATTCATGGTCGTTTATGGAAGATGGACGAAATTCCCGGAGGTCATCTTGGGCAAGCTCCCGCGAGGCTTTTTTTCTTGTCTACTTGGCACAGCTGTGTCACCAACTCTGCCCTGATTGGTCGGTGGGTACTTGGACTGTCGGCCGGCGGCCGGACGAATCCATTCTCTCACGGGGTGGGGCAGACCTAAGCCTATCTCCGTCGCAAGGTGGCGCTGCTTGCGAGTTAAAGCTACAAATCTGCAAATAACTCTAAGGATATTAAAGATATTCAAGAAATTATTTTTCGTAAACCTTTCCGGGGATATGCCTAATAATATCCCAAAATTTCACGGCGATTGGAAGTATGGTTTTTGAATCCATAGAGGACACACACACACACACACGCGAGCGAGCGGCCACGCTTTTTCGAGCTCCGCCGTTTTCGCCTCTGGCGTGCGTGTTGATGGCGGATGGTATGTCGAATTTGGTACCAAAAGATGGCCCAGGCTCTGCTGATCAAGTGCCTGAAAGGCCCAGCAACCTGTCGCAAGCGGGCGAGAAATTAGCCCCGAAAAACGGAAATTTGAAGAATTTCAATGAAAATTCTTCAGAATCTGAAAACTATGCAAATTCGCCGGCAGGCGACATGCATGCAAATCCGGCCGCCGCGCGTGGTGACGTCACGGCGCCGAAAACTGCTGCTGCTACCAGCGCAACTCCAGCTAGCCCGGCCTCGCTCAACTGGGCCGACAGCGAGATGGCGGAGGTCGACGCCAACGAGGGTTTTACCGTTGTGAAGAGCAAGAAACGGCGCCGCACTTCAACAACGCCGGAG
>CP092879.1:69068371-69192751 GCA_030710605.1 Cordylochernes scorpioides
CGAGTTTTACAAAAGAAAATCTATTTCTAAAGACACTTCGAACATGTAATATTTTGCCTAATTAGTTTAATATTTGTTTTTATTTAATTGTTTGTACACAGAGTTAATGATGATAATTGTGAGTATATGTATACTAGCCGAATAACCCGGGCAACGCCCGGGATTTTACCCGATTAAATGCTTTTATTCAAATACTATTCGTTACAATTATAAATTCGCGTCGTGGATGTCATTCTTGTATAATATATAAATGAGTTTTAAAAATTGTAAAAAAAAAAAAAAAATGCATCGGCCGGGAATCGAACTCGGGCGGCTCGCGTGGCAGGCGAGCATTCTACCACTGAACAACCGATGGTTATGAGAAATGGCCATATTTGGGTATTTATTCCATTCACAAAAGCAAACGGTGACAGAATTGATTAAGAAAGAATTTATTATGACGCTGATAACTGTATATTTTAATGTATATGTAGTGTTTGTGTATATAGACTCGTTTGTATTTTAATGTGGAATCGTGTTAACTATGTTTGTTGTTTGCATTGAAAATAAATACTATTTTCAAGTCTTCTGGTTAGAATATATTGCACATATGTAAACATACAATAAAGTTATATTAACACATTACAATTATACTTCTAAAATTCCTCATATTTGCTTATCTTTCTAATTTGTAAGAGATAACCAGGTATGAACAAAATTGCCTCTGTCTCCTTCAAAAAAAAAAAAGCAGATGACCTATAAACGGTATCTTGGGTTTGTAAAGCTGCTGTTCTGGGTCAATGGTGATTTTCTGTTGTTGTTTTGGTGTCCAATGAAGATCCTCAGATGTATCCATGCATCTCTCTCACAGCAGTCGCAATGAGGAGACTATTTCTGGCTTAGAACAACCACTGTCACACGTGTTAAAGGACAACAGCAAAGACTTTCCACTTTCTTGTTTTTTCTCTCAATGAGTTTATAATAATTTTATTGACTATATGTTTACCAGCATATTTTATCTAAAATTAAAAAAAAAAAGCATTTTCTGATCATACTCATATGAGCTTTTTTAGATGGCAGAGCTCCATCTAGTGGAACAAAAATCAACTAAACCAATTTTAAAAACCAACAACGAACGCGTTTCGGGCTGTTGGTCTTTATCAGCGTGGTGCAGGCTGTACATCTACAATCAAAAATATTTTGGTCCCAGAGGCTTCTTGAGAAGTTAAGAAATGGATTAATTTTGTAATTGTCTTTTTTTTCACAGTATTATATAAAATAAAAAATGGCATATCCTGACCAGGAGCACATGTGCTTTACAGAAGGCAGAGCGCCATCTGGTGGAACAGAAATCAACTAAATATTGATTTAACCTGTTCCCTGATATTTGGTCAACCCAAATTTCTTGATAAATTAAGAAAAGCCATCCACGAACGCGTTTCGTGCTGTTGGAGCTCGTCAGAGTGGAGTAGGCTGTACCTATTATATAAGTTTTAAGATTCATTTTGAATTATTTCCTTTGTGTTTTCCTTATAGATTTCATGGTCACAGATAGATTTATTGAATAACGTTGTTTTCACCCCTTTTTTTAAATATAGGTATTTGAGTGACAACCCATATTTTCAATTATAATATGAAGAGATATACCAATAAAAATTCAATTATATAACCTCTCAGAAGAAATATATGTATATATCTATGATGCTCATTTCATTTTTATGGCCCCATTGTTAGCAAAACACCTTTATCGACCATTCTATTCAAATGCAATCCATAAATTTCTTTCTTCCATTTCTATTTGACCGTGAAAGTGTGTTGTCTTTTATCTCACCAGTAAAACATTTAATTAATTATTTATTCATGTTAGTTATTATATCTTTGTTAAGTTATTTAGACAATACGAAGTTTCGTTTGTTTTTTTTTTACAATTCGTTAAATGAATCAGACGATAGTATTAACCTGCCGCCATTTTGATTTCAAATTTTAGAAAATTTGAAAAGAAATACAGCGTTCATTTTAAGTATTAAATTTCATTTTTTTAGTGTTATATATGTAAGTTATATATATATATATATAAATTTGAAACTATTATAGACGCGTAAGATTCTTTTTGAAATTAAACAATTTCTACTGCCCTTACTGCAATGGAAAATTAATGGGAGGGCCTGGCTCATCAGTGGTGAACCCTCCCAGCGGTTTCGCCAGTTTAATCTACCATACCGCTGTTATATTGCATTTTTCGATCTTCCTTTTATAGTGATACTGATGTTAGACTCTTGGAATGGGTATTTTAGATGAACTATGGACATAAGCTTTGAGGACAGTAGAATTACATATAATCTCTATATATAAAAATGAATGTGTGTGTGTCCTTTATGCCTGACCAAACCACTCATTGGAACGCCATGAAACTTTGGGAAGTTATTTAGTATAGTACTGGGAAGGTTTCTGAAAAATAATTTATTGAATATCTTGAATATCCTTAGAGTTATTTGCAGATTTGTAGATTCAACTCGAAAGCAGCGCCCCCATTGCGACGATGATAATAAGTTTTTTTATCTATAAGTTTTATTATCACTAAGTTTATTATCTTAAAGATTATTCATCAAAAGTAAGATTTTCTACCTATTAATTGCGCACAAGTCAAAGTTAGTTATATTGGGAGAATAGATAAAATGATGATTTTGTAATATAGAAAATTAGGAAAGACAAAATTCAGGATGACACGGCAATTTATTTGAGACAAGAATAATGATACAATTCCAAGGCAAGATACTATTTCTTTAACTTCCAATTACCGAGGGAACCAATTAATATTGATTTTATTCAACTTATCGAGTATTTTTCAAGGGACCGGGAAAAAATGTTCACTTTATCGAGAGATTCGTTAGACAAACCTTTACTCGGGTAAAACCCGGGTGAAGCCGGGTACATCCGCTAGTTATAAATAAATATATATATATATAGTGTTATATACATAAGTTACTGATTATTCTGTATAATATATATATTATTAATATAGTTTTTAAACACTGTTTGTTGTTTCTATGTTTCTAACTTGTAACAAATGATAATAATGACAGAACCACATCTCTCACAACATATTGCGTCTTTTTACAGAAAATACGAAACTGGACAAAGAAAATGAAGAAATTCCGCCCAACAGGTATTTTACCCTTCTTTTTCTTTTGGTAAGTAAAGCAGGCGTACATCTTTCCACGTATATTATTGTTTTACAATGACTTCTTTGGGATATTTATATGAAAAATAGACACTTCGGCCAGTTAGAGTTTTTTATTTTTCTCAACGTTTCAACAAAATTCTTTTGTCTTCGTCAGGAGAAGTAAATAAAATAAAGCATTTGGCAAGGCGTTTTTTAACAATTTTTAACGCCTTGCCAAATGCTTTATTTTATTAACTTCTCCTGACGAAGACAAAAGATTTTTGTCGAAACATTGAGAGAAAAAAAAAAGACTCTAACTGGCCGAAGTGTCTCTTTTTCATAGAAATATCAATGCCGGCCAGGCAGCCTCTATCTTCAGGATTCTGTGAGATAGTTAAAAAGTGATAAGATATTTTTGTTGAATTAAAAAAAAAAAAAACTTTGAAACTGTTACTATAACCAAGAAGAGTAATTTTACAATCCGGTTTGTGTCAGGCTTATATACAGAAATAGAGAGTGTTAAACACAGAAAGAACTGGTGCCATTCTAAACTTGGTTTCAAACACATACAGCTTTATTAAGACCACAGGCATTATACAGATTCACCACAGGAAGGAAGCATAGATAGAGCTCCTATACTCCAGGCAACGCAGCACCCAACAATAGCCTCCAAGTGTAGCGATTTCAGCTTACACACACAGCTTTATTAAGAACAGCGGTCTTATACGGATTCACCACAGGAAAAAATAATAGATGGAGCTCCTATACTCCAGGCAGCGCAGCACCCAACAACAGCCTCCAAGTGTAGCGATTTCAGCTTACACACACAGCTTTATTAAGACCAGCGGTCTTATACAGATTCACCACAGGAAGGAAGCATAGATGGAACTCCTATACTCCAGGCAGCCTAGAACCCAACAACAACCTCCAAGTGTAGCAATTTCAGCTTACACACACAGCTTTATTAAGACCACTGGTCTTATACAGATTCACCACAGGAAGAAGGGATAGATGGAGCCCCTATACTCCAGACAGCCTAGAACCCAACAACAGCCTCCAAGTGTAGCGATTTCAGCTTACACACACAGCTTTATTAAGACCACAGGTATTATACAGATTCACCACAGGAATGAAGCATAGATAGAGCTCCTATACTCCAGACAGCCTAGAACCCAACAACAGCCTCCAAGTTTAGCGATTTCAGCTTACACACACAGCTTTATTAAGACCACAGGTCTTATACAGATTCACCACAGGAATGAAGCATAGATGGAGCTCCTGTAATCCAGACAGCACAGAACCCAACAACAGCCTCCAAGTGTAGCGATTTCAGCTTACACACACAGCTTTATTAAGACCACAGGTCTTATACAGATTCACCACAGGAATGAAGCATAGATGGAGCTCCTGTAATCCAGACAGCACAGAACCCAACAACAGCCTCCAGGTCCGACGTATGTCCAGTGGCCACACCGTGCATAAGTTAACGTATCACTGAAAAGACGAGTGTGGAATCAGCCGCGTTCTATTCTTCGCTTTCCTCATCCAAATAGACCACGACATTCGGCGAAATTTGGTGTACGAACAGGACACTACATAGACTAAATAAGAAAAGAGAAAAGGTATCTCCTTATCGCGCAACTGAAAGTTGCTGATGGCTTGAGCCATCTATAATTGTTTAATCAAGATTGGTCAATTCTGGAATACAATAAAAAATCAACGAATAGTTGATATTTATTCCGATAGATGGCGAAAGCCATCAGCAACTTTCAGTTGCGCGATAAGGAGATGTTTTTTTTTTTTAATTTTCTTAATTTATGAACCTTATCCCAGTACAATTTCACATTTGTACGATTTTTTCTTTAGACTTAATAGTTAAAAATGAAAATGTGCCTGCATTTAACTATATTTTTTTAGACATTTGGAATTTCATTATTTATTACACGCCATACGAAATCAATTCGAGTTAAATTTCAGTTTTTTTCTTCCATTACTTCTCTGTATGAAACACTTTCTATGTCCACCAATATATACGAATTTTTTGAAAAATAGAGATATTTATTTGTAGAAAAATGTATTTCTTCATATTGAAAGTTGTAATATATCTGAATATAAAATACTTTTTTAAATTCAATTTAAAAACTATTTTTATTTATAATATTTTTAGAATTTCTTTTTTTTTGTATCCTATTTGTATATTTAAATTAAATGCATATAGATTATTGTAAAAATACTAATAAAATGTATATAAATTTTAAAATAGAAATAAAAATAAATCCACAAAAAATTCGTGCTGTCCGTTTATATTATTGATAATTTGTTTTTCTCACGGGGAGAATTATTACAATGTGATCAAATATTGAGAAAGTCAATAAAAATCATTTGTAATTCGTCTGGTAAACAAACGAGGTTCGTCTGTTTCCATTGTTGCGCTGTGATTGGTTGACATGGTTTGATAAGTTCCGGAATTTGTTATACGTTTCATTGTATAATTACAAAATATATTTACACATAGTACTATATGTTACCCCAGGATAACAATAGAATTGTGTTTATTTATTGTATTAGATACACAATACCCATTTAAAGTCTAAATATGTGAGTGTTTTTAATTGTTCTTTTTTTTTTTCTCTTTGTGTGCTGATAGAAGAATGAGCTCCTTGTATAAAAGGAACTACCCATAATGTATGAGCCAAGATTACTAAGTGTTCTTTAAATATAAATATATATATATTTTAAATCTTTGCTAAAGTTTTTATACATTTTGTTTTCGTTATTCTCAATTCATACATCAATAATTCTTAATTAAAACCTTTTTTTAGGGTTCCTAAATAATTTTGATTTATGTCAGCTTTTAGTTACCTGAACGTTTTTACCTGTTCGAATTACAAGTTCATCTGAACACAAGGCTTTATAAGGGGGTCGGTGGAAGGATGGTCTAAACCGTTGGTTTTCGACCGCTACAACCCGGGATTAAATCCCGCATTGGGCTTTTTTTTTTTTCTGATTTAAAAAAAAAATGTTTCAATGGCCCCTGCTTCTTGCAAAAGTCCAACCCCACCAGCGAGTGCAAGTAACCAAACGGGGCTCTGGTACATTTGTAAGTGCAAAAGTTGAACTGCTTTTTACATGTGTAGACATGTGGTGCACTTACAGTAAAAGCAGTCACCTACTTCTACCCACCATGATTATCATACTTGTACCACGTGTACTAGGAATAAGCAAAAAAACAAGGGTGAGAGTGTCCTCTCATGGAGGTTCTACCGTAATTGATTAGTTTATAACAACCGTTAATTCTCCATTCTGTCTCCAGAAACTGTGTACGAAATTGTTGTACTATTATAAACTATTTTAAATATAAATTATAAACTATTTTAAACTAGGTTGCTCTTGCTAAGCGGTACCTAATAAAGTGATTTTGGAACAAGGAACTTTTATATAAATAAAAATTATTTCCCGGGCATCTACTAACTCTGCAGCGCTGGCAGAGGCGCCATATTCATTGTACATAGTGTATATAATGCATATTATATATTTTTAAAATAGTACAGACTGTACACTTTGCATGTATTGACAAGATGTCAATAAAATTATTTTATAATTGTCTAATTGTCTACTAACGTTGTATATAAATTTTATAGGTATTTATCTCTCTCTCTACTTAAAATACGACTTTAAATAATTCTAATTAAAAATGTTTATATATTATTTCCGTTTTGTCCATGAGTACATTGGTAACACAAGATGTACTGGTGAGGGTCATAGCCTGATACCATGGTGTATAAGTTGGATATTTGTCTGAATTTGCCTAAACTGGTGTTGTGAATCATTCATTATCATCATTAGTAAAGTTTTTTTTTTACTAGGGTTATAAACATAATGTGCATTTGTTCTAAGAAGTGTCTTCTTTGATACATGGATATCACTAGCCGAATGACCCGGGCAACGCCCGGGTTTTACCCGATTAAATGCTTTTATTCAAATACTATTCTTTACAATTATAAATTGGCGCCGTGGATGTCATTCTTGTGAAACGTCCCGCTCCAAAATTTGTGTCTGAGAAGCGATAATTTTATAAAGAGATGATCTGACTTTGTGTCTTCTGCTCGAATGAATGTTTTTCTGTTAGAATTTTGTTCCTGCATACTAAAAATAAACTGGCTTCACCCGTGATCTCTGCTTTTTGGAATTTTTCCGGATATAATTTTGTATCTGATAATCAAATATGATACAGCAATAGTGTCATAATCTTTTTCTGACTAAAAAAAAAACAACTATTTTTGCCCAGAACCTGTCAAATGCTTATTAAAAAAATGGCCATATTTGGGTATTTATTCCAATCACAAAAGCAAACGGTGACAGAATTGTTGATTGATTGTTGATTATGACTCTAATACTTGTATATTTTAATCCTCCTGCAACTTTATTGTAGATAATACACATTGATGCCTTGTGGACCTCATTAAATAAAGCCTGCCCTTGAATGACGAGGGCCATTACCCCGAAACCATGGATTCCAGGTTGGCATTCTGATGCAATGCGGATGTTGTGGCTTTGTCACCGACCCGATTCCGTTAGTTTGCGGAGACGGTCAATAGATAGCGCTTAGGTCTTGCGTCGATTTAAAAGAAAGTTTAATATTGTAGCGAAATATTTTTATTACACGTAAAATGTGTCTTTTTAATTTAAATTTGCAAGCTTACGAGCAAATATACTGCTCTTCAACGGGCTGATATTCTATGTACAATCTCTAAATAATATATATACAGAATAATTGAAGAGCAGTATATTTGCTCGAAAGCTTGCAAATTTAAATTAAAAAGAAACATTTTACCTGATTTTTATTTTATTTTTTCAAATAATTTCTGGGTAACTATCGCTCACATAAGATATTATTAATGTGGATATTTATATTTTACTATTCTGTATACTTCCCTTATTGCTTATTTTTAATTTTTTGTTGGTGCTTGTGTCTTAAATAAATTGCTGTATCATCCTGAAGTTTGTCTTTCCTAATTTTCTACGTGATATTTGGTGGAGATGCTGGGTACATTAGGGAATACAAACTGATGATAGCTGAGAAAACCTTGAGGCAACGAGTATTGTGATTTACATTTACAGCTACTGGCTTCAGGATTCCACCGCCGTGTTAAAGCCAAGACTTCCCTCCAAGATGAAGATGTCCCTATATACGATTCAACGACAAAGCCACTCTTCACGCCGCAAGAAATAGGACGCTGAAGTACTAGAAACAAAGTTTCAAGACTCCGAGGAAATTCTTTATCGAAACACGTCAGACCCATGTTAGTATCAACAAGATTTGCTACTTGTGAGCCATAGCTCCCATAGGGAAGGAGCTATGTAGCGAAATATTTATTTTCATGAACAGATATTATTAATTTTGATAGTTATATTTTGATAATCTGTATACTTCCATTATTGCTTATACTTAATAGGATCGTCGAATGCCGTGGCCCATTTGGATAAGGAAAGGGAATACTATAACGCGACTGATTCCACACTAGCCTGTTCAATGATTCGCTAACCATAACGTATGCACAAAGGAACGTGTGGCCATTGGACATACGTCGGACCTGGAGGCTGTTGTTGGGTGCTGCGCTGTCTGGAGTATAGGAACTCCATCTATTATTTCTTTCTTCCTGTGGTGAATCTGTATAAGACCCTGGAGGCTGTTGTTGGGTGCTGCGCTGCCTGGAGTATAGGAGCTCCATCTATTATTTCTTTCTTCCTGTGGTGAATCTGTATAAGACCCTGGAGGCTGTTGTTGGGTTCTGCGCTGCCTGGAATATGGGAGCTCCATCTATGATTCCTTCCTTCCTGTGGTGAATCTGTATAAGACCCTGGAGACTGTTGTTGGGTGCTGCGCTGCCTGGAGTATAGGAGCTCCATCTATGATTCCTTCCTTCCTGTGGTGAATCTGTATAAGACCCTGGAGGCTGTTGTTGGGTTCTGAGCTGCCTGGAATACAGGAGCTCTATCTATGATTCCTTTCTTCCTGTGGTGAATCTGTATAAGACCCTGGAGGCTGTTGTTGGGTTCTGCGCTGCCTGGAGTATAGGAGCTCCATCTATTATTTCTTCCTGTGGTGAATCTGTATAAGACCGGTGATCTTAATAAAGCTTTGTATGTGCTTATCTTATATTTCATAAATTTTAGCTTGTACTTATGCCTTAAATAAATTGCTGTGTTTGTCTGAAGTTTGTCTTTTCTAATTTTCTATGTTACAATATTGTTTCAAAGTTCCAATATCATAGAATAAAAAAACAGCAAAAAAACACACAAAAAATAATAAAACAACGGACTTTATTTTTTTTTCACAAACATTATCTTCTTATATACATTTTAATAATAGCAGGCTATTTTAAAATATTTTTTTTTTTGTAAAACCAAATTTTTGGTCTGTCTTTTTAATGCTGGGTTGGGAAAAAAATATATTAAAAAAAAGTTAGTGGTTTGTGATAAGAACATTTTTTTTATTTTCTCAATCTGATGAAAAGCTCTATATATATAATTTATATATTGGAAATAAATAAAAAAAACATATTATTTATAATATATATAATGAAATATTATGTATGTAAAGCAGTTTCTTTTTCTCTTTTTTTTTCTTTAATATTATAATTTTCAATTATATATATATATGGATACCAGTTTTATAATACTGAGATAAATTTTTAAAAACTGATTTTTTTAAACTATAATTTGGTTTATAAATATTATTATAAATGAAGTGTTAAATATATAAGATATGAATTCTCATAAAACTGAAAAATTATTTGCAAATATGGTAAAAAGCATAAAAAAAAGGAACTCAAATGATATATCAAACGGTTATAAGAAAAAAAAGCAATTTTATAAAGTGGAAAAAAAGCAGTGAAAAATAAAATATATATATATATGTATAAAATTTTTTTTAATTTATAATTTCATTTTTTAATAAACTATATTTAAACTCAAATATATATATTTTTACAATGGAATTTTTTTTAATGAATGGTAAAGGAGGAAAATTTTTACCTATCTTTCGAATTACTACATATATATATATCAAAATACGTCATATATATATATATTAAAAGTTTATTTTTTATGAAATAGTATACACACATATTTTATAAAAAGCATATATTAAATATACAATCTAAAAATATATGTGCATATGTATATAAAACGTTTTACATACAAAAATATAAATTCTATTTTTGGGGTACCAAATATATATATATATTTCTATTCCAAATTTCAACTCTATGATGTATATTGAAAAAATTGTAAAAAAAAAGAGTAAAAAGAAGAAGCTCTGGCCTATGTTGAACCTACCCAATGGTAGGAGGTCATGGTATTATGGTATGTTTTGTTTAGGGGAAAGAAAAGGGGGGAGGGGGGTGTAGCTGTCGTTGTACTTGTTCAATAAATATGGGATCCTCCTAAGATTAGGGTTATGTTCACTGGTCCTTAGTTTTCTTAAGGTTAGCGTTGACGTCCATCTTGCTATTGCCAGATGGTAGTGCGCCGTTCTTGGCTCCTTGTTTGAGGTAGGCCTTGCGGTAGAAATTGTAGAACATTACCCAGAAGAGGACAGCATGGGCCATCAGAGCATAGGAGAATCCAGGATGATAACCGCAGTCAACAAACAGAGGAACCATAGCGTGGAGGAAAGCAATCACGAACTGAACCTGTAACAACATCCAATGTTTTCATTACTTAGATGATTATCATTGTTCTTTTAGAACTTTTTTATTTATTTATTAACCAGTACCCCCCACAGAAGCAATAGTGAAATATTTACGCTTATTAGAGAGTAAACAAACAAAAAACAACAAATAAATTAGCACTTAGAATTAAAATTATTTACATCGACGATTAACATTGTTATTTTAGAACTTTTTTAACATTGTTTTTATTTATTTATTTATTTATTAACCAACCACAGGCACGATATTTACGCACATTACAGAGTAAATAAACAAACAACAAATAAATTAGAACTTAGAATTAAAATTATTTATATATTTACATGTATTATTCGACAGAGTTCATAAAATTATATGGAAAAGTGGCTGATGTAAAAGAAAAGTTGCTTCCATGTGATCTACAAGAATTTGTAAATTAAGTTTACTGTGCAATAAATTGATAAAGAGGAAGCAATCTCTCGAAATATTTTGAGAAAAAAATGTTTTTTTTTTTCTTTACAGATCCAGGTACTCCCTTTTATATAAACTGACGTAAGAGAGTTAGATTATTTAGATCAGGGAAACAAATATATAAAGTCGGTGGATGAGAGGGTAACACGCTCGATTCCCGACAGTCATGAACCGGGATTAAATCCCGCGTTAAAATTTTGTTTAATATGTGAATAACCTTCACATATTATTCATTGTTCAATTATTATAAACTAGGTTGCTCTTGCTGAGCGGTACCTATTAATGTGATTTTGAACCAGATAGATCAGGGAACAATCGAAATCTCACTTTTACACAATTCGGTCAGTCATAGATAAGGTGAAGTTTGTTCAGTTTCTATACAGGAAGTTCTTTTAGGACATTGTTTTTTAATCTTAAGAATCATATAGAAATGCAAAGATAACCAATTAGAGAAATATATATATATATGTTAATACAAAGCAATATGGCGCCATACATACACAACACAACATTTAAGACATAAATGTTTATTTTAATAGATAAATCATACCTCTACTTTTTTATCGCAGTAAAAACAGTAGAAGTTTGATTTATTTGTGAAAAGAAACATTCACGTCTTAAATGTTTTCATCTGTTATATATATATTTCAAAAGTTTATAAATGTACAAAAGCCAACTTTGTATTAAACATTTTACTTTGAAAGGTCAACACTAGGTCATTAGAACATTGGATAAAAAACGTATTGTTCATAATCTGATTGTGTATAAACCAACTTCCAATAAACGATATTCTAAGTGACGGTATATTGTTATCTTGTAATGGAGAAAGATCTATAAATAAATTACCTCAACCACGTTCAAGGATAACCACTTTTTTACCAAGGATAGAAATAAATATTCAACCGATCATCTGCTGACATATTCTGAAAGAGAAGATGATGTTTTATTCTTGAATTTCTTTTTTTTTTTATCATTTTTAAGTTGTGATTATAGGCCTTACTTGGATGGCTACTGAGTCATCTTTCTGACCTTTACTTCAACTGGTGCTCTACTGACAACAGCGGGAGGAAAAGAGGTCGAATAAATAGTCCAATATTGACAATACATCAATCAGATCTTACATCTCCCAACACCCACAGGTTTCTGCAGTCTCATCAAAGATGTAAAGAAAAGAGAAAGACCAACAGTCCAATACAGTCCAAGAATAATAGGTTTTTAATCATATTTTCACTAACTCTAGGTAAAAATTATATATGAAGGTATTTAGTTCAATTACAGTGGTACCTCAACATACGAGCGCCCCAACATACGAGTTTTTCGAGATACGAGCCGACGAGCAAGTGATTTTTTGCTTTGAGTTACGAGCGAAATTCGAGATACGAGTTCGGTTCGGTAGTGTTGAAGATATTAATCTGTGATTTTAAATGGGAATTTTGTATGGGGGGAAATTTGTTTCGAGATACGAGTAATTCAAGATACGAGCAAGGTTGCGGAACAAATTAAACTCGTATGTCGAGGTACCACTGTATATTAAAACGGGGCTCAGACACACTTATAAATACAAAAGTCGAACTGCTTTCCATACATGTAGACATGTAGTGTACTTAAAGTAAAAGCATTCGTCAATTACTACCAACCATGGTTATCATGGTTTCTACCACGTGTACTAAGGATAATAAAACACTGAAAGAATCTACTTTAGGTTGAGTAGGAAGGTGGTACGTACAGGGATTGGAATCGAACCCACAGTGTTCCGCTTACCGGGCAGATGCCATGTCCACTAGGCTACCCTAGAAAGGTGGTACGTACCATTTGGAAGATCGTGAGGTACTTCTTCCACCAGAGGTAGGGGCGGACCTTGGGGCCAAGGGCAGCCAGACAGTAGTAGCTGTACATCACCATGTGGACGAAGCAGTTGATGAAGGGGAAGAAGGCGTTGTTTCCTCCTGGAATACACACAAAGTCCGTTAGAGAAACAACCAACATCATAACCTCTCTCTCTATATAATTTTTTATTATTATTTATTAATCAATCAAGCGCGATATTGAAATATTTTCACCTAATACAGAGAAAACAAACAAATTATAACTTAGAATTAATTATTTACAAATTTACATGTATTATTCTACAAAGTTCATTAAATTTATATAGACAAAGTGGCTGAGGTGAAAAAAGTTAGATCATTTAGATCAGGGAACAATCGATGTCTCACTTCTGTAAAGTTCGGACAGTCATAGATAAGGTGAAGTTTGTTCAGTTTCTCCGCAGGAACAATTTGGTGTTTCTGATAGACCTCTATAACCTCTCTCTATTTGAAAATGATTTGCATAAGCATATATATCTCTTATAGAGAAATGGGTCTTTAAGAATATTATATATCGTAAAATTAAAGATAATTCTACCAGTAGAAACAGATAATAAAAAGATTTACTGGGAACACTACTCAGTGGCAGACTGAATCAGCTCCAAAAGAAATGGCCACCTCTAACATGAGGAACAGACACCATGTGTAGCCGCTCCTAACATGGAGTACATCCTGTATCCCTGGAGCCCTTACAGGGTACTATCAGCCAGGCTAGCTGAGCCCAGTTTTTTGATGGCATTCTAATTTTATAAATCAAAATTTTTAACAAGAATTTAATGATAGGTTTAATGAATCAGTTCTTTTTTTTTCTATTCTCTAATTTACTTGGCAAAACATACTATCGTGGTTACAATAATTAATACAATGATTCATTAACATTTCTAAGTATATCTTTAATAGCATTTAACAAAAAATAGTTTAGGCTGCTTGCTCCTTTTATAACCTTCACTGTACTAGTTATCGGTAGTGAAAAAATCTCTAATCATAATTTGCATATCTATAATTAGAGAGGTAATTTGTTGTCTTCGAGTCTTATCTATAGGTCGCTATAAAAATATATATGTCTGGTGTAGCTTTCTTTAACTTTCTTTTTCTAATTTTCATTGCTGATTCAGGGTGTTTGACAAGCTATTGTAGTTGGTGTTAAAATGAAATAATATAGTGTTAAAAATATTTTGATTTTCTCTCAAGTTGAAGTATTGAACTATTATGTTTTAATTATTCGCATGCTTTTTACATTTCTATTCAAGATTAGTGCGTCAAAAATGATAGTTGATATGACCACGCTATTTCTTGCTGATATGTAAATAGAACGATATATGTGATCGATATTTTCGTCTGCCAAAAATTCGATATTTACTTTTCCAATTCAGATAGGGCTTTCACTCTATCGTATGACATCTTTCTAAGAAGCTTTATGTAGATCAACACTCTTTGAATATTTACAAAAAAATAACTAATTTGCATACTATATATATATATATATAGTATGCAAATTATATATATATATACTAGTCGGGATATATGCCATTTTGTTTCAATATATACAGTAGTCAATAAATCATTTTATTATCTCGATGTTTCGACAAAATTCTTTTGTCCTCGATATTTGAAATATCGCGTTGACGCCCTTGCCTTGAGGGCGTGCATAGCCGACAAACTATATATGTTCCCGGTTTCGCCCGGTTTTTACCCGAGTAAAAGTTTTTCTAACGAATACAGTAGAGCCTCCCTGTAAAAGACAGCACCTAATTACAGATCCAAAGTGTCCTTTAAAGAGAGGTGTCTTCTTACTGGAGAGTTTCTAAATAGTAAAAATGATAATTTTGCAGGTGAAAACTGTCCTTTGTAGAGAGATGTCCTCTCATGGAGGTTCTACTGTATGTATATTTGGAATAATAAGAATGATGATATATTAATTATTTCTTATCATCATTATTGTCACTACATACTCTACAACAAATAATTATCTAATCAGAATAATTGACATTTATATAATTAAAACAATTAACTGAAAAAGTAAACATAAATAACAAGTAAAACGTTTATTTTTATTTAAATTTGCAAGCTTGCGAGCAAATATATTTCTCTTCAACGTTGAAGAACAGTATATTTGCTCGAAAGCTTGCAAATTTAAATTAAAATAAACTTTTTACTTGTTATTTATGTTTACTTTTTCAAATAATTTTTGGGTATCTCTTGCTCACATAAAACAATTATCTTTAAAAAAAAAATTTCTCACTTGGGAATAACTGGGTGAAACTAGGTTATTTGGCTAGTCGGGAATAAATTAAAACTATTCTGTAAAATAGTAATCTATTTCTGGGTCTCTGGGATGACATACGAAGTTCCAGTATGTAATTATGTAAGACCTGTCGTACTAAGCCTAAAATAACCCCCTGCCAAAATCCATGTCACTCCACGTGGGGTCAAACCATTCCCCCCAAAAATTGTTTTAATTGGGGCACCCTGGATTACTTCCGGCTGTCCCTCAATTTTTCACCACATCACTGTGATTTCCGGAACGATCTGTGAGATTTTTTTTTACTTTTTTAGTTTTTGACCGAAAGATTGATTGAATTTGTTCTTTAATTTTGTAGAAAATGTTGGTCAATCTACTTTCTTTTTTTTTTTTTTGTAGACTTTTTTTTTGGTACTTTTTTAAAAATTTGCTACAGTTTGGAATTGAATTTTTTTTAAACTTAAATTATATTTTTTAAGTAAAAAAAGAATACTTTTGTTTTATTTATAATTAAAAATGATGTTTTTTTTCAGACTAAAATAAATTAAGATTTTTTTTTTCAAATCACATTGAGAAATTAATATATTGTGTCGAAGAAATATTTTATTATTTAATTTAATATTATTCAATGAAAATATATTCAACAGATTATAAAAATATATATTAATCTGTATTTGTGAAATCATCTTTAAAATATTTCTTTGCTTGCTTGCTTAAGATTCTCTAGCGGTAAATAGTTTGGCTGACCTGTTAATAATTGTCGACTCGTCGCTGTGACGTCATCAATAAATACTTTTACATCTTAGGATATTTCAAGGCTTGATTTCTACGCTACAACTGGTGGAGAGACCGGACCGATACCCATTAAGAAATAAAAGAAAAATTGATTCTGTTGAACCAGAAGAAACTTCTATGAATGTAAAGAAGGAAGGTACTCAGGTAGGTTCATTTTTTGTCCAACATCTACCTAGAATCCCCTCAATGTTCTCTGGTGAGGGTGTTGAAGATCCCCGTAGCTGGTTAAAAGGGTATGAACGTGTGGCGAAGCACAACCAATGGGATGAAACCCTTTGTCTCGCTAACGTTTATTTCTATCTAACTGGCACTGCTCTCAAATGGTATGAAAACAACGAGGAAAGCATCCAGACATGGACGGAGTTCATGTCACAATTAGAAAATGTATTTGGAAAAAATGAAAGCTCAAGACTGCGAGCTGAGAAAATACTCAAAACTCTCGCACAATTAAAAGGAGAAAGCACCGAATTTTACATCCAAGACGTCCTGCGCCTTTGCAAAGAGGTAGATCCACAAATGAATGAGGAAGATAAAATATCTCATCTGATGAAAGGGATAGCTGAGGAGCTCTACCAGGCACTTCTCCCAAGGGATGTGCATAACACTGAGCAATTCGTCACCGAATGTCGCCGCATTGAAAGCCTACACTGTAAGCGAGTGACCCCAACCAAATACGAGCGACTACCAAATGTGGCGTCTCAGTGATCATGATGACAGGGCAGATTTGTCATCTATGATCAGGCAAATTGTTCGTGAGGAGGTACAGCGGACATTAGGCTCTACTCGAGAGGAACCAAAAATTTCTACCATCGAAGATATGGTAAAGGAGGAGATTGGAAGAACCCTGGCGCCAATCTCAAAGCCTAGGAGAAGTTCCCCACAGAAGGAAAGACCCCGAGAGTTTTATAATAATAGATATGTGGCCCAAACGATAAGACCGCACCCTGAACCTCGGTACCCAAAACAAGGAGTAAGACGCGATACCAACGAATGGCGAACCACGGAAGGTAAGCCAATCTGTTTCCACTGCGGACGCCCTGGCCACGTCGTGCGCTACTGCCGTGACAGGAGGAGAGAATATGAAGAAGGACAAAATTGGTATTACAAACATAGAGATAGGCAAGAGCCTAGAACATTATATAATTCTCGGAGCAGCCAAGAGCCCAACGACGACCTGCCAAGAGAAAATAGACGCCGCTACCGAAGCCCCTCTCCTTACACTGGCCGAAAAGGACAATATTCGTCTCCTGATAGAAGACCCAGCCAGTCGCCTCGCCGTTCCCGTCAGGAAAACTAGAAGATGCGTCCTATTTTGGAGGTAAGGCCGCAAAATTTATAAATCCTCCCTTATCGACTACATTAGAATTAAAAGAAAATTACATAGACATTAAAATAGAAGGAAAAACTAATGAGACGTTACTTCGGCCCATACAATGTAACCCGAAAAATATCTGATGTGACCTATGAAGTTGAAACATTCGGAAACCAGCAAGGTCGTCGTAAAACAAAAGATTTAGTTCACATTTGTAGGATGAAACCTTATTTAAACCCAGAGGACCAGGAGGACCAGCTAGAAGAGGACCCAGAAGATGACTCGAAAAACTTCCAGGAAGAAGACATCCCCACTGAACGAACACAACAACCACAGACCCGCGAAGATATCTCAGGCCCTATCACCCGTTCTCGAGCCTTGAGACTGAGGATGTAAGTCTCCTTCTGAGCATCGGTTCGATGCTCTTTATAGGAGGAGGCTATGTGGCGAAGAAATATTTTATTATTTAATTTAATATTATTCAATTAAAATATATTCAACAGATTATAAAAATATATATTAATCTGTATTTGTGAAATCATCTTTAAAATATTTCTTTGCTTGCTTGCTTAAGATTCTCTAGCGGTAAATAGTTTGGCTGACCTGTTAATAATTGTCGACTCGTCGCTGTGACGTCATCAATAAATACTTTTACATCTTAGGATATTTCAAGGCCTGATTTCTACGCTACAATATATATATATATATATATAGATCCTAGAAAAAATTAGGTAATTATTTTATCCGTGTAATGTAAATAAAAACCATATATCTTATGGTGACAGTTCGTCTGCTAATAAATAATTGTCAATAATCGTTTGGTCATAAAATAATGTTGCACTATTATTGTGCGTGTTCGCGTAAGCTTTTAAATTATTTCTCTAAATTTATATATGTTATATAAAAAAAGAAAAGATGAATGAGATTTTCTGCTGTATTTAGATCATGTTGAGGATTATGGTAATGGAAATGCAGTCGTGGTTGAAAACTTGAAAGTATGATAATAAAAATAATTTTGATCAGTAATTTAATTGAACTAAAGGAATATATAAAATAACATAATTTGATAAAAGTACTGCCTGGCTTAAGGCGAGTAGAACAAGGAAAACAAAATATTATTTACATAATGTACAAAAGTTTTGAGCCGGCAATTGGGATAAAACAACAACGAGTTTTTATAGGGGAAGAGTGACCTCTGGCGGTCAATTTTGCAGAGTATTTGAATCTATAAAATTATAATTTAAAATAAAATAATATTTTAATATAACATATATTTATTTATTTTTTAACATATCATTTGTTGATTGGAAGTTTGGTTGGCAAAGATAAAAGCCACATCAACCAATCTTTCTTATAAAGAACCGAAAGCTTGTTCTTTGCACGAATAAAGAAACGTATTGCTACTTAAGGAAGTGGAAAATCTTTGATACTGCCGGACCTCTGTTCTTTTTTTTTTTTAATTTTATTTTAGGATACAGAGGTAATTTTGTTCACACTTGGTTATCTCGTATGTCTTCAATAAAGGTCACTGTAATATCTTTCAGAATTATTGTCTGAATCTTGATATACATGCTAAAAGGTACAACTTCCTTAAGTTTTGCCAATGAGTGTATACACACTTGGTTATCTCGTGTGTCTTCAGTAAAGGTCACTGTAATATCTTTCAGAGTTATTGTCTGAATCCCAATATACATGCTAAAAGGTACACCTTCCTTAAGTTTTGCCAATGAGTGTATACAAACTTGGTTATCTCGTGTGTCTTCAATAAAGGTCATTGTAATATCTTTCAGATTTATTGTCTGAATCCCGATATACATATTAAAAGGTACACCTTCCTTAAGTTTTGCCAATGAGTGTATACACACTTGGTTATCTCGTGTGTTTTCAATAAAGGTCACTGTAATATCTTTCAGAGTTATTGTTTGAATCTTGATATACATGCTAAAAGGTACAACTTCCTTAAGTTTTTTCCATGAGTGTATACACACTTGGTTATCTCGTGTGTCTTCAATAAAGGTCACTGTAATATCTTTCAGAGTTATTGTCTGAATCCCAATATACATGCTAAAAGGTACACCTTCCTTAAGTTTTGCCAATGAGTGTATACAAACTTGGTTATCTCGTGTGTCTTCAATAAAGGTCATTGTAATATCTTTCAGATTTATTGTCTGAATCCCGATATACATATTAAAGGTACACCTTCCTTAAGTTTTGCCAATGAGTGTATACACACTTGGTTATCTCGTGTGTCTTCAATAAAGGTCACTGTAATATCTTTCAGAGTTATTGTCTGAATCCCAATATACATGCTAAAACGTACAACTTCCTTAAGTTTTGTCCATGAGTGTATACACACTTGGTTATCTCGTGTGTCTTCAATAAAGGTCACTGTAATATCTTTCAGAGTTATTGTCTGAATCCCAATATACATGCTAAAAGGTACAACTTCCTTAAGTTTGGTCCATGAGTGTATATTCTCAACATTGTGTAGGTACTTTTTAAAAGCATATTGAATACAATATGTAAAATAGGTAATGCCTACCTGCTCCGAACTTCATGCCGATCCAGACGCCCCAGGCTACCAGAGAATGATGGACAACATGCAGAACGGAGATTTGGGTGAATTTCTTACGCAGCACGAAGAAGATCTGCACAGATGAAAGCTCTTCAGACGATACTTTCAATCATCAAATTATTATCACAACTTACAGTGTCACCGAATTCGGTAATCTTCAGCATCAGGTACCACCATCCAATAGCTACCATCTGTGAAAACAAAAAATCGATTATAATCCAAATTCTTTACCAAACGAAAAGTAAGGTAAAGATATAATGAGCGTTTGATATATCTCTGTTCATCTACCAATATGTATATATGTTTTTTTTTTATAATTTCCTCGAAAATATAGATAATATTAAGAATTATAATTCAAAATTTGTCTTTTTCTCTCTCTCTCTCTCTTCATGATTATATTTGGTTCATGTTCATATATAAACTACTAAAAAATTGAAAACTAACAATTAGTTTTTACTCTATGTGACAAATTATTTAAATAAAACGAATATATTATTAAATTATTCAATAAATACATCTATATGTGTTTCTTTTACATCTTATAACACGATTGATTTTTAACCCAATAAAAATTTGCATATACAATGTGTAAACCTTTTACAAGCAGACGAGACTTTTCAAGACAGACGAACATTTTAAAATAAAAAATGAACCTATTCTACCATTAAATAGAGCAAATTAGAGAAGCACGTAAGATAATAACAGTTCAGTAGTTCAGTCTAAATTATAAAATTCGTGTTATTTCAGATTTTAAACGATATAGACGTGTTGAGTTAATGGTATTAAATTGAAAGCTGGTATTAACCTTGAGGCTTTTCAAGGTCCTTGACCTTCCCCCCTAGACTTCCTACCGCCCTCTTTCTAGAAGAATGATATAAAGGGGGGAATCTACCCCAGAAGCCACGTAAATCCATTAAGTTCTAATGGCAAGGACATTGTCCTTTTGGAAAATATATAGAGAAGATTGTCTCTTTACCTCCAAAATGATGGCATAACCTTATATACAATCATGGACAAAACATAAGGAAGTTTCATGTTTTAATGGTCGTCTATTTTTTTGAAGGAGACAGAGGCAATTTTGTTCGCACATGGTTATCTCGTGTCTTCAATAAAAGTTATTGTAATATCTTTAAGAGTTATTGTCTGAATCCCGATATACATGGTAAAAGGTATAACTTCCTCAAGTTTTGTTCATGAGTGTCTAGTTAATTCTAAGCTGCCAATCAATGATAATGATATTCTCTATTTACATAGTGGTATTGTTATTTGTTCACACTTGGTTATCTCGTGTGTCTTCAATAAAGCTCACTGCAATATCTTTCAGAGTTATTGAATCCAGATATAAATGTTAAAAGGTACAACTTCCTTAAGTTTTGTTCATGAGTATCTAGTTAATCTTAAGATGTCAATCAATGATATTGATATTCTCTATTTACATAGTGGTATTGTTATTTGTTCGCACATGGTTATCTCGTGTGTCTTCAATAAAGGTAACTGTAATATATTTCAGAGTCATTGAATCCATATATACATGTTAAAAGGTACAACTTCCTTAAGTTTTGTTCATGAGTGTCTAGTTAATCCTAAGATGTCAATCAATGATAATGATATTCTCTATTTACATAGTGGTATTGTTATTTGTTCACACTTGGTTATCTCGTGTGTCTTCAATAAAGCTCACTGTAATATCTTTCAGAGTTATTGAATCCAGATATAAATGTTAAAAGGTACAACTTCCTTAAGTTTTGTTCATGAGTATCTAGTTAATCCTAAGATGTCAATCAATGATAATGATATTCTCTATTTACATAGTGGTATTGTTATTTGTTCACACTTGGTTATCTCGTGTGTCTTCAATAAAGCTCACTGTAATATCTTTCAGAGTTATTGTCTGAATCCCGATATACATGCTAAAAAGGTATAACTTCCTTAAGTTTTGTCCATGAGTGTATACACACTTGGTTATCTCGTGTATCTTCAATAAAGGTCACTTTAATATCTTTCAGAGTTATTGTCTGAATCCCGATATACATGCTAAAAAGGTACAACTTCCTTAAGTTTAGTCCATGAGTGCATGCACACTTGGTTATCTTGTGTATCTTCAATAAAGGTCACTGTAATATCTTTCAGATTTATTGTCTGAATCCCGATATACATGATAAGAGGTACAACTATCTTAAGTTTTGTCTATGATTATATATATTAATCTTATAATTGTGTTTTTTAAGAAGCTATTAATATAAAAAATGAGTTAAAAAATTTCAAACTTACATCCATCGTTCTTGGCGTTGCCGAATAATCTATAGGTTCGCAGAGCCAGCTGAAATTGCCGCTTAGATAAGTGTAGCTTCCACCCTGCAAAAATACAAACGTATTTCATTACTCTAATCAACAAAATTTATAAGGTTGTCCCAAAATTTCGTGTTTTTCTTATTACTCGGCGAATAATATTATTACGGCGAATACCTAATAATACAATTACTTTATACATAATACAAATACATTATACATAACAGAGAATAATATTGGTATTTCAATTTTTTTGCAAGTTTTTACGAACTATTGGGACAACCTTGTATATATTTTTGTTTAGAAAACAAGATGTATTATATAAAAAGGATAGAATTTAAGGTTAGGAGACTTGTCTGTGCTCAATAATAACATGTTCAAGGAAGAATTTAAGAAGATATACTATTTACAAAAGAATGTTTCAGAATAAAAATGAAGCTAGAAAATATGAATGAGTTAAACAATAAAGCAAATATTACCAAGAAATATATTAGAATCATTGAAATAATTTCATTTAAACGTGTAATTTACTTTTAGAAAACAACTTTCATAAAAGATATACAATCATTTATAAATTATAGCACTCATTCTATGATAGAATGCAGTTATTATAAATGAAAACATAAAAAATTGAGTCTAAAAATGGATAATCCTTTAAGCAAATCTTGTTAAAAAAGGAAAACTCTGTTAAATAACACCCATTTACAAGAGGATTTATTCACAATGGTAAATTCATATTGATTCAAATACTTTTCAATAAATATCATTCAATATTTCGACAATGCTTATCACCTTACTTTTTTTTTTTTGTTTTAGCAGAAAAAGGTTTATTTAGTAGTGATCTGAAATATTCTGAAACAAGACCCAGTATTGAACCCTAATGTATTCAGCCTTTTAAAATATGTGTCTACCATATTTATTACCATAAATTCAATTCCACTGAGGAGTAACCAAATGGTACTCGTGATACCTTGACAATGAAGTTACACTACCTATGTTGATACTCTCAACTCATCATAACTGACTTCTTTTAGAAGCATTTTTCTAGAACCTTTCTTATCCTATAGAATTCATAAACGTTTTTTAGAGGAATGCTTCTATAAGTAGATGTGACAATCAACCTTTCTGAAATATATCGGAGGATATTTACAAAGTTTTCGATACACTTGTTATCACTTAAGAAATTTCATATAGATTGTTCTATCAAAATTCGAAACTATTATAGACGCGTTTGATTCTTTTAAAAATAAACAATTCTACTGTACTTACTGCAATGGAATAATTAATGGGAGGGCCTGGCTCTCTTCCATTGCAGTATGGGCAGTAGAAAATGTTCATTTTCAAAAAGAATCATACGCGTTTATAATAGTTTCGAATTTTGATAACAGATTGTTCTATATTTAACAATAAACGGTTTATTTTGTGTAAGAGAATAGTTACCCGGAAATATTCGAATATGCAAAAATTAGGGCAAAGAATTTCATTATTTTGAGGTGTTGCAAGCTTTAGAGCAAACTTTGCTCTTCAACGGGCAAATCCAAAAAGAACAAATGAAGAGAGATGCAATAAGGCGTTGAGCAGATGTTATTACAGCTAGTCTGATCCACGCATCTGATAACATCTCTCTTTATTTGATTTTAGATTTGCCCATCGAAGAGCAAAATTTGCTCGAAATCTTACAATACCTCAGAATAAAGAAAATCATTGACTTATTTTTGCCTATTCGGAAAGAAAGTTTACTATTCTATAGTATCTGCATGCTATTCGTTCAATCTTACAGATTCATTGAATTCAGAATGAGAATAGAAAGTTGAGATGGAAAGGAAAAGAAGGTTGAAGCAATAGGTACTTACGTAGAAGAAGAACCAGGCGCTAAAAACGACCATTAAGATGTTGTAAGTGACAATGAGTCCCTTAAGTTCAAAGGCAGGACGGTTCTTCATGTAGTTAGGTCCCAGGACTTTGACAAAATAGATGTAGGAGAAGATAATGGCCAACATGGGGAAAGGAGTCCCTAAAAGTGGCCAGCCGCTGGTCCGAGGATCTACAACAGAACTAACGTTAGCATCTACAAATACCTTAGAAATATCAACAACAAAAGCCTTTTACTTCAAATTAAAGATACCTCAGCCAGTAAATCTTTTTTTTATTATCTCGACGTTTTGACAAAAACATTTTGTCTTCGTCGGGAGCGAATATTTTTGAATATTCATTATAAAATTGTGAAAAAAAGTTTTAAATTACAAAATTTTATCTCACAATATTTCTTTTTATTATTAAAATTTTTTTGTAAATATTTCTGGTAAGATAAAGTCGATATTTTAATTAATCCCGTTGAAGAGCAATTATCGCTTGAAAGATAGAGTTTTTTAATAATAATAAAAAATTGTGAGATAATATTTTGTAATTTTAAAAATATTGAATATGTCGCTCCTGACGAAGACAAAATATTTTTGTCCAAACGACAATAAAAAAGATTTACTAGCCGAAGACAAACAGACTATATTTAACATTCACATGTTTTTAATATATTTTCATAATATAAATAGAATAAAGGTAAACACACACAGAGAAAAATATTATATAAATTGTTTGAAGTAATTGCGTACCTATAAATTTTAATAATTTACTGTTTATAATTCATGTCACGCATTTCTTGGAAATCTGGTGTATTTCCTGTTTTTTTTTTTATAGGAAATATTTAGAAATTCCATGTGTTTATATCGTGGTGATTTTATATAATAACCTAATTAACTTTTTTAATTGATTTTATGACGTATTTCGCTAATTATATAGCAATATTCTTATATAAATTATATTAATAGACAAAACATAAGGAAGTTGTACATTTCAGCATGTATATCTGGATTCAGAGAGAGATACATACAATAACTCTGAAAGATATTACAGTGACCTTTATTGAAGACATACGAGATAACCAAGTGTGTATACACTCATGGACAAAACATAAGGATGTTGTACCTTTTAGCATGTATATCGGGATTGAGACAATAACTCTGAAAGATATTACAGTGACCTTTATTGAAGACATACGAGATAACCAAGTGTGTATACACTCATGGACAAAACATAAGGAAGTTGTGCCTTTTAGCATGTATATCTGGATTCAGACAATAACTCTGAAAGATATTACAGTGACCTTTATTGAAGACATACGAGATAACCAAGTGTGTATACACTCATGGACAAAACATAAGGATGTTGTACCTTTTAGCATGTATATCGGGATTGAGACAATAACTCTGAAAGATATTACAGTGACCTTTATTGAAGACATACGAGATAACCAAGTGTGTATACACTCATGGACAAAACATAAGGAAGTTGTGCCTTTTAGCATGTATATCTGGATTCAGACAATAACTCTGAAAGATATTACAGTGACCTTTATTGAAGACATACGAGATAACCAAGTGTCAACAGCCTCTGTCTTCTTAAAAAAGAAAACAGACGACCATAGACATTAAATACATTCTAATTCTTTATATTTTGTCCATAAGGGTATATTAAATATTTTGTATAGCTTTTTAGCTGATTCAATATCTTTATTAACAGATATTTTTGTTTATATACCTATCTATTTGCTTTAAGAATCTCTAACCCTCTAAGAACCTCTAAATTGATCTATAAAAACTCTATCCATATTTTAGAAATATATAATTGGCTTATTTTTACGATTTATATATTACTTGCTTTTAGAAATATATTAAATGTTTATAGAAAATAAATAATATATATCCCAAATATGCCTTTATAGATAAATATATATATATATATATATATTATATAAAAATATTATTTTATTTAAAATTATATTTCATAGATACAAATACTCTGTTAAATCGACCGCTAGAGCTCGCGCTTTTTTCTTTATATAACCCGTTGTTGTTGTTTTCCGTTGGCCGGCTCCAAACTTTGATACATTATGTAAATAATCTTTGGTTTTCCTTATTCTACTCGCCTTAAGCCAGGCATTACTTTTATCAAATTATGTTTTCATATATATTCCTTGGGTTCAATTAAAGCAATATCTGATCAAGACTATAATTATTCTTTCAAGAATTTTAACTACGACTGCATTACCATAGTTTAATCCTCAAAATAATCAAAAATCAAGCAGAAAATCTCTTTCATTTTTATATACATATATATATAGACCCAAATTTAGTTATATTTCCAGTGATTTTTTAAACAGTATATATTCTTTTTTTTTTTCAGAATTATACATGAATTCTATGTGAAAAATTATAATTCTTTATATATTTTATAATTTCTCTTATTTGTCACATTTATATTATTCAAAACACATTTCGTACGTCATTATAAAGCACAGACAAGTATTTTAAATGCCAAACGATATGATTTCACTTCACGTTATGTTAAAATTATATCTTAGCAAACAATATTTATATATATAAATTAGTAATATTTTGATAATTACACCAATACCTCGCTTTGCGTCGTTTCGTTTTGCGTTTTTTTTCGAAGTTGCGTCGCTGCTTAATTATTACTGATTTTCACTGTGCGTCGTTAGATTTTCGAAGTTGCGTTGTTTTGGATTCGAGTCTTTAATTTTTTTTTTGAATTTTTTTTTCCTAAAATATGGCAACACCTTTGTTTTTGATTGCGCCTTCACATATTTTCGCTTTGCGTCGTTTCAATTTACGTCGTGTTTTTTTGTAACGTAACCCCGACGCAAAGCGAGGTATGGGTGTATTTGTATTTGGTCTCAATTACCTTTTGTGTGAGTAATATTTTATCAATAATATATAGTTTATTAAAATATGAATTCTATAGTTAAAATTTAAAAAAATTGACATTATTTCTAAACCAATAATTTTCATATAGGAAGAAATTATTACAGACGAACGCGGAAGTTTCACAAGGATCCAATGTGGTGAAATACAAAATGTAGGTTAAGGACACAGATAATTAAATGATAAAATTAAAACTGTTGTTCCTTGACCTTTTAAGACTGAAAAAAATATCGTTTGCGTTTATTTATTATGGTGAATGTCACTGATAACGTTAGATACATCACTTTTTTTTATGATATCTTCAAAGGTTCTTTTGAAATTAATTCAGGATAAAAATATACCAATCTATTTATAACGAATTGTTACAATTAAATATTTTTTTACCGAATAATAAATTAGAAACAAGAAATCTCTTGAATTTTTAAAAAATATCTAATCCAATTGATTTTTTGAAAATATATTAAATGAATATACCAATGTATTTATAACGAAATGTTACAACTAAGTATTTTTTTACTGAATAATAAATTAGAAACAAGAATTATCTTGATTTTTTAAAAATATCTAATCGAATTAAATTTTAGAAAATATATTAAAAATGAATATATTTAAAACAATAATAATATTAAAATAAAGATTTGATATGTACAAATGTCTTTATTAAAGATGTTTATATGAAATAAGAGGGCAATAGTTTTTAAAATAAATCGCTTGCGTGCAGAGAATATCAGAATTCCACTTTGTATTCGAACCAAACGACATTTTAATGTCTTTAAATTGATACGATTTGTCAACAAAGAAACGATGCCATTAAATTGTTTGTATCTACCCATATGATTAAAAAGGTTGTTCTAAAGTCGTTTAAATTTATTCGTAATATCATGTTTAGCTCTTCAATTATTATATTGATTTATTGATGTGTATATATTCAAAAAATAGCTATTAAACATACGTATTTGTTTTCGCATTTAGCAATTTTAAATTCGATATTCATATAAGTGATTAAGGAGATTATTCAATGAAATTATGAAAATATAAATAATAGAATCATTCTCATAAATTCATTTGGATGAGAATTTAAATCAAATCGTGGTAATGCATTTATTACATAGAGTTCGTAACAAATCAATTTACTGGCGATATGTTTCTTTTCAATAATATAATCAAATATTATATATCTACATTTCTACTGTAGATATATAATATTGATGATATTATTGAAAAGAAACATATTGCCAGTAAATTTATTTGTTACAATTTTATAGATAGATGTCAATTAAATTTATAAATATATTACATAGTTACATATCTACTTTGTTTTGATCTTATGTAGATTCAAATATTCAAATCATTTCTATACGGTATAGTACCAAAATATTTTCGTAATAGCTTTCAAATAAAATTATCATCTTTGTTGACGTCCATTTCTTGCCTTCTGCGAATGTTAAGATTTATTTAAAATTCCCCCACAAGATGGGGATTTTTTCTATCATAAATATGTGCAATAGATAATGGGCATTTTGGGGAAATATGTACATGGGGGAATTAAATTTACCTAATTATTCAAACATTTCCCCCCTTTATAGACCGGATGAAGGAAGATAGGTAAATACCCATTTACCTGAAGATTTCTGGATAAACGAGATTTATTTGTGTAAAGGGGATATCTTTAAATTTGAATTTATTTCCCTTTTTTTACACCGTTTACTCCTCTATGCATGGACCCAGAGCAGCAGCTTTGCACATCCAAGATAGAGGACATTGCGACTGCTGTGATAGAGATGTATGGAGACATCTGAGGCTCTTCATTGGACACGACATCAACAGAAAATTGACATGGACCCAGAACAGCAACTTTACACACCCAAGATAGAGGACATTGTAACTGTTGTGATAGAGATGTATGGAGACATCTGAGGCTCTTCATTGGACACGACATCAACAGAAAATTGACATGAACCCAGAATAGCAACTTTACACACCCAAGATAGAGAACATTGCGAATGCTGTGATAGAGATGTATGGAGACATCTGAGGCTCTTCATTGGACACAACAACAACAACAGAAAATTGGCATGGACCCAGAACAGCAACTTTACACACCCAAGATAGAGAACATTGTGACTGCTGTGATAGAGATGTATGGAGACATCTGAGGCTCTTCATTGGACCCGACATCAACAGAAAATTGACATGGACCCAGAACAGCAAATTTACACACCCAAGATAGAGAACGACTGCTGTGATAGAGAGAATGGAGACATCTGAGGCTCTTCATTGGACACGACAGCAAAACTCCTCTATGCATATTTATTGCGAATAATATACTCATGTCTTGAAAGTTACTGTCCTTTTGCGATAAATTATAAGCACTAAAATACTTAATAATTAGAGTTTCAAAAATGATAACGATTGCCTATTAATTATTAATATTATCTTTTTTATGCCTTAATATAAGTTTTGTTTTAATTTTTGAAATGTAGAATTTACAAATATGTTAGTTTAACTATACTCTGATTTGACCAGTGTTGTCGAATCATTTCGCTTTATTCACAGATATTTATATTTTAGACACACACACAAAAAAAAATTAACAATACACACACACTAACAATATAAATAAATATTTATTCATATTAATCAAAAATATTTTTTTTCTAATTCTAAAATAATATATTTTGAAATATATCAATATAAAGTGGATTATTTATTATTATTATTATTTATTATATATATATATATATTATTATTATTTATTATTTTATTTTATATATATAATATTCTATATAAAAATAGATGATTTTTTAAAATTACAAATTATTAAGCCCGTTGAAGAGCGATTATCGTTTGAAAGCTAGCATTTTAAAATAAAAAAAGAAACTCATTGTGAGAATATATTTTGTAATTTTAAAAGTTTTTTCACAATTTTATTATGAATAGATATTTTATGATTTAAAAAAAAGCAGACGATATGTATATAAAGGAAGTCTGACTACACAGAAATAAATAAAACAAAGTGTCCCAGACGATAAAGGATGTCAATCAGAGTATAAAATCCTGCTCTAATAATCGGCAATGACCTTGATCCTAGTTTTTCCTTGGAGCCATTCGTGATGGCAATATATAATACCACTAACCATAATAACTAGGTCGCTATACTAAAACTTCTTTTGATAGCTTTATTGAACTTTCATCTTTTGACGCCATTTTTTAACTTTCATTTTTTATCTTTATTTACTATTTTACTCGCCATTTCTATGATGGAAATTCTTTGGCAAGTTTAGAGCTATTTGTATACAGATTTATAAATCACTACTAATTCATTGTGTAAATAATTAAAGATATTTATATGTAAATAATTCTAATATAACACAATAGTCTGATAGACTTCGTGATTCTGTAATAATAAAATTTTAAAAAATTAAATATAAAATATTTAATGGTTATCATAAATATTTATGTTTAAATATTATTGAAATAAATTTATTTATTTGTTCTAAGAAAATTATCTGTAATTTGATTTCAAAAGATTATTCTTTAAATGCATTTTTTATAACTATATATTCTGTTTTTGTTTATTTTATGTGTGTGAATTTTACTAGTATATATTGTTATTGGTATTTAAGTAAATTTGTATTTTAAAAAAACAACTGAATACTGTTTTCAAATCTAAGTAAAAAGCATATATGTTTTTATTTTATTTTATTATTTATAGTTTCGTTAAGGCCATTTCCATGAATATAATAAGCCTTCAAAGGCTGACTAAAAAGGTAGAATGAACAATATGCATTAGTGGTAAAGAGAGAGAGAGAGCTTTTTTTTCTTTTTTTTTCCACATCTAAATACTTTTTTTTTCGTTTGAACTCTATTTAGCCATAGGTTCCAACCCTTATGATTGATATCTTATATTTAGATTTAAATAACTAATATTGGATCAAAATATCATTTATTTTACCAATATTTCAGTTGGCTGAACGCCAACCTTTATCAAGGTTTTATAACATTTTTAAGATGGATTGCTCTATTTTCATAGCTAATATATGTAAAAATATCTTCAGCTATAAATAATAACATTTAGAATTGAATTTTTATAAATATTACACTTCAAATTATAACAGTATAGCATTATTTTTGAATATGAATTGAAAATAATTTGTGTGTTATGCTATCAATTACATTAGAAATTTTTTTAAATTTTATAAAATCTTTAATTATAATCTTATAAAATCTGTAATTAAAAATTTACTTTTTTAGATTCTTTATTATATAATAGCATAAAAATTTCTGTGTTTTTAATTCGCACAACACAAATTATGATATAAGAAATGATAAATTTTAATGTACAAATGTTTCTTTTATACATAAAACAAACTCTTATACTTTCCTTAGATAATCATGATAACACTACAATGTGACCAAATATATATATATTTATTTAAAATATATTTCAGAGAATGGGTAATTTACTCAAGCGTTTACTGATAAGTACCGTTAACACACTAAACAAGGAAAGTTTTCCATGAAAGTGTTTTTTTTCTTCAATGTATTTATCATTTTACAAGTTGTTTTGTTACTTAACTACACAATGTATTGTATTTGTTTCTCTTTTCTGAATAGTATCTTTTTAAAATTCTATTCAAGCCTTTTTGTATTGACTTATTTTATATTGAAATTGTTGGAATATTACACAGAGTGGCTATAGATGAAACTGAGTTTGAAAAGGAACTTGTATGTATATAATGTTTAATTGTGTTTTTGTTGTTTTCATGTATAGACATATATACCAAGATTTGTTTTGTATAAATGCTATTAATAATAAATAATATGTAAAGTTGGTTACGTCCTTCTTACTTACTTTAATTACATAACAGAAATAAATAAAAAAACTCTACTAATAAAACTTTTTGATAATTAAGGATAATAATAATGTTTAGTTAGATTTGTATATATAAAAAAAGAAAGAAATATTTCGATGCATTGCTTTCTATTTGTGAGTTGTAAATGTTTTGGTTTTGTCAAGTTAACACTTGGAAGATTTAAATGGTTGATATTTGGTTGGTATTTCTCTTATTTCAATGTCCCTTCACTCTTATATTTTCTAATTATCAATAAAAAATATTAGAAAGTATAATGCAATAGTTAATAAGATACCACTAATTAGTATAAAGAATAACTAATAAGCCGAAAGGTTAAAACAATTTATTTCTAATATTGTTCAAAACAAGAATTATGAATTTTATACACACACACACACAAAAGCCTTTATTAGGGACTTGTCCCAAACAGATTCTCCCAATTGGGTAAGGTAATAATCATCTTGTGTTATTTACATAGAAATTGAACTGGCTTTATTCTTCGTCTCAAAGTCATTCACTTGTTGACTGGTCCTTACATAATGATGATCTAAAAAATGTATAGTAAGCTATTGCCTTAGATTTGTTTGCTGATATTTTTGAAAGCAATACGTAGGGTGAAATGTTGGTACATTTAATTTGTTGATATAGGGCCTTCCTCTCTGTAATATAATATAATATGTTTATATATATTTGACCATCGACCAACATTGTTGTTTTTATAAATATGTAATATACATCTAACTTTACATTATTAGTATGTTGCACGTTGTTCACTTAAGATAAATAAAATAAGTCTTTTATATAAAATTATATATTTCTTCAATAATAAACATAAACAAAATATATTACACTCTCTGCATCAAGGGCTGTACAATTAAGCAGGTAATGCGAAAGTTCTTCAGTAATTTTGAATTATGTGAATATTATATTTTATATTAAGTAATTTTATTCTCTCCACAATGTTATATAAACTTACATGAATGCAGCATAATGCAAATCTACATCTGGATAAAAGAAATCTGATAGAAATGAGATGCCCTCATTAAAAAACGAACCCAACTTTTAATAGTAATAAGTACCTTATTGTAATTTTGATACTATATCCTATTATATATAATATATTTCAGGTTTATTTTAGTATAGGATAAAATATGCATATATATACGAATATGTAGATAATCTACTAATAAAGTTGCATATCTACAGCTTATGCAACTTTTTTGCTAGCAATAATTAGAGCCGTTTTTTGTGGCCCATTGTTATCACCCTATAAGAATGTACCAATAAGTGCTACACATCCCCAAGGTTATGAAATGTCCTCTATTTTCCCATCTAACGGAAAATGGACTTTTTTTTCTTTTGGGTAAGTTAATGAGGCCTTGAATTTACCATTAATGGCAAAATGGCATTTATAACTTCCTAGTCATTTTCAGTGAATTATTGTCGAGAGTGTCGAAAGAGATGTTTTTATAGACTTTCTCAATGAGACAAAAGAATTTTTGATTTATTATCTGAATATTTAAAAAAAAAAAACTTTTTTTTTCACTTTGTATATCTTGGAAGTTAGCACATCTTCGTCTGCTGTTTAATTCAAAACAAACATAATTCTAAAATATTTTAAATTTTAAAATATATGTAAATATTTAATTAAAAAGGTATATATTGGATCAAAATATAATTTATTTTACCAATATTTCAGTTGGCTAAACGCCAACCTTTATCAAAGTATTATAACATATTTAATGTGTGTCAACAACTAACTCAGCGCCACATAACGTCAACAGAATTAAGTTTTAAAAATATTTTGTTAAATTCTAGGGGGGGGGGGGTTTGATTTATATATTTATATTATGGATAAATTTTTTTTGTAAAATATGGGTGTGAATATTTTGAAAATTAACAATAACGCCTATTTTATATCTATAATGTATAATTAAATATGTTTATTTTAAAATATATTTTGTGTTTTAAAAATTAATATTACGATTGATAATATGTAATAATTATTATTATTATATAAAAATCATTTGATTTCTTACTGAAGACATAGATTATATACTTTGTATATACATATACAGACAAAGCCTTTATTAAGACATCAGTCTTATACACACACGCATACAAAAGCCTTTATTAAGACACACAGGTCTTACAGAGGATTCTCCTTGGGGTTACAAGACGGAGAAACCTATGAAAGTGGGAAATATACAAAGGGGTAAAAATGGAGAAAGATTATATACACATGATAAATATATACAGATTATTATTTGAATGATCCTATGGAAAATAAGAATATGGATTTGGAAATATGGGTGGGAGAAGTGGAGAGAGAAAAGAGAAAAAAACTAGGTATTTACGTATGGAACATACATATAATGGAACAAGTCAATTTAAGCTCTTCTGCTCACACGGCACAGGTGGACCATGGCTTTTTTCAAGAAATCTTTAAGAGATTTTCCAGGAAAATCCGAGTGTTCAGAGTTGTACAGTCTTATACATACATTGTATTCTTCTCTCTCATTGCCGGTTTGCATACTTTGTTTATAAACGAATGTACATTTTTTTATCACATTTTCTTATAAATTCGACAAGAAGGATATGTTAATATGTCTATATATTCACTCACAAATCGAATATACGAACCGATTTTCCTATATTTTCTCTCTATCGTTTCTAGAAAGGAAACAACAACAAGTTTAGAAAAATAAATGACGGTTGTGTATTTGAATGTAAATCTTTTTCTTGCATGTCGTCTGCCAGAAATAGAAAACGAACGACCAATAAAATAATTATTGACATGGCAATAGTCAAAAGACATAAATTCACTTCGTCTGCCTGTATTTTCCACGTGACGCCGAAGTATTTCATAACGATTGGAAATTTTAAACTTCCTTCCTTCATACCAACATTTCCAAATGTTAAAAAAAAAAAAATTCGAAAAAGAAACATATTTTTACAATGTGTTTTAAAAATATCGTCTGACATTTTTTTTTATTTCAATACCAAACGATTATACGTGTGTGGTGAAACACCTTAATATTTATAATAACAGGAAATCTATCTAACAAAAGATTTCAAATTCTTATTGATTTTTTTTAGTTGTCACGTTTATCTTTAAGTGATTTTTAACATGGGATATTCTAATAATTTCTGCTAGAATATATCTGTGATTTTATTATTTTTGACCACAGACTATGGAATTGTTGTTAGTCTAGCAGCCTATGATATAACTTTTCTTCTTTATATATAATATATTTTGCTATAAAAAGGGTGGCAAGGTATTTACTTTTAAAACATCTATGTTTTGTAAAGAAAAAAAACCGCTTCTTCTAACAATTTCTATTTAGTTTAGAATTAAAATATTTTCGTAAATATGATCAAAATGTTCTATTGTTGTCATTAATATAATTGCAGAAGATATTATAAAGTATAATTTCTAAAACACTTTATAACGCCGTTTCTTTTTAAAATTATTATTAAAAATTGAATTTTAGCCTTTAAATAATATAATATATATCTAAAATATATAACAAATTTTATTAAAATTTGTTTTAAAATATTTGATTTTGTAAAAACAAATATGAAATTTCTATATTGATTTGCGTTTAAAGAAAGAGAAAAGTTAAAAATCGAGAGCTTCTATTTATAGCTTCGTAAATTCGAGAAAAAAATGAAGGCAGACGATGAAATAAATTAATCGAAAGGGATGGCTGATAATGAGATGGCAAATAGAGGTCAAAGAGTTAATGATTCGGCCGCCATCTTGAAGGTATTCGTGACATCTTTAATGGATCTTTTTGGCGGGTGAAATTCTCCTTTCTCTTTTTCTTTTTATTTTTAAAATGTAAACCTAATCGAAAGTTAAAATATTTTTCTTAAATATTCATGAATTGTGTTTTAAACTTCTGCTTATATTTTATCATCATCATTATTATTAGATCAATTTATTATGGTGTGTTTTTTTTTCAAATAAAGAAAACGGTTATATGTATAATTTAATACTAAGCAATAACGCGCCATCTATACATATAAAATGAAAGTATTTAAAAGCACGAATGTTTCGTTTAAACATAATACAAACTTCTACTGTCCTTACTGCGATGAAAATATATATATTGGGAGGGCTTGGCTTTCATTTTATATATATATTTTGGTAAATTTAAAATCATTTTATTATATAATTGTATTTTTTCTAAAAATAATCTAAGCAATATTGGTTAGCTTGTAATTCAAAAACTAATTTTTATATTCGTAATATATTAATCAAAAATATATTGAATATTTTATTTAATTTAAATTAAATTTTTATTTAAAAACGAGTGCAATATTTCACTCTCTTTGAATTCTAAATATATTGTTAACTTATTATTATTTTAAACGATAAAACACACATATATTTTTGAATCTTTTTTTTTATATATATAAAAATTTCAGATGAATATTTTTTTCTGATATGTATTTTTTATATTTAAATTTGGCAATTAACAATTTCTAAAAATATTTTCTATGATAATTATACGCTTCATTGTTGTCAGAATTTTTTTTTTAATCAAAATTATCGTTATTTTTGCGGAGGGGGGGGTTAGGTGTGCCTTAATAAAACAAATATATAAAAAACACGAGATGAGGTAAACATTTCATAGAATTTACTCAATAAAAATAAGGAAAGGCGTTTCGTACAAATAGCCATAAAATGTCCAAATGCCAAGAAAAACCTTGTGCTTAAGTAAACGGATGTTGGGTCATAAACATTTGCGGTTTGTAAATGCTTTTATGATGAATGGCCATAGGGATAGTTTACCTTGGATATTGGCCTATCTCTCTCTCTCGTGTATATTGTAGCGTAGAAATCAGGTCTTTGTATATCTGAAGGTGTGGAAGTATTTATTGATGACGTCACCACGACCAGTCAACAATTATTAACAAATTAACAACACTATCTACAGCTAGAGAATGTCGAGCAAGCAAGCTAGATAACTAAATTATGATTTAGAAAATGTAAAATTTTAAATCTGTTTCCACGTATTTTCATTGAATAATTAAATAATAAATTATTTCTTCGCCACAATATATTTTATATATTTACATTTATTATTATTTTTTAAATATCAATTTAAAGCGCTATGTCCTTCTAGGGATACTTGCGCTGTCATATCTGTGTCTCTACATTTGTGTCTATACATATTTACAATAAATTTAGGCCATATAGTCATTAACAAAGAGAAAGAGAGAGAAAAAACATTATATTCATTATATACCCATCCTTTCTAGTATGTAACTACAAAAAGAGAAAAGACATAACTGAATATAAATTTCCAAGATTATATATACAAAAAAACGTTCCTTTTCTCTCTATAAAGAAAATCGTTACAAGACAATGATATAATCAAGAATTCGATAATCCTAAAATATAGAAACCTACCACAAGAAAATGTAAAGAGAAAGTAAGGATTAAAAAAACAAGTAAATATGTCAGATTGCTCAAAAAGATAAATTTAAAGGAAAAAACTTCGGTAAGATGGTCAAAAAGATATATCCGGGTAGATGTCAAAACACGATTACGATCTGTGGAACAAGGTTAGAAGATGAACAAATATATCTATAAATGATGTAGTCATAAACACAATAAGGATTAATAGACACAGATTACTGAAAAATATTATATATGATAACTGAAAGACAATAATTATTCATTAAAATTAAAATTATAAAAGCCATTAATAAAGAATTTTTTGTGGCAACGAATTCCAGGACTCGAGACACCTACTGCTGGAATGCCCACTCTTCTTTACCGCTAGACAACAGACAATAAATAATGTTGTATATCTATATCAATTTGTAAATAGCAGAGAGAATTATCATAAGTTTAACTATTTTTGTAAATATATTTATGATTATCTTTCTAACCTGAAAGGTTCAGGTTCCTAATATATATTATTGTTTCTCTTTTTTTTATTTTTGATTACTTTCTTGTATAATATGTTTATAACTGTTTCTGTTTAAAAAAATGTAAATCGACGCAATTATCCCTAGCCGGAATATCGTGTTTTGTGTGTTGAAATAAATAAAGGATAAGATGAATAAAAAGGAAGGGAAACTGGTCTGAATGATAACAATGATAAATTCAAAACTGTTTATAAATGTTATCGAATTATTGAACAATAAATAATGTTATTATATAGCTATGATGATGATAAGGAAATCATTTATTCATCATAGAAATGTATTATGTGGAATAACCAGAATCATCTAATACGAAATATCATTTTAAAATTTTGATTCACTTTTATTTCTGCGTAAATTAAAACCAAGGAAAGTTTTATCTATCTATTTTATCTTTTATTTAACCAATATGCATATAGGTAAGGTGTATGGTCTCTTATTAGTATGTTTAATTCAAAAGAAAAAAAAGGTATAACGTGAAGGGGAAAAAAAGGTTTTGGCTAAACATTTGGCAATGTGTAAAAGGTCAAAAGAAAAAAAGTATAACTAGGAGAAAAAGAGTTCTTGCCAAACGTTTGTCTAAGAGATTCACTTTTGTTTCACTTTTATTTCTGCGTAAATTTAAATCAGGAAAGTTTTATATATCTATTTTATTCTTCTATTTATAACCAATATGCATATAGGTAAGGTGTAAGATCTTATATTAGTATGTTTATTTCAAAAGAAAAAAGGTATAACGAGGGGGGGGGGGGAGTTTTGGCCAAACATTTGGCAATGTGTAAGAGGTCAAAAGAAAAAAAGTATAACTAGTAAAAAAAAAAGTTCTGGCCAAACGTTTGGCTAAGAGGTCAAATGCAAAGAGGATATAAAAAGAGCCTCTTTCAACACGGTAGAAAGGTAGTAAGTAAGAGAGAGAAAGATAGAAAGAAGAAGAAGAAAAAAAGAGTAGAAAGGCAAGAACGTGAGTCTAGAAAGTATACAAGATCTATGTCAGGGTTAGGAAGTGAGTATAAAAAAACATGTTACCCCGGGGGATTCGAACCCCGATGGTGATGTTGTAAGGGTGATTGACGAAGATGGTGGCCGTGAAAGAGGCCAGCGAGATTTACCTTGGCTACACACGCCCTGAATGCGGAAGTGGGACAGAGGTCAACTTCAAGGAACCATGCTCCCGAATTACAAGGTCCCTTCCCTTTAACTACCCAATTTATTCCGCAGGATTTTTCTGGTTGGACGCTGGTGATGATTAGAATGATGATAGGAAAAGAAAAAGGAAAACGAGTAGAATTTGAAATAAGAATTGATCGTATCGAAAATTCTTTTTTGAAAGATAGGCGAACTTCAATGTAAAAATCTGGAAAAATCTATCCACAATCATGCTCATTTTAATCTCTAAATTCTATCATTACCAACGTCTTCATCTAAACAAAAAGAATTTAAGAATTTTTATTCAAATACGAATTTTAATTAAGAGTAAATTTAAATAAAATGTGAAATAAATATATGTAAATAAGTCATACCCCTGAATATTTAAGTAAAAAATGATCAATTTTGTTATTAAAGGGAACGAAAATTGATTTTTTTTGAAATAAGATGTTAAAAATGGCTGTTTTTTGATGGAATACAAATAGCAAAAGGTTCTTAAAGGTAATTTTGTTAAGTAAAAAGTTTGTCTAAAAAAAAAAAAGGTAAAACAATTTCCCAACTTAATAATTATGAAATGGAGGGGGAAATGGTCGATGATGTAATTTCGTTTCATTGCCAAATAATGTGGGAAAAGGGGGGAAATCCTCTTCTTTCAAAGAAATCCGAGGGGAAAGGCATCTGTTAAAGAAAGGAAAAAGATATCCATTAGACATTCAAGAAGGCATGCTCGGACATGTCGCAAAGTTACTTCCTTGACTAGAAAGGAGAGTTCCTGATGGTAATATTTCACAAGAATCCATGACCTTATGGATTCGTGTGTTGAAACCTTCTTTATTACACCTCGTTCTCTTTTTCTAAACGTTCATTAAGATCACTGTGATGAAACATTTGCGAAAGCTATAGTAAAAGATCAATTATTAGTTAGAAGATTAAGTACAGTAGAACCTCCACGAGAGAACACTCGCACTAGAGGACACCTCTCAACAAAGGACAATTTTCATTAGCAAAATTAGCTATTTTACTATTCAGAAACTCTCCGGTAAGAGGACAACTCTCCCTAAAAGACACTTTGACTCTGCAATTAGTTGTTGTCCTTTACAGGGAGGTAGTTGTACTGTATTCGAATTAGGAGAACTTGATATTTAGGCATAGAGTCTATTTATTTTGAAGTGTTACAATCTTTAGAACCAATTTTAATTTTCAATGAGTAAATCCACGAACAAATGGAGATTTTATATGGCCAATCAGATTATATTGCAGCTAAATATCTATCTAAATATTACAACTCTGATCCATACCCTGATAACATCCATCATTATAATTCAATATAATGCGACTTATAATTGTAGAACGACATTTGAAATTATCCCGCATGTGTTTCTTTATAATTAAAAATATAAATTTCATTTTAAAGAGAAATAACGATTATTTCTAACCTTAGGGATGAATTATGAAAGGATAAATTATGAAGAGTAATGAGTTTGTTTTTGAATTTACCCGTTGAACAACAAAATTTGCTCAAAATCTTACAACACCTCAAAATATAGAAATTCTTTGCCCATCATCTCGTTTTCTTAATTCTAATATGTGGCTATCGCTCTCAATAGATAGATATCTTGAGAGTTATTCATGTGGATGAATGATAATATCTTGAATATTTTGTGTATTTTTATTATTCATAAACTGAACAGCAATCAAAAATGGATTTGATATATATTTTTTCCTTATTGTTTAAACAAATAACTTACAAATATAGGTTTGTCTCTCTTTCCAATTGAAAAAACTGTCCGCTATTTATATAGATAATCCATAGAGAAGCCTTTTTACGCATATTTTAACGAATGAATATTTATTTTATATTTAAAAAAAAATGTTTTTCTAACTTTCAGAAAAAGTAATCTCAATATATTAGTTTTATAATATATTCACTAATGAGCCAGACCCTCCCATTAAATTTTCCATTGCAGTAAGGGCAGTCGAAATTGTTTTATTTTTAAAAGAATCATACGCGTCTATAATAGTTTCGAATTTTCATATTCATAGCTAGTCTAAAAAGCTAAAAATATATTTTTTAGTGTTCTATAATGTATTATAAATGGAAAACAACTAGAATATAAATTAATTCTCAATATATATTAATCTTTTTATAAAGCTTTTCTGACTAACCTAAATTTCGCATTTCACAGATAACTCACAAAAATGAACTCCCTTACACAAAAGGAACTAACCCCCATTGAGATACCGACAAGAAAGTCAGAGCTAATTTTTCTATCTTGACCTCTTTTTTTTTTTTTTAAACCGCGGTCATTGACAACAAAAGGCACTTAGATATAAGAAAAATCTCATATTTTAGATTTTTTTTCAGAGTTTTATTTTTTATTGTAGATTATTGTTTAAAATCTTGGGAGAAAAGCAACAACAACAACAAAAAGCCTTTATTGAGGACCTCTCGTCCTATATAGGATTCGCCAGTTTACAGAGTAATTGAAGAGAAGAGAACTAAGAATACAGAGAGGGAGAAAAGCATTCATTTTTAAGTTAACATACGTATCAGAAATTTTTGTAAATATTTTTTTTTGTCGTTTGGAAACTCTTAAAGATATTTTAGATAGAGAGAATAAGAAAACACAAATTTTACATTTTCTGTTTATATAGTTTATAATTATTTGAGTAAAATAATCTTTATACAGTACGTATCCTCCACGTTTATATATATATTTTTTCAAAAATTGTTTATAACACAAAAAGAATAATATATATATATTTTCTCCCCTTTCAAAATAATTAATATTTAAAATATGTAAAAATTATTTTATATATATAAAAAAGTATATATATTGTCGCGCAAAGTACGTATTATTTTATTAAAAGAGTAACATTTTTGATGTTTATACTTTGCTACTCTGTTCCCTCTTTCTTATCTTTTGTTTTATCACTTATAGTTTGTTCTTGCCTGAAATAAATTGTCGCAAAGTACGTATTATTTTATTAACAGAGTATCATTTTTTAGGTTTATACTTTGCTACTCTGTTCCCCCTTTCTTATCTTTTATTTTATCACTCATAGTTTGTTCTTGCCTGAAATATATTGTCGCAAAGTACGTATTATTTTATTAACAGAGTATCATTTTTTGATGTTTATACTTTGCTACTCTGTTCCACCTTTCTTATCTTTTGTTTTATCATTCATAGTTTGTCCTTGCCTGAAATAAATTGTTGACTCCTCCTGAAGTTTTTGTTTTCCCTAATTTTCCACGTGGCAATATCATCAATTTATTATCGTGATACTCCTGTTGAAGGACTGACACAAGTCCGAAAGCTTAAAAATAAAAATTTGAACAAGAAACTTAACCCTGGAAGCTTTATTTATTTTATAATAAAATATTATTTGTTTATATTAGATAGTAAATTTTAGTATTTTCTAGTTTGCTTAATAGTACTTTTCTAGTAGTCCTAATAGAATGGAAATATTTAATTTATGTAATTAAAAAAACACAGTAAACACCACGTATAACGCGAAAATAAAAATATTATACCGAAATAATTACTTAATTGACAAAAAAATGATATTTCAAATAATTTTATATTGATTAAAATACAATATAAAATTTACATCTGTTGTATACATAATTTTTAGAGTTTCTTTAAAAAAACATATAGCAAATCAATCATACATATAAAACTTATTGTATTTTTAAAAAGTAAATTTGAGGGAATTTAAAAATATTTAATATTTTTGATAATTAGTAAACAATAAGTTTTTATTTCTTTTGTGAAAGTATACCCAATTTTTTAGTAGTATAAATGCCGACGAATAAGCGTATACTTGTAATAGTTTATGGAAATTTTCATTTATTTTGTTTAAAAATAGCGCAAATTCTATTTTACTATATATATATAATGCTTTCTCCACATTAGCTTAATTTTAATTATTGTAAAATTATTATCATGATTCTGTCTTTGCTCTTTTCTACAAATCTATCTCTTCGCTTATTCCCTTTTCTACCCAGCTTATGACGGGTAACGGCCGAAGCTATGCTGTAGTTTTTTCCCCTATTATATTCTATCTATCTATTTATTATATTTATATATATAGAGAGAGTAAACAAACCTCTTATGTTTTAAATTAACTGACAAATATATACATTTTGAAATTATCTTAATATATATTTTAAACAAACGATAATTAGGTGCAAAGAAAATCCAAACGACCACCATGTCGAAACAAAAGAAGAAAAAAAAATACAAGATGGCGATCGTTTGAAATGGATCTCAATTAAGAGAGCTGTATCACTAATGAGGAAGGGATCGTCTGGGATTTATTGGAGGGATGGGATTGAGGGGTCGTTTTAAAAGAAGCAGACGACTGTAGGTGCCCTTGATCCCTAAGAGAACAATGGCCATTCTACTCTGGAAGATAGAGAGAGAAGGACAATAAATCGTGACAGGGTACGCTACCCTTGACCCTTCCCGCTACTCTCGTCTGAACTTATTTACATATCCACCTTTGATTTGCATATATAATTCGAATTTATTTTTAATTCGAGTGTAATTAATTCTCTTTAATCACCCGTTTTCTCTATAATATCGATTTCATTGCCAAACAAAGAGTTCTCATTTGTAACTGACTACCAGTTTAAGGTACAGTTGCTTTTTTTTAACGTTTTTGTTTTTTTAAACCGTTATTTTTTTATTTTAGAAAATAAAAAATTGAAAAGAGATATCAAACAAATTCAAAATGTTGGTTCAGAAAGCTTCGAAATACTTATTATAGAGTTAAAATTTGGCTCTTTTTTTTATTGCCTGGGTATTATAGTAAAATGATCATTTTAGATTTTTAGTCATTGGTTAAAAAGGAAAATACATCTAAAGGGCAGTATTTGCATTAAGAAAAATGAGTTGCATATATAATAGTTGAATATTTAAAAAGCCTAATCTTTCAGGTATTATAAACATTTATATAGGATAGTAAAGATAGGGACTGCCTGGCCGGCATTCATAGTTCTTCAAATTAAAGATACTTCTGCCAGTAAATTTGGCAAAAGATTTTCGTCGAAACATCAAGACAATAAAAAAGATCTACTGGCTGAAGTATCTTTAATTTGAATAACTTTATTTAGAAGTATATGACAAAATGAATCTTTAACTATTTTTTATATTTTGTATAAATATTTACATTTTTTAAGGTAAAGGTTAAGATAAAGGTTTTTTTAAAGGTTGGCGTTCAGCCAACTGAAATATTGTTAAAATAAATGATTTTTTGATCCAATATATGCCTTTTTAATTAAAGATTTATTTATGGATTGCTCTATTTTCAAAATATATTTACATATTTTGAAGTTGACAAATTCTACAGAACTGGACAATGAACCGATTACTAAAGAGTCAGTAAGATGATGGTAAAAAACATGGTCTGCAGAGATATCGCCATCAAACTGGTTCTGCGAGATTCAATATTTCGTGATACGCTTTCCTAAGATACTCCACTATCGACACTCCTGGAACTTTCCATTCTTTACAACAATCTCAAAAGATATTTTTTATTTAACTCTTAGAATATTCTAAATAATAAAATGAAATTTCCTATATATATTGTAACAAAGTATTTATTATTTTATTGGCAGAGTATTATTTTTTATGTTTATATTTTGCTACTTTGTACACTTTTTCCCTATTTTGCTTATCTTTTGTTTATCACTCATAGTTTGTTCTTGCTTGAAATAAATCGCTGTCTCATCTCAAAGTTGGTCTTCCCTAATTTTCCATGTGGCAATATCAACACATTTTCGTAAAGTAAACATGTTTTAAAACCTCTTTTTCTCTAAATACCTTTTTCAAAAATCATTCATTTTGGTTAGCAGCCCCGTAAATAAAGTAATTTCTCTCTCTAAATACCTTTTACGAAAAGATGAATAAACATGCTTTCTCTCTATTTAAATAATTTAATATTATATCGCAAATTATATTTTGAGTAAATACTTAGAACAAGTCTAGATATAATATCTAAAATCGAAAGGCACCTTCAAATGACCAACTTAAAACTTTACTCAACTAATAGCAATAATCCTAAAGATAGAGGATGCGCCTGGCCGGCATTCAATTTCTGTAGAAAATAGACATTTATGCCTGTGTTAAAGTTTTATTTTCTTAACGTTTAAACAACAATTATTTATTAGGAGGAATAAAAATAAAGCATTTAGCGTTAAAAATTATTCTCTTGAATAAGTCTATTGAAACGAAGACAAAAGATTTTTGTTTAAACGTTTAAAAAATGAAACTTTAAATGGCCGAAGTGTCTATTTTTGAAGAAATAATATCATATAATTATTTATTACTGTCTACACATTTTCAATACTTTCTATCTTCATAGTTTTGATGTTTGTATTTTCAATGTAAAACCACATTTGAATAGCTTAAACATTATGATCAAATTTACGTTTAATACTAACTAATTGGAAGTTAATATCCTAATTTCGTAATCAATACGATTAATTACGCATTGTTCATATATATATATAAAAACCTCAAGATATAAACTGGAGAAGTACCAAACGGTTTTTTTTTTATCAGAACTTTCTTATCAAGTCTAAGACTACAATACAAATTCGTAGAAATACCTTTTTCAAAATAATTGGTCAATATTCAAATATTGATAAAAACTGTGCGATATTATTGTTTGCAATTCTCACTTATTTCCTCCAAAAACTTACAAAACAAAAGAAACATCCCGGAAAAAAAATGGACATATTCTATTATATATTTTTTAAATCTGAAATTACTCCTTTCATTTTGTTTCAACCATTTTTTTTACTTCTATCTTATCTCGTGGAATGTTTTAAGTTTAGGAATTATTTGAAATTACACACAGATTTAATATAATTATGTGGCAAAGAAATAATTTATTATTTAATTTAATATTATTCATTGAAAATAATCAACAGATTATAAAAATATATTGTAACGAAGTATTTATTATTTTTTACACAAACATTTATTATTTTACACTAGTATTAACAGAGTATCATTTTTATGTATATATTTTACTACTCTGTAAACTTCCCTTATTACTTATCTTTTGTTTATCCTTCATAGTTTGTTCTTGCCTTAGATAAATTGCTGTTTAATCCTGAAGTTTGTCTTCCTTACCATTCTCAAATGGCGAATTAGTCGAGTTTAAGATAGATAGAAGTTTGTCTTCTCTAATTTTCCACGTGGCAATATATTACTCTGTATTTGTAAAATCATGTTTAAAATATTTCTTTACTTGCTTTGTTCAAGATTCCCTAGCTGTAGATAGTCGGTGGTTAATTGGTTAATAATTGTTGACTGGTCGTGGTGACGTCATCAATAAATACTTTCACATCTCCAGATATACAAAGACTTGATTTCTACGCTACAATATATCATAATACACCTATCCCCCGATTTACACGGTACTTGTTTTACACATTTTCGCTTTTACACGGTTTTCCAAATAAGTTTTTTTGTTTTGTTTTTATCGCACTATACTAAATGCTACTGTGATTGAACACATGCGCTGTGTACACATCTCACAAGGAATCCCGAGCTTATGTGCTGACTACATATTTTAACCTGCCAATTCATTTTATTTTTATTTCTGTGTACACCTATCCCCCGATTTACACGTCTTTCTCAGGAATGTATCTACCGTGTAAATCGGGGGATAGGTGTATACGTATTGTTGCTCATTCGGTATCATTACTAGTAAAGGTTTTTTTTACTAGGGTAACGAACAAGTGCATCGTTCTGATGCGGTATTAAAGGGAGAGATACCTCTTATGACAAATAGTTATACGTAAAAATGTAAAGTTTTATTTATTTATCATTACACATTTCTCTATCACATGTCTCTTTCGCTTTATATGTTAACTCTACACTCCACAATTATTCATAATCATTACTAAATAAATCTTTATTAACAATTAATATTTATGATTCTTAAAGAGCAAAATTTAATTAATAACAAATAAAATAAAGATTTTGGCTCCACATATCAACTGTTCTTGTCAAAAATAAAGCGCTAGCTAATGTAATGATGTTTACTTAAAAAATGCTTACATAACATTTTTTTTGCATTATTACTGTATATACCAATTTATAGAAAAAAATGGTTATCTTGCAAGAACTATGGGTGATGGAGAACTTCTGATTTCATTTTTGAATTCAACATGAAAAGTTACATTAGAATCAACATCAGGTTTTCTCAGGCAAAAAAAAAGTTTTTTTTTTTGTAGACCTGTATAATTTATTTATCCATATATACTTTTGTGTATGTGTATATATATATAAATAAAATGATATATTTACATATTTTACCGAAATCGCATTTTATTCGATTAAAAATTGAATGATAGGTTCATTCAAAGAAGAATATAGTAGGGTATAAAGAAATGTTAAAATGATGATGATTAATCATTGAGATAATATATTCAATGAATTTTTTTTCAGAAATTAGTTATTCAGTCCCTTTTTAAAAAGTTTAATCGTTTCAATTTCATATAAAAATTTTGCTAATTTATAGCCCCTTTTACGGAATATTTTTTAAAAATGTTTCTTTTATGAGGTCGCAGAGAGTATATTGCCCTGAAGAAACAAAAAAAGAAAAGCGGAGAATTTAATTAATCAACATGTGATCATTAATAGTTGGCCACACTGCCAAATAAAAACAAGTGACCAAGGAAAATACAGATACTTTTGACAATCTACATATGATTTGCTTTCTACAAAAAAAAAAAAAAAAAACTCCCAATAATCATCATATTGTGGAAAAAAAATCAGACGAAATTAATATATAACAAGAATCTGTCATCAATGACAATAAAAAAAATCCCAGAAGAAGAATGACATGCTGAAAATTCACTGAAAGGATATATTACCATTCATTTCATATTTGCATATTGATCGAATACCGACCTAAAGACGTTCTCCTCGTCAATTGGAAAGTAAAGTAAAAAAGATTAATTATAATACCATCGTATATATTCTGATTTATCGTCTGGCATTGAAATTATACGGCCATTTTGAATTCGATTCTTTAATATTTGATCTACAAGAGTTTCTATATTTTAAGCAGAAGATTGATGGGTAATAGAGAATAAGAATATATGGATATTCTAAAGAAGAATTAGATCCTATTTTGCATAATGTATGGAGAAACCATTACACTTCTTTTATCGTCTTATTCATCGGATAGATGTGAAATGTGTGAAATGATTTGGAAGGTTGAAAAATGTTAAGAACTATTATTTATAAGTTATGTGAATGGTCTCTATGCCGGTTTAGAATTTCCAGATTTCCAGCAAGACTTCAAAAAGGATGTTCAGAAGAAGGATGGAAGATTGAGGGAGAGAAAGGACTGTCCCACTGACCTTATCAAAGTAGTTAGAGGTCGTTGCTCAGAGGTTGAAAGACCGTGAAAATATGCCTGACTTGGCGCAATTGCACAGCTTCAATTTGCATCGACTAAATTGCATATTCTATAAGATACTGTGGTTTAATTATAGTTGAAATTATTGGCATTGGTTTCACAGTATTATCTATTTGGCTATAGTGTATTATCTTCATTACAGTTGAATGTTTGCACTGTTCTGTATGAAATTTACATCTATGATGGAATTTGTACCGTCAATCTATTATACCACATTCAGATGATATTTGAAGACATTGAATACCTCTCTCTGTGCGGAATTATTAGAAAACTGCAAAGAAATACACTATCAAATCAATTTTGCATAGTAATAATATCTATAAATTATTATAATTGCTTATAATGATTTTATAACGCGTTAAAAACTTGAAGGTATATTAAATATACCAAACAGTATATAAATAAAAAAAATAAAAAGGGCATCTCCTTATTAGGCAACTGAAAGTTGCTGATGGCTTACGCCATCTATCGGAATAAATATCAACTATTTGTTGATTTTTAATTATTCCAGAATTGACCAAATACTCATTCTTGATTAATCAATAAAAGCTAACCACGTATACTATAATATACTATAAGCTAACCACAGTATATAAATTGAAAATATATTCCTGTTTTAATATAATTAAAAACCCTTTTTTTCTAATCTTATTACACACAGATATGTGTTTCTTAAAAAGGTATTCCTCACATGGTAATTATAGGTTGGGAAAAAAAATATTTCAGATGACCTTAATCATGTTGTCATTTGATAGAGGATTGCAAAGTCAGCCTTTGTTTAAGAGATGGCCGTGATCTCTAGAACAACGTATATACCACACACAACTTCCTCATCAATTCTTAATTATAATTAATTACGGTAATAAAGAAACAGAAGAGGAAAATTCGAAGCCATTTCTAATTATCATAATATAGCCTGTATTTCGTCATCTTTAAGAATACTATTCTTGTTTGTTGGGTAAGCTAGAACGAATGCATGAAGAAATAGTTCAAATCTCAAGCTACACAATAGACAGTTGAATCTTGTCAGGAAATGCTTGGATTTAAATGAGTCCAATTTCGTCCAATGGACTTGGTCAAAAGACATTCTCTTCGCCTGGATGATTGTCCTAAATGGCGCGCATTTGGAATAAAAGCAGACGAGTTCTTCTTTTTCGCCTGCGTTTGTAATCCCTTTGATGTTACCTTTAGAATAATCTTTTCCCCTATTTATTCTTGTTCGCTAATTAAAGTAAATATTTATGTGATTGTGTGGCTTGTCAAGATTATATTTAGTATACAAGGTCGGTAAACAATATATATTGTCTTTTACTACGAGTACCTACGTGTACACGTAGAAAGGCATCTTGGCCGAAATCTTGTATGATCATCTTCATATATAAAGAAGATTTTCTCCCTGAATTGTGTTTCTTCTTCTGTATTGAACGCTTCACGCTTTTGTGTGTCATCCTTGCGCAGGGACCATGCTAATCTTCTCTGTAACGTTCCTATTGTAGTAGTTATACCGCTAAACAAGTATCACAGGGGCCATGCTAATCTTCTCTGTATCGTTCCTATTTTAGTATATGTACCGCCGAACTGGTATCACAGGGGCCATGCTAATCTTCTCTGTGTATCGTTCCTATTGTAGTAGTTGTACCGCTAAACAAGTATCACAGGGGCCATGCTAATCTTCTCTGTATCGTTCCTATTGTAGTAGTTGTACCGCTAAACAAGTATTACAAGGACCATGCTAATCTTCTCTGTATCGTTCCAATTTTAGTAGTTGTACCACCAAACAACTATTACAAGGACCATGCTAATCTTCTCTGTATCGTTCCTATTGTAATAGTTGTATCTTATTTTTCTTATTATTCTTCTATAGCGAAAAGGAAGATTATAAAGTAGATAGCCTTGTCAATACCTATCATCTTTTTACTTTTCCCTCCTTATAGTAAAACGTTAAAACTATTTCATTACATTCTTCAATTTTTCATGGACAAAATTTCATGGATAAAACTTAAGGAAGTGAAATGTCTTTGATGTCGCCGGTTGTCTGTTTTTTTTTAAGTAGACAGACAATTTTGTTCATACTTGGTTATCTCGTGTGACTTCAATAAAGGTAACTGTAATATCTTTCAGAGTTATTATCTGAATCCAGATATACATGCTAAAAAAGTTACAACTTCCTTAAGTTTTGTCTATGAGTGTAATGTATATCCTATATATATCAGAAGTTACCGAATTTAAAGTCTTGGATACTGGCAAGGTACAATATCCAGGAGTACAATTCTCAACACCTATGCGAAATTGTAACTTACCCCCTTTCTCCATCATCAGCTCATAGATCCTAACGGGCCCTGCGAGAAGCGTCTCCATGGTTCTGAAAAACACAAAACACAAGAGTTAGCTTTATTGCTTTAGTACCATTTACCTTTTCATAGCTATAAAGTATAGGAAGTCGTATGTATACATTCATGGACAAAACTTAATGAAGTTGTACCTTTTAGTATGTATATCGGTATTCAGACCATAACTCTGAAAGATATTACAGTGAACTTTATTGAAGACACACGAGATAACCAAGTGTGAATAAAATTGTCTCTGTCTCTTTTGAAAAAACAGACAACCGGCGATATCAAAATATGAAAATTCCTTATAAGTTTTGTCCATTAGTACATATATATATACAGCTAATATATCATATAATATATGAAAATAGATTAAAACATCATATGAAATAGAGAAAAATGCATCGATAAAATACAATTTATATGCAAAAATAGTTCGATTTGATGTTGTTGTTGTGTCCAATGAAGAGAGATGTCTCCATGCATCTCTATTACAGCGGTCGCAAATTCAATTTATTCTCCCTATATAAAAATACTAAATCTTTTGTGTTTAACTGTGGGTAGAATGTTCCTATCAGAGTTCTTTTTCATAGAACGGAGGGCGGCCAGCCAGGTCCAAATGTTGGAAGATTCCAATCCAAGATAAACGCTTTATAATTACACTCATGGACAAAACTTAAGGAAGTGAAATGTCTTTGATGTCGCCGGTTGTCTGCTTTTTTTGAAGTAGACAGACAATTTTGTTCATACTTGTTTATCTCGTGTGACTTCAATAAAGGTCACTGTAATATCTTTCAGAGTTATTGTCTGAATCCCGATATATATGCTAAAATGTACAACTTCCTTAAGTTTTGTCCATGAGTATAATATATATCCTATATATATCAGAAGTTAATGAATTTAAAGTCTTAAAACAAGAGACGTTTGTAAGAAGTCTAGGCTATAAGAGAATCGTCAAATTTGCATATTAGCAAAGAAGTTGGTAAATAGAAATATGGGCGAAGCTGGCTGTTCTAACAGAACACAAAGCTTCCGGAGACTTTAGAATCTAAACAGAATAGGTCCTTTAATTTGCATATTATGAAAAGGTCGAATTCGAGTAAAAGAAAAAAATAAGAACGAGAATATATACTCTACTAAGTTTCTGAGAGGCCAAAACCTTAGATAACCTTGAATTTGCCTGAGACGCTAAATCTGAAGATAACCTTGAATTTGCATAAAGAAAGGTATCTCAGAGGAAGAATTCAAGTGCGCAAAGCGGAAGGTGAAGATGGAGGAAGCAAATTGGGGAAATAATTAAGTGAAGTGCGCACCAGCGGAAATGGTACGGAATGGGGAAGAAGACTGTAGGTGACCTATGCAAATATTCCAAATAGCAGAGTCGTAAAGAAAGGAATGAATTGCATACGTCCCTTGTTCTGTTTATTGGTATGTATAAATGTAGATAATTCTTTCTTAATTATATTATTTGAATATCTACTTTTTTTGTGATAATATAGATATAAAATGAAAGGATTTAAAAGCACGAATGTTTCTTTTATACATAATACAAACTTCTACTGCCCTTACTGCGATGAAAAAATATATTGGGAGGGCTTGGCTCATCACTGGTTTGTATCATGTATAAAAGAAACATTCGTGTTTTTAAATCCTTTCATTTTACATGTATAGATGGCGCGTTATTGCTTTGTGATTATATAGATATATGGATTTGTGGAAAAAGTTGGAATAGGAACAGATAAAATTCTATTGAAGGTTTACATAGAATTGATAAAGGAAGACGTACTATTAATGAAAAAAAAAACAACGAGAAAACTAAATAGAAAGTACATTATTAAGTAAATACTTATTGAATATAAAATACTCACATGTGAGCGGTCATGAAATGCCAAATTTAAAAATGGCATATCCTGACCAAGAGCACATGTGCTTTACAGAAGGCAGCGCGCCATCTGGTGGAACAGAAATCAACTAAACATTTATTTAGCCTGTTTCCCTGATATTTGGCCAACCCAAAAAATATATATAATATTATATAATATAATATATAATATATATTGATTATCCCCAGTACACGTGGTACAGGCCATGATAACCATGGTGGGTAGAGGTTGACGAATGCTTTTACTGTAAGTGCACCATATGTCTACACTGTTTTTAATATGGTTATTTGTAATGTATGATTTTTCCAGAGAAGGAAGGAAAAAAGTTATAATGATTGGCATGATTACCAAATGGGTAGCCATATGTATTAATAATAACAAAATCTTCATAGCCATCAAAAATCAAGAAATTTTGCATATGTCCCAATAGGACATGATTTCAGTGGATCATTAATATGAAACTTTGTGCCATATATATAGAAGATCGTAATTATCCAAAAAAGCAAAATTTTCAAGATTTAGTAACTATTATATATTAATATAATATGTACCTTCTCTTCTTAATAAAGAATTAAATGAAAAAAACAATAGAAAAAATAAAAGATAAGTGGGTCAGGTGTTGATATCTAAAATAAAGAAGGCATCTCCTGATCATGTGCTCGTGGTCAGAATATGCCTTCTTTATTTTCAAAGAATTAAATGAAGAGAAGTAAAAAATTCATCTTCCCCTGGCTATTAGGAAAGCTTCAAAACAATAATTAACTTCATTCACTACAAAAACAAAATAACTAAGGATCTTGAATTCGTTTATTGGAAAAATCTTTCAATGATATTGCTACACAATGAATAACTTCACAATATTTCTTAAAAGTGTTCTTTATAATACATTTTGAGAAACAAGTTTGCATATAATCTTATAATGAAGTCATTATTATGTTACCGATATATATTCAAAAGATTAATGATAAATCACAATTTGGATTATAATACAAGAAAATGAGGATAGATAAGGAAGATAATATGGATTTAGGTCTTTAAAGATTATTTTAATGTTTTTTTTTTTATTGATATGATCAAGTTAAACCTAATTATAGGAATCAATGGCAAATTTTGAAAGAGATTAGTCAATTCTCTCTCCAGTATACGGTAGATTGATATCGTTGAGGGCCTCTTACCAAAGATCCTGGTGTAAAAATGGAAGACCTAATTTGTGATAAGGTAGGTAACTACAACCAGGCACTGGAGGGCCATTTGTCAGGATCTAGCTAATAGAGAAATGGAGGGGCCCTCTTCTATAAGAGATCCTGTTTGTCTTCAGCGCCCTCCTTTTTAATTAGGTGAGGGGTCCCTGACCCTGATTCTGGGACGTCTTCAGTTTCTTATCGAGGTCTTCTACAGTGTATGTCATCCTGGAACAGGGGCCCAAACTGGACGGTGATTTGACTCTTCCTTGTGATTTCCCTAATTGGGTAGATATGCAATGTTGAAAGAGAGCAAGCATTAATCTCATTCCATATATATATACAATTAAAGGAACTCACTGGCTTGACGATCGCCAAGATGGTACAACGAGCTCAAGACAGAGATGGCTGGTTTCGCATCGTGTTTAGGATGTAATACGTACATTCGCGATCGAACGTTGTATAAAGGAGAGCAGAATACCTATATAACCTCTATATGTATATATAATATTATAATCAATATAATTTATTTATTTATTTATGCTTATGAGGTGATACAGCAACGTCTTTACAATAAGAGAGGAGACAAAATGAATCAAATCTAGAAAAAAGAAGTGAGGACTTCTCGGTCATTAAAGTCTGAGAGGCAAGGCCTTCAGCCAGTTCAGGGCTTCCGGGGTGACAGAGTGGAGATTGGAGATTCCTCCATTGAATTTGTACAGCGGGCAGTCATCTAGTATATGGGACATTGATTGTGGGACGTTGCAGGCACAATTTGGATCTTTGGTGTAGCCCCATAACTTCATCAGCTCTGCACACCTTCCCTGTCCTGTCCTAAAGCGGTTTAGAAGCACCCATTCTCGTCGAGGGAGGGAAAAACCTGGGATCTTGACACTTGGGCTTGTGATGAGGTTCTTGTTTGGGATATTGGAGCTGATCCAGGAATTTGTCCATGCTTCTGAGATATTAAAATTTTGGGAGAGAAGTTGGTTTCCTCTGGACCATATCGGATTCCTTGATTTTAGTCTATGATTATATAATTATACTTCTAGATGTACATATTTCCTATATAAATTTATTTATTCTCATTTATTTTACTTTTTTTTTCTCCTACTCATTTACTCATGAATCTCTCAAGAGAATCTGTTTATAGTTCTCAGCATTTTACCAAAATGTAAACATTCTATTAGCAATCTTATATATATAGAACACATAGCAGATAAATAATACAAAACCGAAACTAAACATTCATCAAACATATTCGTCATATATATTTTTAATGCCTCTATTAAGATATTATAGCTCTATAAAACTTCAGAAAATGTTTAAATGTCTATCGAGGGTATATTTAAAAGCTATTAAAATTGATGGTTAGAGAACGTGTGTTGCGTTTTCGCTGTTTTTAAACGATTGTTATCACACACATAATAGGTAACCCATTTTATTATCCATTTACAATTCTATACATAGAAATTATATAGCCCTTCTTTTTTTCTCTACTTATCCTTTGAGATAAAATTTATGGGAATGTGTTTTTAAAAGGTTTTTTTAATGTCGAAATAGGTTTCTAAAAATAAGGTCATTAGGGAATAAAATTTCCATATTTATATATTTTCATTGAATTCTGATATTGTGTTTTGTAGATATGTTCTCAACAATTAATAAATTATGTGTTGAGATATCTATATATGGATAAAAAATTCTTATAAGCAGAATCTAACCACAACGTAATATTACTCATTTAAAAGTAACACGTAAAAGATTCATAATCAGGCGTTAAAAAAAAACTGGTATATTTTTTAAAATATTATATTTACGCTTTATTATCTTTCTGAAAATTAGGAAATTTCTGAAAATTCTAAGAATGTAATGCCTCGATAAAAGTTGGCGTTCAGCCAACCGAAATATTGGCAATAAATATTTTATTCAATCCAATATATACCTTTTTATTATCTAATGATTTATTATCTATGTTTCAAGAAGATGAATTCAATGCTAAGAAAGAGAAAGAGCGCAATATAAAACCTATATAAAACTGATTTACATAATATTATCTCTTAAAGGTAGAGGTTGCCTGGCTGGTATTTATATTTCTTAAATAAGAGATTTTCCGGTTTTTCTTATATATAAATATTATATTGAAATATAATTATAGCTCTATATGTATATTGCCACCTGGAAAATTAGGGAAAGACAAAAACTTCAGGAGGAAACAACAATTTATTTCAGGCAAGAACAAACTATGGGTGATAAACAAAAGATAAGCCACGAGGTAAATTCACAGAGTAGCAAGATATAAACATAAAAAAAATGACCACTCTGTTAATAAAAATAATAAAATTAATAAATACTTTGTTACAATATATTTCTTATAAAATACACTTCGTATATTCAAATTTCTTTCTTTCTTTTTTCCAGGCGTTTTCTGTATCTCTCATGAGAATCTGAATATATGGCTATATTAACGAAGAAAGAGATGTTCTTCTTAAAAGTAAACGACAGCCAAGTTACCTCAGTACAAAGTACCAGCGCCATATCAAGTTGAATGGTTGTTCTGTCCCTATATAACTTTTACATAGCAGTAAGTAGGAAAAAGAACTTGTATTCATCGTTTTCTCTTCCACTACATGATGGCGATTGATCATTGTGAGGATATCGTTGTAAGCCGGCAATGAGAGAGGAGAATCTGACTGGTGTCTTAATAAAGACTTTGTGTGTATAAGACTAATTGATTGAATTTAATACCAAGTTGATTAATTTTTATAATAAGAAACAGACAATCAATGAAGAGATATGTTATTGTTCTAAATTCAACTTCCTATTTCATATTGAACATCCCCCTTGTTATAAGGGACCAGTAATAAAATCACTGAACCATAGTTCACAGCTTTCTCTACTTAGCGCCTACATCAGGAAACAGGAAGATTGACCTTCCATGGAGGGAACCTCTTCAGGGGGCATTGCCCTAGGCCTTTCTTGACCTACTATTCTTGCCCTTCAAAATATAGGGCAACCCTCCCCCTTAAAAATCAATATAGTTGACCGTCTGTGGGGAAAAAAACCCGTACCTTTAGGTGCTATCGTCTGCTTTTCCTTTTTTGAAAAGTTCCGACAATTCTTTTTTTTTCTCTCTCTGTTGCTAGGTATGATGTACGTTGCCTTAAGGTAGTCTGGAAATATAATGATTGATTGTGTCTGATTGAAAGAAAAAGAATCTGTTCTATTGTCTCGTTGTCTAATTATATCTAACGTTTAATCGTATTTCTGTACGTTTAATGTGCTTCTTTTTTTTATGGTTAGAAGATATATAGTAATAAAATGTAAATTTCATTTTTTTTTCGAGAAATAAATTTAAGCTATTTTGTTTTGTGAAAGTTTTTTTTAATATATATATACAGGTATCTAATTGTAGATATTCGGTGTTTCGTGAATTGAAAATAATATAAATGTTTATACTTTCCTATTTGAGAAAATAGTTTTTAATATATTTAAAATGAGTTTTATTATATTTTGTATATTAACGTATTTTAAAATATAGTTAATATGTGAAAATTATATATATATAGTTTAGGATTATAATATGTGTGTCTATTTTTTTCTCAAATAGAGGGGGGAAACGTTTAACCTGTGAGTAAAAAAAAAAAGAACAAAATAATTGATATTTCACATTAATTCATCATAACTATTTTAAAAACGTATTATCGTTGTTATATATCACTAGCCGAATGACCCGGGCAACGCCCGTGTTTTTACCCGATTGAATGTTTTGATTCAAATACTATTTGTTACAATTATAAATTGGCGCCTTAAATAATTGCATATGTTAGTTAATAACTATAGCCTATGTGCTTTATCTGTCTATGTACTGTTGGCTTCCGTAGGCGTCTCTTACTGGGAAAAAGAAAGAGAGATTCCATTTGGTTATTATCTAATATATGCATTTATTTAGGGAGCGACCCGCTCCAACACAATAGTTACAAAGACGAAATAGCGAGTTGGGGAGGGGGGGGGGGGCATGATGGGGGGCAAAGGTGGCGTGTTCGTAGCCAACCAATAGGAGAGCGCCATTCCAAAAAAAAAGCAAACGGTGACAGAGATGAAAACTGATGACTGATTGTTGATTAGGAGATGAGGAATGACGCTCGTAACTGTATATAGAATTGTCCTTACTATATAATTTATAAATTGCTTATAAAATAAAAAGTTAAATTATCATTCATAGATATTTAGGTAATAAAAAGGCAAATATTGGATTGAAAAAATATCGAATTGCGATTATATGCCTTTTTATTATTTATCGATTTAATTATGGATTGCTCTATTTTCAAAATTCATAAAACCAACTTTTTAAATAAATATGATTGCTGTGTATATTGTGATTTCATGTTTCTTCAATTGTTTCTTAACTAAAAATAAAAATAACATAATATACACATTGTTAAATGTGTTTTGTGTTTAATAATAATAATAATAAACAATAATTATCAGGGAAAATATGTAAATTAATAGATATTCAATTAATCTTTAAAAAAAACCGCATTTCAATTTTAAAATAACTTTTTAAAAAAATTAGTATACCTTGTATAAAATGTGTTTATTGTTTTATTAATAAAATAATTATCACACACAGGTTGAATATATATGTAAATATGCAAATAGGAATAGAAATAGAATTAACCTAATTTCATATTCTTAGACACAAAGAGAACAGCAAAAGTGATGGATTGGCGAGCTCAATGACGTGAAGGAATTCCCCTGAAGAAAGTCCCTCGAGGTGGAGTGAGAGAGAGAGCAATGCCCTCCTCCTGTAATGGACCCCAGGCTCATCATTATTATCATCATCACTAGCTCCTGACCTCTTACTTCAGGAAAATGTCAGACGATCAAATAAAATCGAAAGGAAACAATGGAAAAACAATGTTAAGCAACAATCGCCACAAAACGATCTTTATATTTCCTCCTTTCACAGTCCATTTAAAAATATCATTAACAATTTTATAGCTCCATTTGGTGTTTTTAAATCACTTTTTGTGTGTGTGTTTTTATCTTTATGTTTCCTTTTAGATTGTGTTAGTCGAATTATAAGAAAGTGATTATGGTGAAGGTAATATGTCTGTTGTGGTGTTTTTTCCCCACATTTTGTGTGTGTTTGTAGTTTTTGTTTCCTTTTGTATTCTAATAATGTACTGTTTTTAAGTAGGAAGGTGATTAGAAGTGGTTAAAATACTTTACGGAACTTTTTCAAACATTTCAAATATATACGTTTTATATGGTGATACAGAGACAAATAGTATAGTCCCTGTGATACATAGATAAAATGTTTATAGAGTAGAATCTCCATGAGAGAACACTCACAAAGGACAGTTTTCATTGCCAGAATTACCATTTTTACTCTCCAGTAAGAGGACACCTCTCCATAAAATAGGACACATTAGCATTGTAACTAGTTGTCCTTTACAGAGAGGTTGTACTGTAATAGAGGAAGGATATAGGGGGGGGGGGATAGATTATCAGGGAACTCCTGTGATAATTGTTTAGCAATACAACTACTAATATAGGAAAGTATGTCTAGAAAGAGCGTATATAACCATTTATAAAACGATGCATTTATCGAAATTTCCGAACCTTCTACTGTAAGAAATAAGTCTCAAGATCTCTCTCATAATTAAGGGCTCTAATTCAAGCTCATCCTTAAAATTACGTGGGGAAACCCCTTCTTATCAATCAAATGCTTAAGGAAGTAAAAAAGAGCCGAAATCGATCCATTGAACAAGCTCAGATTAGTTGCCTAGAGGGTGAGGTTACCCTCTTAAAAAAATCTGGAATATACACTTATATTCCAGGAATTTATCCCTAAAACCAAGAAGTAAATCCACGCTTGCAGTTTCCTCTGAAATTAATTTACGACGTATTTTTCCCTTCCAACCCTACAATCGACGATCTGACCAACGACGATGTCTTTAACAGGAAAATGGGAATAGATGGCTTAGGGAAAAATGACTGTTCCCCTTTTCCTGATAGCGAACACACACAATCTTACAAATACCTTTCAATGACTACTTTAATTTTTGACTGAGGCCATATTTGCATATTGCCTACCATATAGATGCAAATCAAAATGTCTTCTATGGCTGATTGGAGGAAATTTACGGCATGCCAGATTTGGAAACTTCAGAACGCCGAGTACACTATGGTCTTGACCCATGACCCTTTCGTCAATGTAAAAAAAGAAAAGCTTCGATTTCAGGAGATTCTTTAAGCAATTACTTTGCCACTGTGATAAATGTATATATACTAAAAATAGATAATGATTATTTGAAAATATTTTTAGCTTCTGTATGTTATTCCCATGTTTGTTTTTAATTTCAAAATCTAAAAATGGCATTAAAGAGAAAAGGAACCTTTTACATATATTAATAGATAACATTTCTAATATGTGTTGTTTACTAGAATGAGAAATTCCTAAAAACTTTTTTAGGCTGATTATAATAGTTAAAAGGATAATTTTATATGAAATTAGTAGTTATACTTAACAAGGGTATTGGTTAAATATTCATTCTACTCTAAACAGAAGGGATCATTAGTTCCAATTATCAATATTCTCAAATAACTAAATTTAGTATGCAAATTTTTGCGATTAGGACCTATCTGCTATAATATATACCTTAAACGGGTTATATGTAAATAGGTATATATATAGTGTCCGGTTTATTCTCCCAGTTGATTGGTTTCTTTACTATCACATGACCGTGAATAAACGACTTTGGTTCAGAATCTCGTCGTTTCTTTATTATTATTATTATTATACATTTTTGTCATTTTATTAACTATTTATAAACCATTTTTTTTTGTAAAGATTCGGTATTTCTAAATCGTATTAGAGTATTAATATTTTATATCTTTGATTATAGAAAGTAGAGGGGAATAGAGAGATTATATGTAAATAAGAAGAAATATCTTTTATTGCACCGGCCATTTTTTAGGCTTATTTGTTCTTAAATTTTTCCGCGTTGCTTGTGCGACAGGCTTATGTGTTCTAAGGTACTTTAAAGTTAAAAAAAGCATTAATTGGTACTAATTTCATAATTAAGGCTATATTAGGGTATATCAATGAGAATTCAGGACAGAGAGTTGACTTTATATATATGATATGCAAATATTTGAAATGTGAGCTTCTTTCAAAAAAAGAGAGAAGGATAATTGATGGTACATTAGCTGAACCAAAAATTCTGAAATCGGGATTTAAAAAAAAAAAGGAAGTAGGTGAACTTGACCGTGAGATAAAAAAAAAGAATGGGCGACTTTGGATTGGAAGAGAATTACGTAAGCCTACTTGTCATCAATCGAATCACTCAAGTGAAACGAACTGGACACATTAGGGTCGGGGAACCCCATAAAAAACACAATTTCCACCCATCTTACATAATAACGATATATTTATAAAATTAGGTGTGTGTGACTTTGAAAAATTGTCGAAAGCCCATTATAAAATATATATAAATATACAAGTATACATACTTGTACAATTTGCAATACTTATGCAATACAATTTGCATACGTATATATACATACTTGTGAAAAAACAATAGAAAAACATTTAAAATGGGTTAGCCAAATATCAGGGAACAGACTAAATCAATGTTTAGTTGATTTCTGTTTCACCAGATGGCGCTCTGCCTTCTGAAAAGCACATGTGCTCCTGGTCAGGATATGCCTACTTTGTTTTTAATACATACTTGTATATACATACTTTTAATCGTTTTGAAATGACGCTATGTGGCGCTGAGTTTGTTTATACAAAATAAATACGTTGTTATTGCCGTCTTGACAAAGGTTGGCGTTCAGCCAACAGAAATATTGGCAAATAAATATTTTTATTACATAAATATAGTTAAATATTAGTAGGTTATAATTATGTTCAAACTTTCTTTTTCCAATTTTTTTAGAAGGTTTTGTATAAAAAAGCTATTCAAAATTGGATAGATAATATAATTTTATAGGCAAATCTGTTGTGTATTTGTGAAAATATTATCAATATGATTAGGGTTTTTTTAGAATTGATCAAATATAATAGAATTTTTATTTTGTTTCAATTAGCGTTTATAGGATAAGTAAAAAAACAACGTTTATGAGAAATAAACGCGTAAAATTGTTTTAAATGTTTAATTTTATATATAGCATAAATGTATTTATTAATGTTTTTATTATTATTATAAATGATGTTTATCTCCCCACTCACACATTTAAAAATATTATTCAAAGATGTGAAGAGTAATCTGTGAATATTTTAAATAAATGAACATTTTTTCATTTTTGACTATTTCAAAAATATATATAAATATTGGAAACTGAATTGAAATGTTCATTATGATCAACAAAATAAATTCTTTTAGACCTATAAGAAGATATAAAAATATTTAATATATTTTATAGTTCTCCTGATTTTTGAAAAAAAAAAAGAAATTTCACCAAAATTCAAGGTTGAAATTTATAGATGATTTACGTGCTTCGTATTCAACGAGGCAAACAAAATGGACAATTTGACCAAATGTCGTGTTGGCATGTTGCAATTCCAACCCTCACAATGTCTTCTTGGTGACAAAATGAGACGATTGTTGAAAAAATGGGACAAGGTAGAGATTCATTAGACCTACTACGTAATAAAAAAAAAAAGCCGTGGGTAATGTAACAGCACGTGAGAAGCTTTTTTTAAATTTCTGCACGATCTGGGGTTTAACCCCCTCATAAATAGGGCGCTCGTGGTTTAAAAGAAAAAAAGAGATTTAGAAATCAACCTTCTAACCTTTTTTTGTAGAGAGAGATTGTAGATGTTTTACATAACTCCTTTTTAGATTTGTAAAAAAAAACAGTTATCCTCTGAATTGAAAATATTACTTAATATGGATTAATTTTCTTTAATTATCGGTTTCATTGAGCAAATTAGATAATTTTATACATAAAAAAGCTAAAGTTTTAATTATCACATATATTATTTTAGAAAAAGGCTCTTTTATATATTTATTTTTGTATAAAGATTTATTTATGGATTGCTCAATTTAAAATATATATATACATTAAAATTTTCTGTTAAAAATATTCTGGCACTATAAACAGAGACCTTTAAATCAGAATTTTGTACGTGGCAAGTGCAAAATTATTCTCTTTTGAAATTAACTTAAAAGAATATTTTGGAAAAATCTAATGTTAAAAATAAATTTTAAAATTTATGTTTTTATTAGGTATAAATTTCATTATCTCAATATTGATTGTGATTAGCTTTTGATTTTTTATCTTCATATGCGGTGAATCTGCGGTAAATCCATGTATAATAAATTTCTTTTCCTTCAATTTACCCAGACTAATCTATTTAGCTTGATTGTTTTTATATATATTTTTTTCTGTATATAAATATCATATTACCATTAAGGTACTATTACTGTTTTTTCTGCATGTGTTCTATATTTCTGCTTGGAGAATCTGTATAAGACTAAAAGGTCTTAATAAAGCCTTTTGTTATTGTTTTTATTAGAGGACACAACGATATAAATGGAAATCTTTGAATCATCTATGGTTTAAGTTGTTTGAATGTAGATGCTAACAAAATATTGAATACCAAACGAAATATTTGCTTATTTACAAGGGCCAGCGTATAAAGAAATTTCCAGAAGATTATTTGTTTCTCAATAGATCCCAATTAAAAGTTGAATATATCATCAGACGAGGAAAAAATGTGAAGGACAAGGAATTGGTGTTTTGATCGTCTGTCAAAGAAATGCTTTAGAAAAGAACGGGGAAATTCAAGATGTCAATTTTATGATTTCACGACACAATTTGACAATCGCTTCAACTGACAAATTATACACGCAGAGTGGTTATGTCTTATTTACATAGTTTTTAAAAAGGAACATACATTCATCAATTTATGTAAGTAGGAGAAAGAAAATTTGATAAAAAAAATACCTAAATCAACCATTTATTTTTTCCCTTAACATAGAATTGAAATCGTTAAAACGTGATTAATAAGGTTTTGAAATGATTGGTATTGAAACTTTTAGTCACTAAATAATTATTCTTTTTTTATGATTATGAATAATGGAAGATTATATAAATTTACAATAAATAATGAAATCTAATATTATTTATTTTAATAGTATCAATTAATTTTTATACTTTTATTATATTGTCTGTTTATTTGAAGGCTGTAATATAAATTTAAATTATTGTATGTCAAAGAATTCCGGCAATGGGAAATATTTAAGCAAAATATTTATTTCATATATAATGATATTTTGATCCAATATATGCCTTTTTATTTAAAGATTTATTTATGGATTGCTCTATTTACCTATATAATACTTCTATAATACCTTGATAAAGGTTGGCGTTCTGCCAACTGAAATATTGGTAAAATAAATGATATTTTGATCCAATATATGCCTTTTTATTTAATATATATATTATTTTGAAAATAGAGCAATCCATACTTAATTCATTAGATAATAAAAGGCATATATTGGATTTAAAAATATATTTATTTTGCCAATATTTCGGCTGGCTGAACGCTAACCTTTATCGAGGCATTACATTTTTGTATACACAAGGCGGCGCTGAGTTTGTGTATACAAAAATGTAATGCCTCGATAAAGGTTGGCGTTCAGCCAGCCGAAATATTGGCAAAATAAATATATTTTTAAATCCAATATATGCCTTTTATTATCTAATATATATTATTAAATATATACTTAAATTTATATTATTATATTATTTTTAAAATAAAGGATTGTGAAATTCACCCATAAATAAAGCTTATTTTTATATATAATAAAAGTATATTAAGCTCTTAAATCGAATAAAGAATTTCAAAAATGAACAATTATATATATAAAATTTATTTATTTAACAGTTGGGAGAGACACGCCATATCCACAATTAGGATAATTGTGTATATATCTTAAATTATATACAATTAACACAATTGAACATTAGGAATCATGAAAATTAAACGTTCGATGTCAAATTTTGCATATAGTAATTAGAAATAGTAGCTTGAAATATGTACAGTCAACACTTTCGCCTTGAAATATACATCCTGCAGAATCTATTAAACTTAATGTATTGGTACTTATAAATGACTGCGGCGTATAATTATAAAGCTATACAACCAGTTTAACCGCATAAGTTTCATAAATAAAAAGAAACTTATGCGGTTAAACTGGTTGTATAGCTTTAATGTATTGGTCTTTATTGCGCGCGCGCGCAAATAGTTTTGTATTAGTCAGGTAAAGTTGGTTTTCTTCCCTTAGATCAGAAGTTAATGGACAGTTTATCAGAAGGTGTTTAGGGATTATATATAATATGAAAATAAAATGTATCACTCCCTTATATAAGTGTGTATATGTAAATAGATTTTATTTACATATTGTACCCAGTTAGAAAGAGATTCTATATCCAATGTGGAGAGATAATTGCGAGTGTATATTGTCTATTTTAATTTATATTTTAAAATATAATAATTTATAGTTTAAACGGGTATTATAAATAATAATAATATAAAATTATATAAACTACTTTATTTATTTACCAGTTACAAACAAGACACGGTATATCCGATCTGGATAATTACGCGTGAAACTATTTACAATAATTGTAGTAGAGTAGGTAACAGATTTATCGAAAAGAAAATAAACAATCAAGAAAAAGAGCATTGAATAAATATATACATTAAACTATATATAAACTAATACTATATTTCTTATAATTTGTTATTCAATTATATATAACATGAGAAAAATTCCCCTCAAAAGACAATTAAAGAACTTTTTTTTTCCGCAAAAAAAAAAAATAATAATAATAATAATTTCACTGACGTCAGTTCAATTTATTTGTTTTCCAAAAGACTGACCTTGGTAGAATTACCCTATTTTTGTTATAATTCCCACACGACTTCCCTTACTCTGTAATTATATTATAAATTGAGTTTTTTTTTAGAAGAAGTTACTTCCCATAAAAATAACTCATTTGTTCAGAGAGAAAGTGGATTTATCAATTATATACATGTTATATTAAATTTTTATTTTATTTTAAATTATAATTTTATAGATACAAATACTCTGTTAAAACGACCGCCAGAGGTCACGCTTCACCTATAAAAACTCATTGTTGTTGTTCCCCGTTGGCCGGCTCAAAACTTTTGTACATTATGTAAATAAGCTTTTCATTTTTTTTTATGCTTACGCCTTAAGCCAGGCAGTATTTTTACCAAATTATGTTTTTCATATATATTCCATGGGTTCAATTAAAGCAACCTCTGATCAAAACCATTATTATTTTATTTCAAGATTTTAACCACGACTGCAATGACATAGTATAATCCTCAAGATAATTAAATACAAGCAGAAAATCTCTTTTCTTTATTTATAATATACATAGTATAGTTAATGTATTTATATTATTATAGATGTAAAGTTTCCTCTTTAGAAATAAGGGATATAGACACTATACTTTGTGTTTTAATATTTAATTTAATTACAGCAAGGTGAACCATTAAATATATAAACAAAACTTATGCAAAATTACAAAAAGAAAGTACAGTATTGCCGACTGTCTAACTATTAAGAAAAACAAAGAATAATTAAATATTTTACATAAAAATAAATACACAGCATGTTACAATAGATACTTTAACTTTTTTAAACTCTCACTGTCTATATTTTCACAATAAATGTTTGCTTATAATTAATCTTAAATCTATTTTACACATATAAATTTACTGGCAATGCGCTTCTTTTAAATATCATCAAATATTATCTCTACAGACCTTACTGCAATGATATGAGTTATTGAATGAGAGGGCTTGGCTCATCAGTAGTGAACCCTCTTAGCGGTTTCGCCAAATTAATCTCTAGACCGCTCTACTATTGTATTGGATTGGTTTGGAATATACCCTGTATTTTCTATGGAAGGCAGCTTAGTGGTGTTTGCCAGTAAATTTATATGTTTAAAATATTAACGATAGATGGCAATTAAATTTAATTTACTCATCTTATTTATATATATATATATGCTAGATTATATTTTGAAAAATATCCGTTGTGAATTCTCAACGATTTTTTCTACAAATTTTCTTTAACGGCATAACGAATATAAAATTATTATAGATATATAATATTATATTATTTTTTAAAATGAGTGTGTGTATAAATGATTTTCTTTTAATGTAACCCTATACTGCATCATTTGTATCTTTAATGGGAATTACACAATAATGTTTCATTTCCCTGTCTTTTCTATCTTGATTTATGGTAGTCAAATTCTAGTTTTGTACAAAGTAAACAATTTGATGATGAATGGTTCTATTTTTTAATGGATTGAATGAGTTAATAATATTTTTGTGATCACACGATGAAAATGGTAAATATTTAGTGTCATCCTTGCACAGGGGTCATCATAATCTTCTCTGTATCCTTCCTATTGTAGTAGTTGTACCGCCGAACTGGTATCACGGGGGCCATGCTAATCTTCTCTGTATCGTTCCTATTGTAGTAGTTGTACCGCCGAACTGGTATCATAGGGGCCATGCTAATCTTCTCTGTATCGTTCCTATTGTAGTAGTTGTACCGCCGAACTGGTATCACAGGGGCCATGCTAATCTTCTCTGTATCCTTTCTATTGTAGTAGTTGTACCGCCGAACTAGTATCACAGGGGCCATGCTAATCTTCTCTGTGTCGTTCCTATTGTAGTAGTTGTACCGCCGAACTGGTATCACAGGGGCCATGCTAATCTTCTCTGTATCCTTCCTATTGTAGTAGTTGTACCGCCGAACTGGTATCACAGGGACCATGCTAATCTTCTCTATATTGTTCCTATTTTAGTAGTTGTACCACCGAACTGGTATCACAGGGACCATGCTAATCTTCTCTGTATCCTTCCTATTGTAGTAGTTGTACCGCCGAACTGGTATCACAGGGGCCATGCTAATCTTCTCTATATCGTTCCTATTGTAGTATATGTACCGCCCAACAAGCATGTACGTAAATATTTAGTGGAGGCCGTTGTGATTGTGATCGTTTTCAGGATTAAATAATTTTAATAGGACTTTAAAAATATCAATCCATACTTAGAAAGAAGCTAAGCAGTCAAAATCCCCAAATAATTATTTTTCGTCTGTTATTTTTTGAGAGCGAATTATTCAAAAATGTATTAATACTTTTATTTTCATTTATATTCATTCATTTTTTCATCAATACCTTATTTGAGTCTTATGATATCTCAATAATTTTATTTATTTTTATTACTTGTTGACAAATAAGAGCGTTGCTGAAATTGTTTTTGATACTCTGCAAAAACTTAATTAGCCAATAGGAGATCGTAAAATATTTTCATCCAGTCAAAATAAACAAGCTATTTTTCCCCCATCAAAGATATATATATACTTCCTTCTAGAATTTTAATAATTAAAAAAAGAAATAATGATTATAATTATTATTTCTTTCTTTTTCACATTGTAATTACTTTTTGTAGTATATCAAACCTTATCATATGGAGGTTTCAGTCTAATGAAAGGACATCGTTTATACAATGTCATGTTTTGAGGTTAGAATTAGAAGTCTTTGAATAATAAGCAAAATACTCCATTTTTTCTCATTTTTTTCAATATATTATTTAGATATACTAATATATAATACAATATAATGCGGCTTATGATTGTAGAACGACATTTGAAAATTATCCCGCATGTGTTTCTTTTAAACGAAAAATTAAAATTTGTTTTAAGAAGAAATAACGATTATTTCTAACCTTAGGGATGAGGTATGAAAGTGTTGACTTTGCTTAGAATTATTAATGAAACTGATTCCAATCATTATTAATTAAACATTATATTTATTGATTTACAAGAGAGAGAACAAAATATAAAAAAGGGAAACTAATATTAAACAAAGGAATTTTTTCTGTTTCGGTTAGCGCCTATTTACCTGTGAGCTTACACACACTCTGTGGTAACAATTAATTAATATATATACAACAGAAAGGATGAATTGTGAAGAGTAATGATAAACGGAAAAATAAAGTGTCCAGGGATGGGAATCATGCTAGATATGCCAATATACTTTATAAGTATGTAAATATTGTATAGGTTATCCCATTTGCATATAAGCTACCATTTGAGAACTCTTCATTCAACCATTTCTGTAAAAAATTCTGTTATGGTTAGAATATCTGCAAAAATTTCATTTTACAAATAAAAATAAAACACAAATAGAAAAACTTAAGGTATTTTTTACCAAATTTCAAATGTTATGTATGGAATGATTCAATGCTATTTTGTTTTAGGCTTATTGGACGTATTTAAACAATTAGAGAACTGATTGATAAACTGAAAGAGATTTAAGATAGCTTATGGCTAAGTTATCCATATTTGTTATTGAATGAATCAATTTGTTGAATTCTATATTTATATAAATTCCTATAAAAACTTGATCATATATAAATAACTCAATGAAATATATCTCTATATTTCTAAGATATCAATATTACTGTTAGCAATATTATTAACATAAACTTATTCTTTCGACAACTAAAAAATTAACAATTTTATTTAGAATATCAAATACCAAACGATACTTTCACTGAAGAGTAACAACCTTTTTTAATAAAAAGTTTTAAATAATTTAGGATAGAGGTTACCTGGCCGGCATTCATATTTCTATGAAAAATAGACACCTCGGCCAGTTAGAGTTTTCTATTTTCTCAACGTTTCGACAAAAATCTTTTGTCTTCGTCAGGAGAAGTAAATAAAAATAAAGCATTTGGCAAGGCGTTAAGGCAAGAGAACAATTTTTAACGCCTTGCCAAAGGCTTTATTTTTATTTACTTCTCCTGACGAAGACAAAATATTTTTGTGGAAATGTTGAGAAAAATAAAAAAACTAACTGGCCGAAGTGTCTATTTTTCATAAAACTAATTTAGGATGTGGATAGAAAGGATGGAATATATAGATATATGAAAGGGGGAAAGTAGGAACGTAAATATGTAAATAAAATTGCAACAGATTGCTGAAATAATGATGATTTATGACTCTCTAGCCTTGGTATAACCAACTTGAAAGGTGAATTTGTTCATAGAGGATTCTAAAATGGTCAAAATATCCCAATTTGGGTAGACAAATTTACAATCCGAAAGGATTTCAATGAATTTAAGCTCTTTACATATTAATTTTGGATATTATTAAATCTCTAAGTATTTTTATATAATGAGAATGTATTAAATGTTTTTAACTTTTTAAAATTTATTTAGCAGATCAAACGATATTATTAATTCTGAAACAAATTGTTTTTTTTTTTTTCAATTCTGATAACAAGATCGTTAATGTTTCAAATAACGTTTGATTTTGAATGAGATTTTTTACCGTATTTATATATATATAATGAATGTATATTAAAATGTTAACTTTTTATTATATATATATATATATATATATTTTTTAGCAGAGAAAGATCAAACGATATTATTTATTCTGAAACAAATTGTTTTTTTTTTTACAATTCTGATAACAAGATTGTCAATGTTTTAAATAACGTTTGATTTTGAATAAGATTTTTTACCGTAAACCTTTTTTTTTTAGCGAAAAATTAACACAAAAACTATTCGATTTTATAATCAGATATATGGATTAATAAGAATATATTTTTAATAACCAAATGATATTATAGAACGCAAACTAAAGTATTTTCACACTTATAAAAAGTTTTGAATAATTCATTAATATATTATCCATATATATTTAGACTTGTATTATTAAATTTAGAAATTCTGTTTCTAATTTTATCATATTATTTGATATGATAAATTATTATTATTATATATTATATATATTTTAAGAAAGAAAAGAGAGAGTATTTTTTTAAAATATTTGAGATTAAGGAACAAAATAATTCTTTGCATTGTTTAAGAGAACATCCCAGAGAAAAATCAAATATAGGCAATTTTCTATTTGAAAAAGTAAAAATTAATATCAGGTAAAAAGTTTCTTTTTTAATTTAAATTTGCAAGCTTTCAAGCAAATATACTGTTCTTCAACGGGCTGATATTCTATGTACAATCTCTAAATAATATATATACAAAATAATTGAAAACCTTTGTTATTAGCATGTGCTCTCGCGGGCGTGTATCAGACTGTTACCAGCTAAAGTAATATATATTATACTGGGATTAAATATATTCCAATAATTATTAATATTTAGATTATTTGTCAGGGATATTGTTATATTGGGTTTGGAGGTCATTTTCTTAGCAAATTTTTCATTTATTCACCAGGATTTAAGCTTTTGATTTGGTCAAAAGATTTAAAAGAATTCATAGATATTTTAATCATTTATACATTTATATCTTTGAATTAACATTTTATCATAGATTATTTTAAATAATTACTTTTCTATAACATTTTTTCATTTGTGATGGAAATCATCAGTGATGGAAATTTAGAGCATTATAAAATGTTAGGTATTTTTCTTTTAAATCGAAAAAAGTGAAATGTGGAATAGAGATTGAAAAAGAAGTTTAGTTAAGCAAAAATGTTTGGCTAAAAATAAATATATTCTAAGTTAATTTTTCTCACTTATCAACTAAATTCTATATCAATTTTCATTCGGTAGATTCTGATAAATATTTGTCGGATCGGTTCAAAATCACATTAATAGGTACCGCTCAACAAGAGCAACCTAGTTTATGATAATTGAAACAATGAATGTGAAGGTTATTCACATATTAAACAAAATGTTAACGCGGAGATTCAATCCCGGTTCATGACTGTCGGGAATCGAGGGTGTTATCCACTCGTCCACCGACTATGCTTATAAAAGGAAAAACAACTCACAAACGCATTTATTTTATAAAAGGAGGTTAAAGTTTTAGACATTTCTATAGTTAATGCATATAGCTAAGGTATAGTCGTCATCTTCATGGCATAAGCTCGTACATTGTAACGAAATTCTTTACACTTCTAAATGTAAAGAAGAAGGTCAGGAAGAATCTAGAGATTAAAAATCTATAAAATGGAATAATACAAATAAAATATAAAATATAGTACGAAATAAAAGAAATATGTTTTAAAATTAATAAAGCTATTAAATTGATGTATAAGGTTTTCAAGAAGTTATCCAGGTATACATATATATATACATACCTTCTTTAACGAAGCAGACGATGCTCCAACGTCAACACGAAAAGGGACTCGAATGGTAGGTCTTCCCTTACATTATATACAGCCGCTGACCTCTTCGCCCATTGGTCGAAAGCCTGTGACGTCATAAGTTGCCACACTCCAAGAGGATCGTTCTTTTAACTATGCCGGTACCTTTGTTTGTTACAGTGACATCAGATCCTTATTCCACCCCCCCCCCTCCTTCCCCCCCCTTTTTTTTATGTTTTGCTATTTTAAAATTTCGTCTGCTTTTTTTTTAAATTTTCGTCTGCCTCATTTTTTTTACACTATATTATATGAAATAATTCTATAATTTTCTTTTTGTTCTTATTAAATATTCGTTATATATAATTATATAAATTTTATCCTTAAGGATATAAATGTATTTAAAAAATGATTATATATTTTCCCCCAATAATTTTTTTTTTTTTGCTCTTTTTAACGATTTTCCGCTTTCGTGATTTGTTGACACCCACATCTCATTGATTTTTCTAAAAAAATTATAAATATATATGTTAGAACTCTTCTCTTTATATTATACCACTCGCTCTATTGAAAAAGGAAGGGTTAAAATTTGCATATAAGCATATATGCAAATTGATACGTGAAATAAAAAATGAAAGTAGATCATTGTTGACCTGCATTTAACTTGCAAGATATTTTATATATAAATAAATATGAATTTACAAATATAGATAAAGAATTCTTCCTGGATTGAATTTAGACGATAAAAACATGGCGAAGGAAGAGGAGTTTCTTTTATTGATGCATTAGAGCAAGAAACTCGTCTTCCTTCGCCATGTTTTTATCGTATAAATAAATATATTTAATATATATTCTTGAAAAATTGAAAAATATAATATATATAATCCAGAGTTTGTAAAATTTTCTATGAAATATTGTACTTAAGGTTCAATGGTTTACGCAAGAGATTGCGTTTTTACCATTTGCATATTTTTGAAATATAAATTTCCATTGACAAAATTAATGTTTCAAGGTCACTTAAAGGTATCTCAAAAGAAGTTATATATGAAATTTCAACAAGTCCATGAATATATATTTCAAACCTACATTGTCGCATATATAAGCAGAATTGTCCAATACAGTATTAGAGATCTAGAAAGAGGTCTGATAGATTAAATTGGCGAAACCGCTGTGAGGGTTCACCATTGATGACCTAAGCCTTTCCAATATTTTTTGTTCGCAGTAAGGACATTAGTTAACACAAAGCAATAACGCGCCATCTATACATATAAACAGTAGAAGGACAGTAGAAGGACAGTAGAAGTTACATTCAAATATTTGCATCGAGCAATGCTCTTCCGCAAACCCGCTGGGAGGGTTCACCACTGATGAGCCAAGCCCTCCCAATATATTTTTTCATCGCAGTAAGGACAGTAGAAGTTTGTTGTATGTATAAAAGAAACATTCGTGCTTTTAAATCCTTTCATTTTATAAGGACATTAGATATTTCAAAATAGTTATTTTGAAAATAAAGCAATCTATATTTAAATCTTTAAGTAATAAAAATTGCATATTGGATTGAAATATAAAGGGTGGTCGCGAATCATTTTATTTTTTAATTAAAAATTAAAAGGCAAATAAAGGATAATAGATTTCGATAATTTTAATTCTTTCTTTAATATTGTTGCACCAGGTTGCGGCTTGGCAGACTCTTCAACCTTGATTCTCTCCTGTGCTGGGTCTTGTATCTTACCAGAGCGTGTTTCAACCATCCTACAAATTTATATAAGTGGAGATAACTCTACTTTAAGTAGCCTCCAGAAATATTTATTTCTCACATCAAAGAGAGCAGTGAAGTCACACAGTGTACCAAAATACAAATGGTGATTCTATAATACATATATTCTGTTTAATAAAATAAATAAATATAAATTTGAAATATATGAAAAATAATATTACAAATTAAAATAAAATAGGTTCACATTAGCCATGATGCAACAATATCAAGAGATGATATTTTTTAAATTAAACTTGGATGGAACCTAAACACACACATATATGTTAATTAGACAAATATTATAAATAATTAATTTGTTAAACTTTTTTAAAAAATGGTATCAGGGGGTCAGTGGAAGGATGGTCTAAACCGCTGGTTTTCGACCGCTACGACCCGGGTTCAATTCCCGCTCCAATGGCCCCCGATTCTTGCAAAAGTCCAACCCCACCAGCGAGTGCAAGTAACCAAACGGGGCTCTGACACATTTGTAAGTGCAAAGTTGAACTGCTTTTCACATGTGTGAACATGTGGTGCACTTACAGTAAATGCAGTTGCCTACTTCTACCCACCATGATTATCATGGCCTGTACCACGTGTACTAGGGATAAGCATAAATAAGTAAAATAGTATAAGGACTAACGGGCCACCCTGTATATTATATAATAGTCATAATTTATTATATATTTTTTTGGAATTATTAACAGAGCGTGCCTATCTCCAGAGGAGAGTTCTGTTGTTTATTTTCAAACCTGGTTGATGAGTATAAAATATATATTTTCCAATATGCTTGGTCATCTCGAAAATTACAGATCAACAAACCCCCCCCCCCCCCCCTACGCAAAGATCTCTAAGATTATTTACAAGAACAAAGGAAATGTTCAAGAAAGGAAGATGAGATTTTACATAAAGAAATGGTGGAAAAGAGCTGAGGACAATGAAGAAAGGGAAATCAATGAGAAGATATTTGTTCATTAATGGACAAGGCTGGCTGGATTAAAAATAAGATGCAAAAGTTAACTATATGCATTAATGCTTTGGAAAGGTGCGAAGCATACATATAAATGACATCTTTAAAACAGAGAATTGTTGCTGTGGAAAAAGGCCATCCAAGAACTCCGGTTTTCCAGCAAGAACTTAACAATTCTGGAAGGCCTGTTGTCAAAGTTCCTACATTTGATGGGCAATCATCATGGACCTCCTTCAAAACCCAGTTCAATGTGGTTGCCCAAGCTAACGGATGGAACGTTATAGATAAGGCAAGCTTTTGGCACTTCGTGGACCTGCAGTGGAAGTTCTGCAGATGATTCCGGAACAACTCCGCCTAGACTTCAACGCTCTGATTGATGCGTTGGAGTCCTGATATGGAGAAGAACATTACCAACAACTTCATGTGGTGAAGTTCAAGAATAGACTACTAGATAAGAAAGAAAGTTTGCAGGATTTGGCCAACGACATCCGACGCCTGGCAAGATTAGCCTTTCCAACGTGTCCATCTGAAAGACTTTATGGCCCAACAACAGTTTATTGATGCCATCGGAGACCCTGATACCCAAAAGTTTGCTAGACTTTCAAGTGCGACTACTCTAAAAGAAACCCTTGTCCAAGTCATGAAGTATGAAGCTGCCCAACAAACCTCAAGAGGAAGTTATCGCGTGGCTAGACAAGTTAAATTGGATAATCCGGAAAGAGAAAAAGGTCGCTGCTGGACCTGTGGAGCTAATGATCACCTGTCCTCCAACTTGCCCCCGAAAAGTCAAACAGCGCAGTGATACAAGTTGCTGGAAATGTGGACAAGATGGGCACATAAGGGAAAAATGTCCAGATAACTAAACACCCTCAGCCCCTAGGAAGAACCTGAAAAACTACGAATAGTCAGCTTTTCGGGGCGAAAGCTGACTAGGTCATTCGAGAATGTCCCTGATGGTACCATCCAAGTCTCCAGTCTTCGAAATACAGAAAATAGATATTGCTACGGGGATTTATAAATGGAAGAAGCTGCGACATGGTAATTGACACTGGAGCTAACGTCATCCTCGTGCGAGAATGCTGATGCGCTTTCAAGAAAGCCGTGTGTTCCACAATGTAGACATTGTGCTCGTGCTGAAGAAAAATATGGTGTAAGACAAGTTACAGAGCAAGAAAGCGATGAAGGGAAAGAGCAACAATGGACTGGACAAGATTTATGAAAAGCTCAACGTGAAGACCGAGATCTCTTGCCAATGATAAATTGGAAGGAATCAGATGAAAAACCATCCTGGAAAGATGTGGCCCGGTACAGTCCTAAAACCAAAAGTCTCTGGTCCTTCTAGAATTCGTTGACCCTGCGAGATGGTGTCTTATACAGGAAATGGGAGAGCGAGGATGGAAAGCATGAAATCTGGAAGTTGGTGTTACCCAGATCTCATGTACCTTTGGCTCTCCAGGAGATGCATAGCAGTACCACGGGAGATCACTTCGGCATCAGAAAAACATTGACCAAAGTTAGAGAAATATTTTGTTGGCCAGAAAGTCGAGCTGATGTCGACAAATGGTGCAGAAACTGTACACAATGTTCAGCGAGAAAGGGACCGACAACAAGATCCAAAGGAAAGTTGAAGATCTACAATGTAGATGGCCCATTTGAACGGATTGCAATTGATGTTGTGGGGCCCTTTCCAAAAAGCGACCTAGGAAATAAGTACATCCTAGTAATAATGGATTACTTCACTAAATGGCCTGTCGCAGTCCCTATTCCAGACCAAGAGGCTTCAACTGTATCCGAAGCGCTACTGCAAGATTGGGTCTGCATTTTTGGTGTGCCAAGAATTCTTCATTCCGACCGAAGAAGGAATTTCTAATCAAATTTTTCCAAGAACTGAGTAGACGATTAGGCATTGAGAAAACAAGAACTACACCTTTGCATCCTCAATCTGATGGAATGGTTGAACGCTTTAACAGGACTCTTACACAACACCTGACCATGTTTGTCGACAAGAATCAAAGAGACTGGGATCAACATCTTCCAATGCTCCTGATGGCTTATCGATCAGCTGAGCATGAATCGACTGGTTATATTCCTGCTAGAATGCTATTTGACCATGAATACCGAATGCCTTGTGATGTGCTCCTTGGTCGTCCAGAAGAAACCTTCGAAAACACTAATGAGTACATCTCTCACCTGGAAGAAAGGATGCTGGCCATTCACGAGTGAACAAGAGAAAAGCTTCACTTTCCAGTGAGAAAATGAAAGACAAGTACAACGTCAAGACTTCTAACAAGACTTTCAAAGAGGGTGAAATGGTTTGTCTCCATAATCCTCAACGGAAGAAAGGACTTTCTCCTAAACTTCAGTAGGTTACAGACTAACAGATTACATACTTTCTATCCCAAACACAAAGATATTTGTAAAGGTGTATCTGAAGATGATTTAAATATTTGGTCGTTTTTCTTAGTATCCTTATGGGTAATTTATCGAGGAATATTTGCATATTGCCGTTCATTATGCTTATGCCATTTTCCTCTTAAAGCCAGTACCTTCCTCAAGCCAGAAATGGGTAATCTTTCTTACAATTCATGGGACTCTATATATTATTTTATTCGTATTTGACTTTATAAACACGTTGTCCGTGAGGATAGATAGTTAAAAGAAAAACATATCTCTCTTCGTAATTCTCATTTTTTAGAATAATTCCGTTTTCCTTATTGTTGTTAGTGTTACCCATTTCGAATTAGAAGCTCCATTATATAAAAATCACATTACTTTGCTTCTTTATTCTGTTGTTGTTGTTGTCGTGTCCAATGAAGAACCTCAGATGTCTCCATACATCTCTATCACAGCAGTCGCAATGTTCTCTATCTTGGGTGTGTAAAGCTGCTGTTCTGGGTCCATGTCAATTTTCTGTTGTTGTTGCCGTGCCTAATGAAGAGCCTCAGATGTCTCCATACATCTCTATCACAGCAGTCGCAATGTCCTCTACCTTGGGTGTGTAAAGCTGCTGTTCTGGGTCCATGTCAATTTTCTGTTGTTGTTGTTGTCGTGTCCAATGAAGAGCCTCAGATGTCTCCACACATCTCTATGACAGCAGTTACAATGTCCTCTATCTTGGGTGTGTAAAGCTGTTGTTCTGGGTCCATGTCAATTTTCTGTTGTTGTTGTCGTGTCCAATGAAGAGCCTCAGATGTCTCCACACATCTCTATCACAGTAGTCGCAATGTCCTCTATCTTGGGTGTGTAAAGCTGCTGTTCTAGGTCCATGCCAATTTTCTGTTGTTGTTGTTGTTGTGTCCAATGAAGATCCTCAGATGTCTCCATACATCTCTATAACAGCAGTCGCAATGTTCTCTATCATGGGTGTGTAAAACTGCTGCTCTGGGTCCATGTCAATTTTCTGTTGTTGTTGTCGTGTCCAATGAGGAGCCTCAGATGTCTCCATACATCTCTATCACAGCAGCAGCAATGTCCACTATCTTGGGTGTGTAAAGCTGCTGCTCTGAGTCTATGCCAATTTTCTGCAAGACTACGGCCATTGTTGGATATGAGAATATGTGGGTAGGTGTTAGTTCCACACCAGGGCAGTTGTTACATGTTCTATAGGTTCTTGTGCCATCTGGATGTATTGCCATTCCTTTATAGTGTTTTGTTCTAAGTCTTGTTATAGTTTTTGTCAGTTTTCTCTCAGAGTTTATTTCACATATTTGATCTTATTTTTTGTTTAATTATCTTGTTTTTTGCCAAGGCATCAGCGCCAATATACTGATTCTAAAATGGTATAATAAAGCCATTAAGAACATTTTTTTTACTTATCCTGATTAAGAACATGATAGTGAAAAGTTGTTTTTTCCATTTACCTTATTTATTGTCATAAGAGTAAATATCCACTTATTCCAACCTTTCTTTTTCCTTATTTCCATATCTTCAGTCACCCACTGTAACCACCCTTGTCAAAGAAACTATTCCTATATTAAGAAAAAGGCATCCCCTGATCGTCCCAACTTCAGGTTGATGATGGCTTGCGCCATCTGTCGGAATAAATATCAACTATTCTCGTTGATTTTTTTTTATTATTTCATAATTCGCTAAATACTATTCTTAATTAATCAAGAAAAGCTAACCACGTACGCGTTTTGGGCTGTTTTAATCATGCCTCCTGAATAACCAGTTTTTTTTTTGTCGTTGAGGTACAGCTTACACCACGCTGACGAGGGCCAACAGCCCGAAACGCGTGCGTATAATAACTCCTTCTGACCTAATTCTATATTGTTTCAAATAATTTGGTAAAATCCATTTTTTAAATCAATTTTTATTTATTTATTTCAATTCAAAACGCTATATCCCCCTTGGGACACTTGCGCTACATGTACATACAAATATAACAAAGAAAATATTCAACTTGGGAAGATACACAGAAAGTAACTTAGAAAGATTCATGAATATTATTTACATCTCTATAAATAATCTTTGAATTTTATTTACAGTTATATCATTAAATTTAAAACTATATACATATATATACACACATATACACGCATATACCTATATATTGTTTACAACCACAAGATATGTCCAATATTTCCTTGATATCGTTACATCAATGGTAAGAGTAAACACTTATTTCAGCTTCAGTCATCCACTATCACCCACCCTTGTCAAGGAAACAAAACCTATATTAAGAAAAAGGCATTTCCTGATCGTCTAACTTTAAGATCTAAAGGTCAATTATTGTGGAAAATATAAAAAGAGCAAATACATATGTTCTTCTTTAGAAAATAAATTTCACATTATTCGCCTGAAGAGATTGATAGGAAATCACTGAAATATCGAGAATTAGATAAAGTGTTGGTTGTCGTGGCTTCAGTTAAACCTGTCGCCCCCCTCTTGGGACTAACCAAAATAGGGTGTTATAGAGAAGGGGATGCTATAGACAGGTCACTTTTAATGTAAATCGCATCGTACTACGTATTTAAAATCGGGCGCCATAGAGAGGGAGGCGTTATTTAGAGGGGGGAGCTATAGACAGGTCACTTTTAATGTAAATCACATCGTACTACGTATTTAAAATCGGGCGCCATAGAGAGGGAGGCGTTATTTAGAGGGGGGAGCTATAGACAGGTCACTTTTAATGTAAATCACATCGTACTACATATTTAAAATCTGGTGCTATAGAGAGGGAGGCGCTATTTAGAGGAGGCGCTATAGACAGGTCACTTTTAATGTAAATCGCATCGTACTACGTATTTAAAATCGGGTGCTATAGAGAGGAAGACGCTATTTAGAGGGGGAGCTATAGACATGTCACTTTTAATGTAAATCGCATCGTACTACGTATTTAAAATCTGGTGCTATAGAGAGGGAGGCGCTATTTAGAGGGGGGCGCTATAGACAGGTCACTTTTAATGTAAATCGCATCGTACTACGTATTTAAAATCGGGTGCTACAGAGAGGGAGGCGTTATTTAGAGGGGGGCGCTATAGACAGGTCACTTTTAATGTAAATCGCATCGTACTACGTATTTAAAATCGGGTGCTACAGAGAGGGAGGCGTTATTTAGAGGGGGGCGCTATAGACAGGTCACTTTTAATGTAAATCGCATCGTACTACGTATTTAAAATCGGGTGCTACAGAGAGGGAGGCGTTATTTAGAGGGGGGCGCTATAGACAGGTCACTTTTAATGTAAATCGCATCGTACTACGTATTTAAAATCGGGTGCTACAGAGAGGGAGGCGTTATTTAGAGGGGGGCGCTATAGACAGGTCACTTTTAATGTAAATCGCATCGTACTACGTATTTAAAATCGGGTGCTACAGAGAGGGAGGCGTTATTTAGAGGGGGGCGCTATAGACAGGTCACTTTTAATGTAAATCGCATCGTACTACGTATTTAAAATCGGGTGCTATAGAGAGGGAGGCGTTATTTAGAGAGGGCGCTATAGACAGGTCACTTTTAATGTAAATCGCATCGTACTACGTATTAAAAATCAGGCGCTATAGAGAGGGAGGCGCTATTTAGAGGGGGCGCTATAGACAGGTCACTTTAATGTAAATCGCATCGTACAACGTATTTAAAATCGGGTGCTATAGAGAGGGAGGCGCTATTTAGAGGGGGCGCTATAGACAGGGCACTTTTAATGTAAATCGCATCGTACTACGTATTTAAAATCGGGTGCTATAGAGAGGGAGGCGCTATTTAGAGGGGGCGCTATAGACAGGTCACTTTTAATGTAAATCGCATCGTACTACCTATTAAAAATCAGGCGCTATAGAGAGGAAAGCGTTATTTAGAGGGGGCGCTATAGACAGGTCACTTTTAATGTAAATCGCATCGTACTACGTATTTAAAATCGGGTGCTATAGAGAGGGAGGCGCTATTTAGAGGGGGCGCTATAGACAGGTCATTTTTAATGTAAATCGCATCGTACTACGTATTTAAAATCAGGCGCTATAGAGAGGGAGGCGTTATTTAGAGGGAGCGCTATAGACAGGTCACTTTTAATGTAAATCGCATCGTACTACGTATTTAAAATCGGGCGCTATAGAGAGGGAGGCGTTATTCAGAGGGGGCGCTATAGACAGGTTTAACTGAAGCTACATCAGCCAATAATTTATTCAACTCCGGACGTTTCAGTGTCTTGCTGTCTCAGAGGAATGTCCCCTGGATAAATGTTTCCCTGAAGAGAGTGATAGAAACTCACTGAAATCTCGCGAATTAGATAAACTGTTGGTTAATGTGTTTTTTCTACTTCCAACCAACACATGAACTTCAAATATATCTTCTTTATTTATACAGATTTCAGTCGGTTAGCTTGTCTTCATAGTAACTACCTAGAAATTTCAGAAAAGTGCTGTGTAAGCAGAAGAGCTTAAATTGACTTGTTCCATTATATGTATGTTCCATATGTAATTACCTGTTTTCTTTCCTCTTTTCGCTCTCCACTTCTCCCACCCATATTTCCAAAAATATTTTTTTTTTTCAAATCCATATTCTTATTTTCCATAGAATTATTCAAATAATAACCTGTATATATTTACCATGTGTATATAATCTTTCTCCATTTTTACCCCTTTGTATATTTCCCACTTTCATGGGTTTCGCCGTCTTGTAACCCCAAGAAGAATCCTCTGTAAAACCTGTGTGTCTTAATAAAGGTTTGTGTGTGTGTGTGTGTGAAATTTCAGACAAACCAAAGTTTTCTTGAACTCTAAAACCTTTATAAATAGTTCAGATTTGTTTCAATTTTGTGAGGAATCTCGTTTTTAACGTAATTTCTTCATTAAGATGATGTTTATGGATATTTTAGAAATGTTAAGGACGAGGCTCACTTTCGAAATTTGGAAAAAGATTTACGGGAGGTCGCGAGATAGATAGACTTCCAACTTGTAGAAGAAATGGTTGACAATGATGATGGAAAAACACCCAAAAATGTAGACTTGATTGTTTTGATTTTTGAGAAAAAAAAAAAGCTTTAGAATTTCAAATTCAATATTCGAGAAATATTGAAAATATTAATGTTAGTATACTTCAACTATCTATACTTCAACTATGTATCATATTTACATATTAGATTTCTCTTTTAAAAATAGAGCAATCCATAAATAAATCTTTAATTTTAAATAATGAATTAATTGAAGGAGATTAAATCAATATTTAGACACTAAATGTCAAAAGAAAGCTACAGCTATCAGCCTTATTCGAACTAAAACTTTTAAATTATAGATTTCTCTGTAAAAATACTATATAATATCTCTATATATTGTCTTGTTTATATATTTTAGTTACCTGAAGAAGAGCTTACCCGAAAGCTTCCTTTATTTAGGTGAGTAAAAAAAAAAAGAGTTGCGACATTATATCATTTTTGTATTTTGTAATTTGAAGATATCTCATCAACCTTTTTTATAAAATAATACAAAAAGACATCTCTTTTTATTGTGCAACTATAAGTTGTTTACGGTTTGCGCCATCTATCGGAATAAATATCAACAAATCCTTGATTTTTTAAAGATTTATTTCAGAATTTGACAAAAATACCCATTCTTGATTAATAACGAAATTCTAACCACGTATTTGTCCAATTCTGGAATAATTAAAAATCAGTTGTTGTTGTTGTTGTCGTGTCCAATGAAGAGCCTCAGATGTCTCTATTACATCTCTATCACAGCAGTCGCAATGTTCTCTATCTTGGATGTGTAAAGCTGCTGTTCTGGGTCCATGTCAATTTTCTGTTGTTGTTGTGATGTCCAATGAAGAGCCTCAGATGTCTCCATACATCTCTATTACAGCAGTTACTGTGTTCTCTATCTTGGGTGTGTAAAGCTGCTGTTCTGGATCTATGTCAATTTTCTGTTGTTGTCGTGTCCAATGAAGAGCCTCAGATGTCTCCATACATCTCTATCACAGCAGTCGCAATGTCCTCTATCTTGGGTGTGTAAAGCTTCTGTTCTGGGTTCATGTCAATTTTCTGTTGTTGTTGTCATGTCCAATGAAGAGCCTCAGATGTCTCCATACATCTCTATTACAGCAGTTACTATGTTCTCTATCTTGGGTGTGTAAAGCTGCTGTTCTGGATCTATGTCAATTTTCTGTTGTTGTCGTGTCCAATGAAGAGCCTCAGATGTCTCCATACATCTCTATCACAGCAGTAGCAATGTCCACTATCTTGGGTGTGTAAACCTGCTGTTCTGGGTCCATGTCAAATTTCTGTTGTCGTTGTCGTGTCCAATGAAGAGCCTCAGATGTCTTCATGCATCTCTATCACAGCAGTCGTAATATCCTCTATCTCAGCTGTGTATAGCTGCTGTTCTGGGTCCATGTCAATTTTCTGTTGTTGTTGTCGTGTCCAATGAAGAGCCTCAGATGTCTCCATACATCTCTATCACAGCAGTCGCAATGTCCACTATCTTGGGTGTGTAAAGCTGCTGTTCTGGGTCCATGTCAATTTTCTGTTGTTGTTGTCGTGTCCAATGAAGAGCCTCAGATGTCTCCATACATCTCTATCACAGCAGTCGCAATGTCCACTATCTTGGGTGTGTAAAGCTGCTGTTCTGGGTCTATGTCAATTTTCTGTTGTTGTCGTGTCCAATGAAGAACCTCAGATGTCTCCATACATCTCTATCACAGCAGTCGCAATGTCCTCTATCTTGGGTGTGTAATGCTGCTGTCCTGGATCCATGTCAATTTTCTGTTGTTGTCGTGTCCAATGAAGAACCTCAGATGTCTCCATACATCTCTATCACAGCAGTCGCAATGTCCTCTATCTTGGGTGTGTAAAGCTGCTGCTCTGGGTCCATGTCAAATTTTTGTTGTTGTTGTCGTGTCGAATGAAGAGCCTCAGATATCTCCATACATCTCTATCACAGCAGTAGCAATGTCCTCTATCTTGGGTGTGTAAAACTGCTGTTCTGGGTCCATGTCAATTTTCTGTTGTTGTTGTCGTGTCCAATGAAGAGCATCAGATGTCTCCATACATCTCTATAACAGCAGCAGCAATGTCCTCTATCTTGGATGTGTAAAGCTACTGCTATGGCTCTATGTCAATTTTTTTTTAAATCGGTGATTAGTTGATATTTTTTCCAACAGATGGCGTAAGCCATCAGCAACTTTCACTTTCACAATCAGGAGATGTATTTTTCTTAATATATCCAACTTTTCTCAGTACAATTTCACTTTTGTGATATTTTTTCACTTTTTATATAAAGGTGTATTATCCTTTTGACGTTTCGACGATCCACTGTCACTCATAAAAAAAGATAGAAAGCCTTTTGGTGAAGTATTGTCTTATATTTTACTGGTAAGCTTCCGTCTTTATTGAAAATGGCGAAGGTGGTTTGCCGAAGCGTCAAAAGGGTAATAAACGTTTATAAAAACACTAGACGAAAGGCCCGGGCAACGCCCGGGGTTTACCCGAGTGCGAATATATTTTAAAAACGTTGTCTTGGGTGGTCGCTATTGACAGGGTGGTCTGTATAGACAGGTGGATGTATCACACTGCTGATAACAGGGTTGCCTAAGGTGACCGCTATAGACAGGGTGGTCTGTATAGACAGGTGATTGTAACACACGGATGATAACAGGGTTGCCTAAGGTGACCGCTATAGACAGGGTGGTCTGTATAGACAGGCAGCTGATAACAGGGTTGTCTAGAGTGGTCGCTATAGTCAGGGTGGTCTGTATAGACAGGTGTATGTATCACACAGCCGATAACAGGGTTGTCTAGAGTGGCCGCTATAGACAGGGTGGTCTGTATAGACAGGTGCATGTATCACACAGCCGATAACAGGGTTGTCTAGAGTGGCCGCTATAGACAGGGTGGTCTGTATAGACAGGTGTATGTATCACACAGCCGATAACAGGGTTGTCTAGAGTGGCCGCTATAGACAGGGTGGTCTGTATAGACAGGCGAATGTAACACACTGATGATAACAGGGTTGCCTAAGGTGACCGCTATAGACAGGGTGGTCTGTATAGACAGGCAGCTGATAACAGGGTTGTCTAGAGTGGTCGCTATAGACAGGGTGGTCTGTATAGACAGGTGGATGTATCACACAGCTGATAACAGGGTTGTCTAGAGTGGTCGCTATAGACAGGGTGGTCTGTATAGACAGGTGTATGTATCACACTGCTGATAACAGGGTTGCCTAAAGTGACCGCTATAGACAGGGTGGTCTGTATAGACAGGTGGATGTAACATAGACAGGTGTATGTATCACACAGCCGATAACAGGGTTGTCTAGAGTGGCCGCTATAGACAGGGTGGTCTGTATAGACAGGTGAATGTAACACACTGATGATAACAGGGTTGCCTAAGGTGACCGCTATAGACAGGGTGGTCTGTATAGACAGGCAGCTGATAACAGGGTTGTCTAGAGTGGTCGCTATAGACAGGGTGGTCTGTATAGACAGGCAGCTGATAACAGGGTTGTCTATAGTGGTCGCTATAGACAGGGTGGTCTGTATAGACAGGTGTATGTATCACACTGCTGATAACAGGGTTGCCTAAGGTGACCGCTATAGACAGGGTGGTCTGTATAGACAGGTGGATGTATCACACAGCTGATAACAGGGTTGTCTAGAGTGGCCGCTATAGACAGGTGTATGTATCACACAGCTGATAACAGGGTTATCTAGAATGGCCGCTATATACAGGGTGGTCTGTATAGACAGGTGGATGTATCACGCTGATAACAGGGTTATCTAGAATGGCCGCTATATACAGGGTGGTCTGTATAGACAGGTGGATGTATCACACAGCTGATAACAGGGTTGTCTAGGGTGGTCGCTATAGACAGGGTGGTCTGTATAGACAGGTGTATGTATCACACAGCTGATAACAGGGTTGTCTAAGGTGACCGCTATAGACAGGGTGGTCTGTATAGACAGGTGGATGTAACACACTGCTGATAACAGGGTTGTCTAGAATGGCCGCTATAGACAGGTGTATGTATCACACAGCTGATAACAGGGTTGTCTAGAGGGGGGCGGGCAGGGAGGTCACGTGTTTGCTGGCAGCCAATGAGCGCGCATTCTATCCGTGAGCTTCAGACAGACAGACAGACAGACAGAATAAGGCCAATATATAAGTAGATTATTTTCAAAAGGGCTACTTTTGTTCATGCACAGGGAAAGGACCCTTTTTAAGTTTTCTCTTTGACTTGAGAGTTATAAATGATCCAACATGTGAATGCTGTCTAGATGTTGAAACACCATCTTTTGTTGGCTTGCCCTCTGACTAACCAAATTGTATTTGCTTACTTTGACATAATGCCATCTTTCTGTATATACTCAATCTTATGAACTCTTTGGCAAGTTTAGAGCAATTTGTACACAGATTTATAAATCACTACTCTCTTAACACTTTTTAAAAATTATCCCTAGTATACGTGGTACAGGTCATGATAATCATGGTGGGTAGTTAGCGACTGCTTTTACTGTAAGTGTACCACATGTCTACACATGTAAAAAGCTATTCGACTCTGCATTTACAAATGTGCCAGAGCCCCGTTTGGTTACTTGTACTCGTTGGTGGGGTTGGACTTTTGCAAGAATCGGGGGTCATTGGAGCATTTTTTATTTTATTTTAATCAGAAAAAAAGTGTCCAATGCTGGAATCGAACCTGGGTCGTAGCGGTCGAAAACCAAACGGTTTAACCAGCCTTCCACCGACCCCCTTTTCTCTTAACATAAATATAATTATTTATTCATCGTTGCATCCTGATTTGTAAAGAAAACAGCTCCCTTATGTTTAAATCAATATTAGTGAAGATAACATTCCTTCGGGCAAAAGAAAACCTGTCCAATATTTATAATATATTTTCCAAATATATACATTTCGCATTACATATATAAATTACTGAATCCCTATAGATATATAGGATAAACCTTTTATGTATAAAATGCTTTAAAATATATAAATTTATTTAATTTAAAAGACATATATTGGATCAAAATATCATTTATTTTATCAATATTTCAGTTGGCTGAACGCCAACCTTTATCAAGGTGTTATAACATATTAATGTGTGTCAACAACAAACTCAGCGCCACATCATTATAATACCTTGATAAAGGTTGGCGTTCAGCCAACTGAAATATTGGTAAAATAAAAGATTTTTTGATCCAATATATGCCTTTTTAATTAAATATTTATTTATGGATTGCTCTATTTTCAAAATAAAATATAAATTTATTTTAAGGAAGATTTAAAAAATGTTTTCTAATTAATTATTTTTAAAGCAAATTTTAAAATTGAGCTTTAATGTGTTCTATAAATTAATTAAAAATTTAAAATGTTTTTAAAGCTAAGCTATTGATTGTTTTTAAATGACAAATTTGGGTACATTGTGAAAAAATATATTTTGTTTTCAGTATGTAAATTTAACATCGTTGAAATTTTGTTTGGATTCAATATGTGAAATTAATTATTAAATTTGATTATTTAATCACGAGGAATCTTTAAAATTTATAATAAACTTATAATATTCTATATTAAAATTGAAAATAAGGGTAAGTTTTTAAAATATTTTTATGATAAAAAAAACTTTAATAAAATATATCATTTTACAAGTTATATTTTTAATTTCTATCTCAAATATAATTGCATATAGATATTTTTGAAATCTCTTGTTTACTCTCTCTCTCTCTCTCTCTCTCTCTATATATATATATATATATATATATATATATATATATATATATATATGTATTTTTAATTAGAAAGGCATATATTGGATCAAAATATCATTTATTTTACCAATATTTTAGTTGGCTGAACGCCAACCTTTATCAAGGTATTATAACATATTTAATGTATGTCAACAACAAACTCAGCGCCACATAACGTCAACAGAATTAAGTTTTAAAATTTTTTTTTTTATATTCATTGGGGAGAAAAAAATGTGCATATATGTATTATTCATACATTTATCAATATATAATCATATTTATTTATATTTATTCTGTATTTAACCTTATATAATATTATATGGACGATTAATAAATCAGTTTCAATCTCAATCTCTCTCTATTAAATATTTTCAAAATAAGAATTTAATTTTTTTTTTATATGCTCATATCTGTGGATCGCGTATCTCAAATAACAAAATTTATGAGTCGTAAAAAAAAAGAACGTTCTTTTTTAATTTAGAAATTATATAACAAAGTTTCTAAACCTTTTTATTTTTATTTTTTTTACTATTGCATTGTTTCTCCATTGCGCGCCTTTTTTGCAGAGTCGTCTGAAAATATATTTCTTTGAAAACATATTCATCCATTCTTTTGTTTACATTTTCAGTACTAAACCTAAGATTTCTTTTATTAATGATATTTATATTACTTAATTAACATTTTTAGAAATTTGTTAATATACCCATAACCAATAAACCCATATTTCAGTTATACAGGGAAAATATATATTATTTATTCAAGAAAAAAGGTTTTGAGAATGAGATTTGAGTGATTTATTTTAATATTTCATATTAAACCATTTTGAAAGTTACTTTAAATTTATTAAAATCCACGATTAATTCTATTATATTTTAAAATGTCAAAATATGGCATATAATTTATATAACTTTAGTATATTTTATATATTTTTTCAAAATAGAGCAATCCATAAATATCTTTAATTAAAAGGCATATATTGGATTAAAATACCATTTATTTTACCAATATTTCAGTTGGCTGAACGCCAACTTTTATCAAGGTATTATAACATATTAATATGTTATAATACCTTAAATCCAATATATGCTTTTTTAATTATATATTTTATATATTAATTTATTTTAAATTAAAACGCGATACTTTTGTTTCTATTTACTATTACTGTAATATTTGAAATCTAGTTACTCTCTCTCTATTAAAAATTTCGAAATAAGAATTTAAATTATTTTTGATATGCTCATTTATGTGGACCACATATCTCAAATAACAAAATTTATGAGTCGTAAAAAAAAGAACCTTTTTTTAAATTTACAAATTATATTACAAAGTTTATAAACTTTAAATATTGACATTTGTAATAAATAAAATGTTTTATTTTTGATCCAAAATATGCCATTTAATTAATATATATATATATAGCTGCCATTATTCATTGAAATGCTCGTTTATTTTTTTAAAACAAATATATAAATATTATAAGTATTATAGATATATCGAAATATGTTATATATGCGATTTATATTTTCAATTCCCGAAATTTCTACCAAATTTACAAGGTCTAAAACAATTAAAGAAGTCATAATGTAATTTCGTATTGGCACAAAAGAATTAATAGCAAACGATTTTTATCTGTAACATCCATTACCTTCTTTTCAATTAACCCTATCGCTTGGTACACAAAACCTCAACACTTATGTAATATAAAAAATGCAAACATTTAAGACGTGAATGTTTCTTTTTTTTACAAATAAATCAAAGTTCTACTGTCCTTACTGCGATGAAAAATATTGGGAGGGCTTGACTTATCAGTGATGAACCCTCCCAACGGTTTCACCAATTTAATCTACCAGACCGTTTCTTTAGAGCTCTAATACTGTATTGGATCATTCTGCTTTTATATGCTACATTGAATGATGGAATTTTAGAAATGGTGTTCAAGCAAACTATGGACATAAGCTTTTAGGACAGTAGAATTACATATAAATAACTACATTTGTATTAATTTATGTAATAGTTTATCAACACGCTTCCTTCAGGAATAGAAGGGGGGAAAAAAGAAGGAAATTTTTCTTGAGGGTCTCTTCTCTTTCGTTACTTCTTAACTATTACGAGATATTTTATACTATAAATTCTGATCGTTATGGAAATCTGCTAACGTTAATGTAGCCCCATTAATGTCTTAAACCCTGACAGTTTTATTAACGATAAATAAACACCATTTCGACATGCTTAATATGTTGGGAAACCTTTGACATTGAGAATGTGTCCTGGTGTTCTACATTCTTTAATATCTTCTTCTTTCTTATCTCCATGATTTAGTGAAGTAGAATGTGTCTGCCATTGTCATTAAGACTGGGAGCACTACTCAGTGGCAGGCCGACTTAGCTCCAAAAGAAATGGCCGCCTCTGACATGAGGAACAGACGCCATGTGCAGCTGCTCCTAACATGGAGTACAGACGCTGCTCATCCTGTATCCCTGGATTAGGAGCCCTTACAGAGTACTATCAGCCGGGCCAGCTGAGTCCAGGTTTTTTAGTGAGCTTGTTACTGCTCCCCCTTCTTCTTTTTCATCCGGGCTTGGGACCGACAAAGGCGGAGTTTAATATACTCACATCAATAAACAATTTATTTTTTAAAAAAGTTACAAGTTTTTCTCTAAAAAGTGTAGCGAATGGTCAGTCTATTTACATATTTTTATTTACAGCTTCAATAAATGACAACAGTAAAAGTAAACAAAGATATTTACATTTGCTATCATGACTCCTGGTCAGTGCTGTAGCCCTTGCCGTTATGGTCCCCTGATGTCCTGCAGCTCTCCAGCAGTCTTTCTATGGCCTCTACTAGTGGCTCCTCGATAGGATGGTCCCCTGGCCTTGATCCATTCTTGTCTGTCAGGTCTCCTGTCATCTGCTCTAGGTCGTTCTCCTGGATCTCTTCTATGGTCGTCGTATCCCTGTGCTCCATGTCCGGTGTTCCACCTTCCTCGTCATCACATGCCAGCTCCCTACATCGTTCCAACAATCGATCCATGGCTTCCATTTCTTTATTTCTCTGTAACTTATCGTGAGGTTCATTCTTCTTTTCTGTTGAGATAATTTCCATAGTCTTTTTTAAGACCAAGGATTGAATATATGCGAAGTCCCTTTTTCTTATGTTTATTTCCTTTCTATATTGTTTGTTATATTTGGTTACTATTCCATCCCATGTTAAAACTATCGGCACTACTTTTACGGGCATTTTTTTCGCTTTAAGCCATTTCCCTCGCCAGTAGCTGGTATTTATGATAATTAGTAATTATAATAAACATAGCTCCTGTGATGTAATCTGTAAATAATTCATAGAATGTACAAAAGAAAGGTTATCATCATGATTGTGTATGTTCTGTATAGAGACAGCTCGAGTTATGCTGTAGATAGTTGATAGAAAGGCCATAAGTTAGGAAATTCCCTCTCTCAAATTTATTTTTCAATTATCCCTAGTACACATGGTACAGGCCATGATAATCATGGTGGGTAGTCAGCGACTGCTTTACTGTAAGCGCACCACATGTCTACACATGTAAAAAGCAATTCGACTTTGCAATTACAAATGTCCCAGAGCCCCGTTTGGTTACTTGTACTCGCTGGTGGGGTTGGACTTTTGCAAGAATCGGGGGCCATTGGAGCATTTTTTATTTTATTTTAATCAGAAAAAAGTGTCCAATGCGGGAATCGAACCCGGGTCGTAGCGGTCGAAAACCAAATTATTTAACCAGCCTTCCACCGACCCCCTTCTCTCTTAAAATAAATATAATTAATTGTTCATCTCTGCATTCTGATTTGTAAAGAAAACAGCTCCCTTATGCTTAAAGCAATATTAATGAAGATAACATTCATTTGGACAAAAGAAAACCTGTCCAATATTTATAATATACTAGACGAATGACCTGTGCAACGCCCGGGTTTACACGATTAAATGTATTATTCAAACACATAAAACATAGCAAAATAAAACATAGCAAATATAGCAAGAGCAGTTATTTTAAACGGCGAATTAGATCAGTTATAGCAAAAAATGAAAATATATATGTAAATATGTGAAATAGTTATAAATTAGAAAACCTGTAAATATAGTTAAGGACTTGCATTGTAATTAAGAAAAAGCTTCTCGTCTAGAACGCTGAGGCGACCTGCCGGCAGCCAACGGGCGCGCGCCGCCGGCAGGTCGCCTCAGCGTTCTAGAGGGCGCTGCTCGTGAGCTAAGTTGAATATTTTGAATATATAGTTTTAATAATTAATTTATATATTTTTAAAAATAGCCTATCGTCATCCCCGTTATTTTTTACCTATGTATGGAAATTTTGGTTTGAATTAGTGAACTACTGCGATTTTGTATACCGGGCATACAAACCAACAAACAAACATACAAACATTCATTTATATATATATAGATTTTCCTAATATATACATTTCGCATTACATATATAAATTACTGAATTCCTAAAGTTATATAGAATAAAATATTTATATATAAAATGCTTTAAAATATATAAATTTATATAATTAAAAAGGCATATATTGGATCAAAATATCATTTATTTTACCAATATTTCAGTTGGCTGAACGCCAACCTTTATCAAGGTATTGTAACATTGTAATGTTTGTGTGTCAACAACAAACTCAGCTTCACATATGTTGTTGACAAACATTAATATGTTATAATACACCTTGATAAAGGTTGGCGTTCAGCCAACTGAAATATTTGTAAAATAAATGATATTTTGATCCAATATATGCCTTTTTAATTAAAGATTTATTTATGGATTGCCCTATTTTCAAATATATATATATATATATATATATAAATTTATATAGGAAATTTTCAAAATGTTTTCTAATTAATTATTTTTAAAACAAATTTAAAATTGAGCTTTAATGTGTTCTATAAATTAATTTAAAATGTTTTTAAAGCTAAGCTATTGATTGTTTTTAAATGACAAATCTGGGTACATTGTAAAAAAATATATCTTTTGTTTTCAGTATGCAAATTTAACATCGTTGAAATTTTGTTTGGCTTCAATATGCAAAATTAATTATTAAATTTGATTATTTAATCACGAAGAATCTTTAAAATTTATAATAAACTTTTAATATTCTATATTATAATTGAAAAAAAAGGGTAAGTGTTTTATAAATATTTTTATTTTTTTATAATAAAGACCTTTAATAAAATATGTCATTTTATAAGTTATATTTTTAATTTCTTATGTCAAATATAATTGCATATAGATATTTTTGAAATCTCTTCTCTCTCTCTCTTGTTTACTCTCTCTCTGAATATGTATTTTTAATTAAAAAGACATATATTAGATCAAAATATCATTTATTTTACCAATATTTCAGTTGGCTGAACGCCAACCTTTATCAAGGTATTATAACATATTTAATGTATGTCAACAACAAACTCAGCGCCAAATAACGTCAACAGAATTAAGTTTCAAAAATATTTTGTTATATACAATGGGGAGGAAAAAATGTGTATATATGTATATATATTTATATCTTTAATTAAAAAGGCATATATTGGATCAAAATATAATTTATTTTACCAATATTTCAGTTGGCTGAACGCCAACCTTTATCAAGGTGTTATAACATTTTAAAGTGTGTCAACTTTTAATGTGTCAACTGTTATAACACACTTTGATAAAGGTTGGCGTTCAGCCAACTGAAATATTGGTAAAATAATTTATATTTTGATCCAATATATGCCTTTTTAATTAAAGATTTTTCTATGGATTGCTCTATTTTCAAAATATTTATATCTATTTATTCATACATTTATCAATATATAATCTTATTTGTTCATATTTATCTTTATTCTGTATTTAACCTTGTATAATCTAATATGGACGATTAATAAATCAGTTTGAATCTCAATCTCTCTCTCTCTATTAAATATTTTTAAAATAAAAATTTAAATTTTTGAATTATGCTCATTTCTGTGGATCGCGAATATCAAATAAGAAAATTTATGAATCGTAAAAATAAACAACGTTTTTTTTTTTAATTTACAAATTTTATAAAAAAGTTTCTAAAATTTTTTTAGTTTAATTTAACTATTGCATTGTTTCTCCATTGATTGCCCGCCTTTTTTGCAGCGTCGTCTGAAAACATATTTCTTTAGAAAACATATTCATCGATTTTTCGTTTAAAATTTCAGTAATAAACCTAAGATTTATTTTATTAATGATATTTATAATACAATATATTCCCATCCCTGGACACTTTTATTTTTCCGTTTATCATTACTCTTCACAATTCACCCTTTCATACCTCATCCAAAAGGTTAGAAATAATCGTTATTTCTCCTTGAAATAAATTTTGATTTATCGTTGAAAAGAAACACATGCGGGATAGTTTTCAAATGTCGTTTTACAATGATATTTATATTACTTAAGTAACAGTTTTAGAAATTTGTTAATTGTCATTATAAACCCATATTTCGGTTATAGAGGGGAAGAAAGATATTATTTATTCAAGAAAAAGTATTAAGAATGAGATTTGAGTGATTTATATTAATATTTCTTATTAAACCATTTTGATAATGACTTTAAATTCATTAAAATCCAAGATTAATACGATTATATTTGAAAATGTTAAAAAATGGCATAATATCATTTATATCACTTTAGTATATTTTATTTTTTCAAAATAGAGCAATCCATAAATAAATCTTTAATTAAAAAGACATATATTGGATCAAAATATCATTTATTTTACCAATATTTCAGTTGGCTGAACGCCAACCTTTATCAAGGTATTATAACATATTAATATGTTATAATACCTTAAATCCAATATATGCCTTTTTAATTATATATTTTATATATATATTTATTTTAAATTAAAACGCAATACTTTTGTTTTTATTACTAAATATATATTTAGCTGCCATATTTAATTGAATTGCTCGTTTATTTTTTAAAACAAATATATAAAATATATAAATATTATAAGTATTATAGATATATCGAAATATGTTATATATGCGATTTTTTTTTAATTCCCGAAATTCATACCAAATTTACAAGATCTAAAACAATTAAAGAAGTCATAATGTAATTTCGTATTGGAACATGAGAATTAATAGCAAACGATTATTATCTGCAATCTCCATTGCCTTCTTTTCAATTAACGCTTGAAGAACACAAAACCTCAAAACTTTTGTAATATAACAAATGAAAACATTAAGACGCGAATGTTTCTTTTCACAAATAAATCAAACTTCTACTGTCCTTACTGCGATGAAAAAATATTGGGAGGGCTTAGCTCATCAGTGGTGAACCCTCCCAACAGTTTCGCCAATTTAATCTACCAGACCGCTTCTTTAGAGCTTTAATACTGTATTGGATCATTCTGCTTATATATGCTACACTGAAGAGTGGAATCTTAGAAATAGTATTCAAGTAAACTATGGACATAAGCTTTTAGGGTAGTAGAATTTTATATATATAACTACATTTGTATTAATTTATGTGATAGTTTATCAACACGCTTCGTTTAGGAATAGAAGGGAAAAAAAGGAAATTTTTCTTGAGGGTCTCTTCTCTTTCGTTACTTCTTAACTATTACGAGATATTTTATACTATAAATTCTGATCGTTATGGAAATCTGCTAACGTTAATGTAGCCCCATTAATGTCTTAAACCCTGACAGTTTTATTAACGATAAATAAACACCATTTCGACATGCTTAATATGTTGGGAAACCTGACATTGAGAATGTGTCCTGGTGTTCTACATTCTCTAATATCTTCTTCTTTCTTATCTCCATGACTGGGTGAAGTAAAATGCGTATGCCTTTGTCATTAAGACTGGGAGCACTACTAAGTGGCAGGCCGACTTAGCTCCAAAAGAAATCGCCGCCTCTGACGTGAGGAACAGACGCCATGTGCAGCTGCTCCTAACATGGAGTACAAACGCTGCTCATCCTGTATACCTGGATCAGAAGCCCTTACAGGGTACTATCAGCTGGGCCAGCTGAACCCAGGTTTTTTAGCGAGCTTGTTACTGCTCTCCCTCCTCCTTTTTCATCCGGGCTTGGGACCGACAAAGGCGGAGTTTAATCGTACTCACATCAATAAACAATAATAATAATGATAATAATAATAATAATAATAAAAAGAACATATGAGAGTCAGGATAAGCCCTTTTTTCATTTTAACATTAATAAATGTGTAATGGAAACTTTCTCCTCCTACGTTTCGTTTTTTTTTTAATTTGTATTTATAACTTTTTTAAAGCATATTACGATATTTTAGTAATAGCAGACGAAAAATAAAAATGCGCGGGAAAACATAAAAAATAGTTTTGACTTGTTTATATCAAAATTATAGATTATTTATCATCTTTATCTTCATAGTTTATATATAATATTTGATAATAGCTAAAGCTGGTTTATAAAATATCAACTTGATTATAATTAGACCAAACTATTTTTTTTATTATTTTCCCGCGCATTTTTAGATTTCGTCTGCTAAAGTTTAAAAAAAATCGATAAATTTAGGGTTTGAATATTGCTTTTAGAGAACTCATCTATAAAAAGTTATAAAAGTTTTTATAATAAGAATTTTAATTCTTAGATTTATTTTTATTCTCTTTAGTATATAAACGTGTTAAAATTTCGGTAAAATACTAGTTTATGTAAATTTGGTAAGCCCATTGACAAATCGTATGTGGATATAACCATCTTCTCACAGTACGCATAAAATTACGTAAATCTGTGAAATAATTTTTTAATGATCTTGTTGCTGGTTGGTTTGTAATTCCAAGCGGAGTCTGACAACAAATTATTTTTCGTAAAATCAACTTTTAATTACATTTATCTAATACAAATATCAGAAGGGGTTAAATTGTTGTATACTTGTTGACGTTCTTTTGTTTTTTTGTGTGGTGGTCAAATAACATTTCAATATTATAAAATTTTAAAATATATGTGTTTGATATATATAAATATTTATGTCATAATCTGTATATAATTGTATGCCCCCCGACCCACTATGCATGTACAATGTATGATTTTCAAAGATTTAATAAAGAATAAGGTAACTGGAGGAAAGAAAGTAACAAAAAGACATAGGAGGTAGATCTAGAAGAGAACATAATTATTAATAACGTCACAGTTAACCTTCTGACCCCGGAAACCCTGCGAGCTAAGTTTAAACCAATATTTCCGGACAAGACAGGACGTATCTGGTGACCAGAAGTTATAAAAGTTTGAGAGACGCCCAATTTCCGGAACAAGACCGGACGTATTTGATACCGCGGAAGTAAAATAGAGTCGAACTAACACGATACTTCCTGACCCAGGCCGGGCGTATCTTCCATCAAAGCAGCCGCCGGTCCAATTAGGAAGCAACCACTAAGTAGGTCAACCAATAGGAAAACGGGCACGTTCTATCCCTCGACCAATGGGAAAGAAGCCAACTCGTGGTGTTAAATCGAAAAGCAAGAATTGTCAGTAGCGACTTGGCTCCCACCGAGTTCAGATCAGTTGTGATTTGGCTTCCAACAAGGTGACATCTGCTCTAGACCTCTCTCCCTCTGCTCATCCCACAGCTAAGTACAATCACCGCCATGTGATCAGATAATTAACAATCAAAACCCGCTCCGCTCTTCTCAAGCTTTCTTTCCTCCAACCCAGTTGCCTTTTATTTTCAAACCCCATCACGTGTCCTGATTATTCCTAACTGTATGCTTCAACTTCCACTCAAACGACTGCGTTTCAACCAATCCTCACCATTCAAATCAAACAACAAGAAATTCCGCAACGATATTGTCACAGAACGGATAAGTCGACAGGATAAAGAGATGGAATTTAATCAGGATCCCATAGGCGTAAAGTCGGACGGCCCGACGGAAACAACGGAAAGAAGGCAAGAAGTAAGAGAGAACGAACAGGCAGGAGAAAGGCAGGAAGTGACCGGCCGAGAGACAACTGCGCCCCTAGCGGACGCCGTCACCCAGCTATCGGCGCTCCTGACCCGAGTAAAAATTTCTGATGGAGCTGAGGCGACAATCCCGCCTTTCGATGGCACATACAACGCGACACAGTTTTTCCAAGCATTCGACCGAAAAATGGAAGACGCATCCATGGGAGAACAAGAAAAATTACTCCGCCTGCCAAACTATCTGGCGCGACAACCCCTGGAGCTCTTCAGGAAACTTCGGATGGCCGACCGGAGCTACTTCCAGGTGAGGCAAATCCTCCTAGATCTCTATCCTGAGTCAAGCGAAGCGTCCTTTGCGAAATATTTCGCCATGAAGCTTACTGGGCAAGCCAATCTAGAGACCTACTACCAGGAGAAAACCGCCATGGGATTGCAACTAGGACTTCCACAGGAGGTGATCCTCGAGACGCTGACAGAAGGACTGCCATTCAACGACCAGCGCCTAGTCCGCGTAGTACCTCCCGAGAACCTAGGAGAATGGTTCCGACTGGTACAGCGGATCCACGGGCCCAATGTACCGGCAACGCGATCCAGAGAAGATCAACCACCCACAATGTCGGGTCCGTATCACAGCACACCCCGACGCCCAGGTGCATGGAATGCACCTCTTCCGCCGTCCAACTGCAAGTTCTGCGGCGCGAGGCACTAGCACAGCGAATGCCGACATCGACCAGTCCCGACGACCCACGAAAAAGTGCGGACGGTGCAAACAGTCCCAAAACAACCAGCCCCGATTCCACAACAACCAAGTCAAGCCAGGGACACCCCAGCCGAGCAGCCCTTTCGAGACTGAGGTAGGATCCCTAAACCAACTGACTGTCAAACTTTTTCTAGCCCCTAATATATCATGCCCCTTTTTAATTGATACAGGCGCCAGCCTGAATGTAGTGCCATATAATTTTTATCATATGTTAAAAACCCATCTGCCTAATTTAACCCTTGAGGGACATTCACTGAACCTCCAAACCCTAAACGGTTTTGCAAAAACCATGGGTAAACTGTCTATCCCACTGACAATAGGACAAATATCCCGAAGAGAGAATTTCCATGTAGTGAATGCCCCGTTACCATTTGGAATTCTTAGTATCAATAGCCTCCATAAATTCAGACTAACCATAGATTTTAATAAATGCACTATATTCCAGCTGGGCGCCCCATTGTCTACCCCATCCTACCATTTTAACAATGTACCAAATGTATGCACGTACTGGCAGTGTCAGGCGATGTCACAAAGATCTCACCATGCAACCAAATCTTCCGCCTATGACAACCATTGCGTGCATTCATTGAAAAACACCCCCTTACCTACATGCCCTTTTTTCACTAAGGCCAATTGCCTTTTTTACATGCCCTCAAATAACCAAGTCACAACGACTTCAACTTGTAAACATGCCCAAAACGCACCCACACAGCGGGACAACTCGCACACCAAGCACATAGGTGATCACACACCGTCACACAACTACCACATGACAAAACCACACAACGAACTCGACACTCCCATTGATACACAACAAAATCCTTTGCCACATACATGCTACAACACAACATCTAACACTCACTATACACCGCAGTTCACAACACTTCTACAAAGATACACTCACATTTTCACACAGAACAAATTCCACGTACCATGCTTACGGATTCCACCAGTAAAAATACCCACGAATTCCGATAAAATAATTACCATACGTCCATATCGTGTTCCGATATGTGACCAACAAGAAATCCGTCATCAAATCCAACAAATGCTGGAGAACGGCATCATAGAGCAATCTTTTTCACCTTTCTCGAGCCCTGTCACCCTCGTCACTAAGCGCGACAAGACCAAACGGTTTTGTATCGATTACAGAAAGGTGAACGAGCTAATCAGCTCTGATGTCCATCCCCTCCCGAGAATCGAGGATATCCTAGACCGCCTCGCCCAGGCCAAATATTTCTCCACGGCAGACATATCCTCCGCGTATTGGCAAGTCCCGATACACCCCGATTCTCGACCACTGTTAGCATTTGCCACCCTCGAAGGGTTATACCAACCCACTCGACTACCTTTCGGATTAAAAACCAGCCCTCAAATTTACGAACGAGCCATAAGTCAGGTCCTACAGAGACACGGACTTGACTGTGTGGCACATTACTTTGATGATTTCATCATCTACTCCAACACATTGGAGGAGCATCAAAACCACCTGCGACAATTTTTCGCCTTTTGCGAAGCGGAGAAGCTACAACTTAACTTCGTGAAATGCGAATTTTTTAAGCAGTCCATAGATTTTCTAGGTTACACCATCACAGCTGGTACAATTACACCACTCACACGCAACACCGACATTATCCACGCCATCAAACAGCCACACAACCGAAAAACACTACAATCCTTTTTAGGCGCTGTGAACGTCTATAACAAATTCATTCCGGAATACGCTCGCTTGCGAGCACCGCTCAATAACCTCCTCAAAAAGGATGTCGTGTGGAACTGGAATGAAGTTTGTCAAAAGGCGTTCATTGACCTGGAAGGAAAACTCACACAACACCCCATCTTACACCTTTACAAAGAAGGTCTGCCATGCCAAGTGTATTGCGATGCATCCACCCTCGGTATAGCAGGCATTCTCAAACAAGTTCACCCTGACGGGAAGGTATATCCAGTTCAATATTTCAGCCGAACATTGCGCCCACACGAGAAAAACTACTCCATCTCTGAACTTGAGTGCTTAGCAATCGTTGAGAGTGTGGAGAAGTTTCGCATCTACCTTATGGGCAGAAAATTCACTATATTTTCTGACCATTACGCATTACAGTGGTTGAAAACCATCAAAAACCCGTCCGGCAGACTGTTTCGATGGAGTTTACGACTATCGAGTTACGAATATGAGGTCCGCTACATAAAGGGAAAACTACAATATGAAGCAGATCTCTTATCCCGTAACCCGTTTTGTGGATTCTTGGACGCCACCCTTATCAAGACCCACCAACCTCCTCCATCGAAAGAGTCTAGTTTGACCATTGATCATAATGGATTACATACAGTTTCCCGAAAAGGTGTAACCAAGATTATAATTCCAAAACCACTCATACAACAACTCTTACAAACAGTACACACACAATACAATCACCCCGGTATTTCACAAATGTCACGACTCATCTCCACGCAATATTACTGGCAAGGTATGTCAAAAGATATTAAACAAAAGGTTAAGACCTGCCCCACCTGCCAGTTAACAAAACGACCATTGGGACCCACTTACGGGGAATTAAGTCAACCCCCGGAAGCCAAAGAACCCTTTGACCTCTTATCCCTTGACACCATAGCAGGATTTGCCAAATATGGCAACACCAAAATATACCTCCATGTGGTAGTCGATCATTTTTCGCGCTACGCGTGGACTTTTCCATCTAAATCCACCAGCATCATCACCTACCAACAGGTACTTAAGCGAGTATTACAGGATGGCTCTCCAAAACGCCTTCTTACGGATAGAGCCCCTGCTTTCACTTCGCCAAAATTTCGTAGTTTCCTACTTAATAGAAATATTCACCCATTACTCACAACCAGCAACAATCCACAGGCCAACGGTCTATGTGAACGCCTGAACGCCACCCTCACGGGAAAACTTAGGCTATTGCATCTAGAAAATCCTAAGATCGCATGGACCAAGTTGGTCAAAAGAGTTACAATTATATATAACAAAACCCCACACTCTACCACAGGTTTTCCACCCATCTACTTAATGTTTGGTATCCTACCCCCCGAACTCTCTGACCATAGCACACCTTACCCAGATATCGACAAAGCTAGAAAAATTGCACACACACGCACACAAAACAAGCATTTACAAGACAAAAACATTTATGATCAACGACACAAACAACCACATTTTGAAGTAGGTGATCTAGTGTTAGTAAAATTATATCACCACCCAAATACAGGGAAACTTGCGCCATATTTCACAGGACCTCACACAATATTAGAAATTATTTCACCAAATGTGGTCCGCATAGATCGACCAAATCAACCACTTCAAAGAGACACTGACACAATCCACGTCAACAAACTTAAGCTGTATACAGAAAAAATCCATTATATATCACCACCCGCCGTTAGCACATATCACATAAAGCACAACCCCAATTACACGTTCCCTTTCAAACATTTAACACCCGAATTATTCCCAACAGAGTCATTAAGGTTCAAACCCACCAGCAGCGAACCTTTCAGGCATTTAGACCCTGCCATTTTTGCAACAAGGCGATTTGCATCACTCTTCCCCGATGTTAAAAACTGCAAACCTGACAACCAGTTCAATCATATCACACCACTCCCTAAATATATCAAACAGTGCGAAATTGAACGACCAACAATATATAAGATTCGAACAAATATTTCAGAGTCCCCATTTACAAAAATATGGGAGAACATGGGGCAATACCCTATCTTTCATCTGATTTTCATCCTTTGTATGTTAGTTCTACCATACAAATGTATCCCAATTTTATTCATTAATTACTTGTTTATCTATACCATGCCCGCTCATAAAATTTTCGAACTACAAGAGGCAGTTTTTAATTTTGGACAAGCATTTATAAAACTTCTCATAATTTTAGGAACCATTTTTGCAGAAAATCTAAATAAACTCTAAAGAGATAGAAGTAACTGAAAGATGACCAACCAATGTCGGAGAAGTCATACTCCAAAAACAAGACCCGAGCCGCACCCCAAAATAAATAAGCGGCAGGAAGTGAGAATTTTGAGACGCCGCGACAGGAAGCGTAGTTCCGCGGCGATAAATTCGGCCTATGCAAACAAAGGGGAGCGCCTCGTCCGATCTCCAATTTCATTCCCTCTCTTTTGCCCGACACACCCTACTTCCGTATCTCTAATTACAATGAGAAGGTCCCCTATTGAGGTCAACTGGGAACCTCTCTATGCCACCGATTTTGGATTCCAGTTCGAGTCTACATATCGATTTTTACCATCCAATTCCACATCCACAAGACGACACATAAACATTCTAAATGAGTTCACATCCCTATTATAAGTAATCAATTACTTTACAGACTTCTAACATTTTTCACAACACACACAAAGACAAAAAATATATAGGGCATAATTGAGCAATTAAAACATTTAGATCAGGGCATGTAGATATACAAAAGGGTTCAAACCAATACACCTTATTTTTCATATTAATCATTTTCATTATTTTCTCTCAATTAAAATTTAAATATATAATCAATTTATCAATTTATTCAACTTATTATCACTTTTAATCATTAATTATCATTTTTTTTACCAATTAGTTTATATTATCATAGTTTCAAATCAACGAGAACTCATTGGTTTTCTTTTAAAATTGGATATTATATTTTATTTTGATTTACAAAAACATCCTTTTTTTTCTATTTCTTTTTTCCACCATGCAACAAAACATTTTTTTTCCACCATGCATCAAAGCATTTTTTTTTTCAACATGCAACCAAGCACTCACTTTGATTTCTTCCAACTTTTTATTTTTATTTTTATTTTTTGATTTCTCAAAAGACCTAATAAAAATCCCTCGATTTCCATTCCCAATTTCGAGCGAGAATATGGTTAGGCATTTTTCCTTTTGTTTTTCACCATGCATCAAGCACTCACTTTGATTTCTTCCAACTTTTATTTTTATATTTATTTTTTGATTTCTCAAAAGCCCTAATAGAACTCCCTCGATTTTTTTCCAATTTCGAGTAGAAATCAGTTAGGCGCATTTTCTTTTCTTTTTAATCCACTATGTACCATAGCATTCATTTTGATTTCTTACAATTAAAAAATTTTTGATTTCTATTAATTATACTCAACCTATATCATCAACACCATTCTATTTTATCTCTTATATCACCACCAATGCTTGTATATAGACTCAATACCCACAACTAAATTTCCCACAAAATTATTTTTCACCTTACAGAATTCTCTCAGGCTAACCCCTTCTTGAATTCTTCACATGTAGGGGGCGCATCTGTCATAATCTGTATATAATTGTATGCCCCCCGACCCACTATGCATGTACAATGTATGATTTTCAAAGATTTAATAAAGAATAAGGTAACTGGAGGAAAGAAAGTAACAAAAAGACATAGGAGGTAGATCTAGAAGAGAACATAATTATTAATAACGTCACAGTTAACCTTCTGACCCCGGAAACCCTGCGAGCTAAGTTTAAACCAATATTTCCGGACAAGACAGGACGTATCTGGTGACCAGAAGTTATAAAAGTTTGAGAGACGCCCAATTTCCGGAACAAGACCGGACGTATTTGATACCGCGGAAGTAAAATAGAGTCGAACTAACACGATACTTCCTGACCCAGGCCGGGCGTATCTTCCATCAAAGCAGCCGCCGGTCCAATTAGGAAGCAACCACTAAGTAGGTCAACCAATAGGAAAACGGGCACGTTCTATCCCTCGACCAATGGGAAAGAAGCCAACTCGTGGTGTTAAATCGAAAAGCAAGAATTGTCAGTAGCGACTTGGCTCCCACCGAGTTCAGATCAGTTGTGATTTGGCTTCCAACAAGGTGACATCTGCTCTAGACCTCTCTCCCTCTGCTCATCCCACAGCTAAGTACAATCACCGCCATGTGATCAGATAATTAACAATCAAAACCCGCTCCGCTCTTCTCAAGCTTTCTTTCCTCCAACCCAGTTGCCTTTTATTTTCAAACCCCATCACGTGTCCTGATTATTCCTAACTGTATGCTTCAACTTCCACTCAAACGACTGCGTTTCAACTAATCCTCACCATTCAAATCAAACAACAAGAAATTCCGCAACGATATTGTCACATTTATATATTTTTACATATGATTTAGGATTTATATTTAGAATGATGTATAATTATTTTATTATATTATTATGACAACAAATAATGTGATATTAATGTTAATTTATATAATTTTAATAAAGTATATTTTACGAGCATTATATATTTATAAGATAAATATTTTAATTTAATATTTGAATTAAATAGTTATTAAACAAATTCAAACTTATGATGAAAATATGAAAAGTTAATATTTGGGAGCCGCTACAATCTACTCTTATGAATATATAAGTATTTGTAAATTGGATATGGGGTGTAGCAAATTTAAAATCGTTTTGATATATCCTGTTTTATGCGTTAGCCGTTCAGAAGCTAAGCCACTCACAAGAAAAAGAGCAGAATGGAAAATACACATTGTGGTCGCTTCAATCCGTTTGACTGAGAGAATAATTAAACATAATGCACCACCAATATATAAATATTTACATATATGTGTATAGTAATATATAGCAAATATACACTATATTTCCATATTTACCATAATTATAATATGTGTAAAGTCCCAAATATAGATAAAATTCAACGCGCCAGCTTTGTATCGATCAGGTAATATTACATAAGATAATAATAATGTTTTTAAAAGAGAGGTAGACAGAGACTCAGACATGGTCCAAGTAAAAATCGTCGAGATTACATCAGACATGGAAATTCCCTGTATTATCACGTGGACCCTTTCCGGGGATCTTCCACAAGTCATTAGTGAGTTTTACGACCAGCCTCTGGACGACCGATATCTTATATCAGACCTCTTAGACCGTGTCTTGTCGCTGGTCTCTCTTTGTTGCCATTCAACCTGACTCGTCCTTTGTGTATTAACCCTGACTCCTGAAACCACGAGGCCCATGACTGCAATTTCTTGTAGTACGACATATATATGTTGTATATAAAAATATATATTTATGTTGATTTTTGATTATCTTGTGGATTATACAATGGTAATGCAGTCGTGGTTGATATCTTGAAAGAATAATAATAAAAATAGTTTTGATCAGTAATTGCTTTTATTGAGCTAAAGGAATATATTAAAAACATAATTTAATAAAAATAATGCCTGGCTTAAGGCGTAAGAATCTAAAAAATGAAAAACCTATTTACATAATGTACAAAAGATTTGAGCCGGCCATCGGGAAACAACAACAATAAATTTTCATAGGGGAAGCGTAACCTCTGGCGGTCGATTTAACAGAGTATTTAAATCTATGAAATATATATTTTTTTAATGAAATAATATTTTAATATAACCTATATATGAAATGAATCTAATTTAATTTTAAGCAAATCCTTTTTCAATAAAATCTCTAAAAAGCGGTAGAGTTAAACTGGCAAAAACTCTGGGAGGGTCCATCAACCGATAAGCCAGGCCCAGACAATATTTCTTATCATTTCAGATAGGGTTTTTTAGAAAGTTTGTCTTATTCGAAAAAATAGAATTGTGTTTTATAATATTTTATTTCATACATATGAGTATAAATGGCTAACAGACATCTTTAAAGAATCCTAATCATCTTTGTTCTGCTTTATTTGGATTCCCTTTTTGCATATCGTAGCGAAGTATTTATTATTTGGCCCAGCCACTTTGCCAGCTAAACACCTCTTTGGCAGATTGTGAAGATTCCATTAGATCCTGTGTGGATCTCATGGAATAAAGTCCGCCCTAGACTGACGAGGGCCATTAGCCCGAAACCATGGTCTCTAGGTGGACGCTTTTCAGTTTGCCAAAGCTGGTGTTGTGGCTTTGTTACCGACCCGAGGCCGCTAGTTGCGGCGACGGTCAATAGATGGCGTCTAGTTTTGACGTCTGTTTTGACGGGAGAGGCGACCTTTGTCTCTTTAGAGTATTAACAGAGTATCATTTTTTATGTTTATATTTTACTATTCTCTAAACTTCCTTCATTCCTTATCTTTTGTTTAACTTTCAAAATTTGTTCTTGCCTTAAATAAATTGCTGTCTCATCTTGAAGTTTTTGTCTTCCCTAATTTTCCACGTGGCAGTATTCTTTCCAGTTTTTTTTTTCCTTATCGTACTCTTCAAAACCTAGCGTTTATGATCCAATGGAATGACAGAACTTTATAACTTCAATCGTGACAGGATCTATGGCGCATTGTAGTGAAATAATTTACAAAGATTCATGTTACCAAACCATCTATTAACAGAGACATGTCTTCAAACATAATTAAAATGATTAAGAAAAAGGCATCTCCTTATCGTGCAACTGAAAGTTGCTGATGGCTTGCTCCATCTATCGGAATAAATATCAACTATTCTCGTTGATTTCTAATTATTCCAGAATTGGCCAAATACCCATTCTTGATTAATCAATCAAATTCTGGAATAATTAGAAATCAACGAGAATAGTTGATATTTATTCCGATAGATGGCGCAAGCCATCAGCAACTTTCAGTTGCACGATAAGGAGATGCCTTTTTTCTTAATTTATGCACCTTATCCCAGTACAATATCACATTTGTACTATTTTTTAACGTAATTAAAAGGGTTATATAATAGATTATTACACAAAGAAGCGCCATTAAAGCCTTGACTTTTTTGTCTGTGTAAATAGGTTGCCACTATAAAATGATTTGCAGCTTTTTCCCCCAAGGCGAACTTGTACCATTGACCACTATAAACACAGCTATTGAATTTGATGGCCTTTTTTGTATAAGGCGGAGAGAATTATTTCTGAAATATTGTTTTCCCATCTAAATATAACTATTAGGAAAATGAAGTTAATTATAGTTAGGCATTTTAAAAATATATATTACTAGGGAACAGAGATACGCAATTTGTTTGACGTGAATATTTTTTTTCTTTGAAATTTTCACTATCTCTCTCTTCATCTGAGCCATCACATCGACCTGTCCACTCTGTGGGAAGAACTCTCGCAGTCCATCGGTGGCGGAGTCTTTCCCGCGGTGGGCGCCCATGAAGACTTTGTATATATATTTATATATATATGTCATAATATATGCTCTTCCAGGAATAATAAAGCAAACCTACAGTAAACCCAGAGAGAGACGGGAGGGTAAAGTCCGGCCACTTTAGACATCAGCGACATTCCAAGGGGCGACTACTGGGGCCCGTTACTTGGAACCTCGGGACTTTTAAGACAGTTGGGGATTATGTGCGATACGAACGGCCGCCGGCTGTTCCGGGCCCGTCTCTCTCCCTCTCTCTCTCTGGTTGCCTGGGTTTCTCTTCCAACTTGTGGTGTGATTATTTCTCTTCCCACCTTATTATATTGCCACATATATGAATATTTATCAATTATTTTTATCTATTTATTCCTATATTTATCATTATATAATCTTATATATTCGTATTTATTCAATTTTGTAATTAATCATATATAATCTTATATGAACATTGTAATAAATCAGTTTCAATCTCAATTTCTCTCTTCATCAGAATATAGGGTTATTCCTTATTGGTCCAATCTTTCAGTCACGTGGATAATCTTCTACTTCATTGATTGGATCATTTATTTTAGTACTATTGAGGTATGTATAACGAAGTTGGAAAATTATACCGCAAATATTTCTTTTGAACGAAAAATCGAAATTCATTTTAAGGAGCAATAATGATTATTTCTAACCTTAAAGATGAAGTATGTGAAAGGATGAATTGTAAAGAGTAATGATAAACGGAAAAATAAAGTGTTCATACTTCATCCCTAAGGATATAAATAATCGTAATTTCTTCTTAAAATAAATTTCGATTTTTCGTTCAAAATAAACATTTGCGGTATAATTGTCAAATTTCGTTCTACAACCATAAGCCACATTATATTGAATTATAAACTATTGAGTTATATATATATATATCGTAAGTTGAAAAATAGTATCAAAAAATCGAAAAATGTATCTTCCCTTCACAGTACCTGTACATTTCCAATCAGAGCAGTTCCAAGTCTGTCCTCTCACCTATAGACATCTCATCTCTCCTAATCCTTGACCTTTTCTCTTTCTTTCTTTCTTCTGTATTTGGAACACTCACAATTTCCACCTTTATTGATTTCTTTTATTCATCATTTTTCACCAAAGGGGGTCGGTGGAAGGATGGTCTAAACCGTTGGTTTTCGACCGCTACGACCCGAGTTCGATTCCCGCATTGGGCGCTTTTTTTTTCTAATTAAAAAAAAATTTCCAATGGCCCCCTATTCTTGCATAAGTCCAACCCCACCAACGAGTGCAAGTAACCAAACGGGGCTCTGGCACATTTTTAAGTGCAAAGTCGAACTGCTTTTCACACATGTGGTGCACTTACAGTAAAAGCAGCCGCCTATTTCCACCCACCATAATTATCATGGCCTGTACCACGTGTACTAGAGATAAGCAAAAGATTTTTTTTTCACCAACACAACAAATCTGTATGCAATTTTTCCTACTAAAGTAAAAAATATAATAATAATCTTGTAAAATAACTATATAAATATACAGTAGAATCTCCATTAGAGGATACCTCTCTATAAAGGACATTTTACATTTACAAATTTACCATTTTAACTATTTAGCAACTCTCTGGTAAGAGGACACCTCTTCTTAAAGGACACTTTGACTCTGCAATTAGGTGTTGTCCTTTACAGGGAGGTTCTACTGTATATATTATCATATATATTGTAACAAAGTATTTATTATTTTATTAACAGAGTATCATTTTTTATGTTTATATTTTGCTACTCTGTAAACTTCCCTCATTGCTTATCTTTTATTTATCATTCATAGTTTGTTCTTGCCTTAAAAGATATTGCTGTGTCATCCTGAAGTTTGTCTTTTCTCATTTTCCACGTGGAAATGTAATATATAGAGTCAGGGATGTCTTACCAAGGAAGAAAGGTCTTCCTCCAGACACTCAATTGATTCCCACATCGACAGACTCAGGAAAGGCTGTCGATTGATGTCTTGTTTGACGAGAAGATGGTCATGAGCGTTGTCATCAAGCCTTTATCTGAAAACTTCAACTTTGCTGGTACCAAGCCCGGATGAAAAAGGAGGGGGAGCAGTAACAAGCTCACTAAAAAACCTGGTCTCAGCTGGCCTGGCTGATAGTACCCTGTAAGGACTCCTAATCCAGGGATACAGGATGAGCAGCGTTTGTACTCCATGTTAAGAGCGGTTGCACATGGTGTCTGTTCCTCATGTCAGAGGCGGCCATTTCTTTTGGAGCTAAGTCGGCCTGCTACTGAGTAGTGCTCCCAGTCTTAATGACAAACGCATTCTACTTCACCCAGTGTGGAGATAAGAAAGAAGAAGATTTATCTGAAGAGATAACCCTATCGGATGGCCTCTAACGAATGGTAATGTCCTCCTGGATGATGGCCGGATGATCACTAGGACAATCCCAGCTCAATGTGTCCCATCATGTCCATTTCATTTCCATAGGATCGCAGTCTTTTGTTAGTTAAATATTTGTTTTTGTTGTTGTTATCGTCGTGTCCAATGAAGAGCCTCAGATGTCTCCATGCATCTCCATCACAGCAGCAGCAATGTCCACTATCTTGGGTGTGTAAATCTGCTGATCTGGGTCTATGTCAATTTTCTGCATGGCTGCGGCCATTGCTGGACATGAGAATATCTGGGTAGGTGTTAATTCCACACCAGGACAATTGTTGCGTACTTTATAGGTTCTTGTGCCATCTGGATGTATTGTCATTCCTTTATAGTGTTTTGTTCTAAGTCTTGTTATAGTTTTTGTCAGTTTTCTCTCAGAGTTTATTTCACATATTTTGTTTTCATTTGTTTTTTGACTTATGATTTAGATGCTGTACAACATTTGAAGTATCGTTTAAGAATGCACTTACAGCCTTAGAATAATTTTTAACGCCTCACCAAATGTTTTAATTTTTGTTCGCTCCTGACAAAAGATTTTTGTCGAAACGTCGAGATTAATAAAAATTAACTGGCCGAAATATCTTTAATTTGAAGAACTATGAATTGCCGGCCAGGCAGCCTCTATCTTTAAGATTTACATAGGAATTATCACTTCTAACTTCACTTCCCAATTTACCCGTTGTGTTTTGTTCTTTTGTCCTTGTTTATGACCAAAAAATATAACAAAAAGGATAATATACGAGATCAAATTCTAAAGAATTAGAAAATAATAAGATATTTCCGCATTGACAAACTGAAAGTAAATAACCATCATTATTTAAATCTCAATAATCCCAAAATAAAAAAATAAACAGGCATAATACAATATAATGTATTAGATAATAAAAGGCATATATTGTATCTAATAAAATATTTATTTTGCCAATATTTCGGCTGGCTGAGTTTGTATATACAAAAAATGTAATGCCTCGATAAAGGTTGGCGTTCAGCCAGCCGAAATATTGGCAAAATAAATATTTTATTAAATCCAATATATGCCTTTTATTATCTAATGAATTAAGTATGGATTGCTCTATTTTCAAAACAAATATAATATATTATGTATTATTTACGAACGGAAAAATACGTCCAGGGTAGCCTAGTGGACATAGCATCTGCCCGGTAAGCGGAACATTGTGGGTTCGTTTCCCATCCCTGGACACTTTTATTTTTTCCGTTTATCATTACTCTTCATAATTCACCCTTTCATACCTCATCCAAAAAGGTTAGAAATAGTCAATATTTCACATTGAAATAAATTTTGAATTTTCATTGAAAAGAAACTCATGCGGTGAAACTTCACATGGCGTTTGATAATTAAACAGGTATCATTGAGTAAATCCTCCGTGCTCACTCTCGATTGTGATGTTGCCTGTTGAAAACCGAGAGCTCGAAAGCTCACGGTGTTTTTGTAATGAAGAAACCTAATTGCGAGAGGTTTTTAGAAATATTTTTTATAAAAAATGAAAGTTTGTTGACGCCATCTATAGAAATAAATATTAATTAATCGTTGACCTTTTTTTATTTTATTTTGACCAATATTTTCTTGAATAATGAAAAAAATGAACGATTAAATGATATTTATTCCGATAGATGGCGAAAGCCATCAGTAACCTTCAGTTGTACATAATCATGAGATACTTCTTAGCTTTCGATTTAGATATACTCGAATTTATTTGTCACGCATGTACACTACGAAAAAGCCTTGCGAATCTAATTTTTAAACCACATTTTTCTATATCTCTTAAGATATAAGGTTGTGACAAAAGTTTTTATTTTTCTTGAAAACGTTGTTTTTCTTATTACTTGGCGAATAATATTATTACGGTGAATACATAATAATACAATTACATTATTTTATAATACAACTAGCCGAATGATCCGGGCAACGCCCGGGTTTTACCAGATTAAATGCTTTTATTCAAATACTATTCGTTACAATTATAAATTGGCTCCGTGGATGTCATTCTTGTATAATATATAAATGAGTTTTAAAAATTGTAAAAAAAAAAAATGCATCAGCCGGTAATCGAACCCGGGCCGCCCGCGTTGCAGGCGAGCATTCTACCACTGAACCACCGATGGTTGTGAGAAATGGCCATATTTGGGTATTTATTCCATTCACAAAGCAAACGGTGACAGAATTGATTAAGAAAGAATTGATTATGACGCTGATAACTGTATATTTTAATATAATGCGGTAATGATTCTAGGACAACGTTTAACAAGTTTTACCGCAAATGTTTCTTTTTACAGAACGAAAAATCGTAATTTTAATTATTTTAAGGAGAAATAACGATTATTCCTATCCTTAGGGATGAAGTATGAAAGGATGAATTGTGAAGAGTAATGATAAACGAAAAAATAAAAGTGTCCAGGGATGTGAATCGAACCCACAGTTTATACTTTATACATAATACAAAAACATTATACATAACGGCAAATAATATTGGTATTTTTCAAGTGTTTACGAACTTTTAGGACAACCTTGTATAGACAAAGAAGAGTTTTATAAAAGTTGTATGGTAGGATGTATTCAAAAGACCTTTGGCCGAAAGCTTGCAAATGTCAGAGGAAAGGTTTACTGTCGAGGACCAAACAAAACTAAGGAAAGTTTGAGCTGATAACAAACGTATCTTCTGGGGAAATAATACTTAAAGAGAAGCATTAATGATAAGAGAGAAAAAGACAAACATGATGGCTGACCTCTGTGCGACCAAATGATCCCCATTATATCTTTTTGTTTTCTATCGAAATTTGTTTCAAAAATATATGTAAAGTAGGTACTATATATACTTCAACAAATTGCTGGAAATCTCGTGATTATCTATATTCCTTTATTTTTTCTATGTTCTGTGCATTCCTGTAGTAACTGTAGGTGATGGGAGATGTAAGATCTGGTTGATGTATTGTCAGTATTGGACTGTTGGTCTTCCTCTTTTCTTCACACCTTTGATGAGACTGTATATTGATATATAGCTAGCAATAAATATGTATATATAAAATAAAAGGATTTAAAAGCACGAATGTTTCTTTTATTTGAATGTAATTCTACTGTCCTATAAGCTTATGTCCATAGTTTACTTGAAAACCATTTCTAAGATTCCATCCTTCAGTGTAGCATATAAAAGCAGAATGATCCAATACAGTATTAGAGCTCTGAGAAGCGGTCTGGTGGATTAAATTGGCGAAACCGCTGGGAGGGTTCACCACTGATGAGCCAAGCCCTCCCAATATATTTTTCATCGCAGTAAGGACAGTAGAATTTCGTTTTATGTATAAAAGAAACATTCGCGCTTTTAAATCCTTTTATTTTATATATATAGATGGCGCGTTATTGCTATGTGTTAAAATATGTATATATATGTTTCTATGAAAATGTTAATCTGCAAGACGCAAATTATCATCATCTCTTTTTGATTTGTTTTTGTCACTTTTGGCGTTTTGCAAATAAAAACAAAAGTTGTATCAGACATTATAAAGACTATTTTCTGATAATAAAAGTGTACAAAGATGTTGCATTTGGCGACGAGGATATAAGAGTAAGTACCCTTGATTTTCGAAGTAAATATTTTTAGAAAATATCTTTGATTTTGCATATAATTTAAAGTTATTTTTAAAAGACGCAAATTGCAAAGTTTTAAGATGCAAATTTAAAAGAGAGTAAAATAAAATTTTAAGAAGTTATGTTTTATTTTAAATGTATAAATTGCATATATATGTTGTTATAAAAGAAAATGGCTAGTTACCAATTTAAAGAATATAATGAGGAAAGTGAAACTTTTGAAACGTTTTATGAACGATTGGAACAGTTTCTCATATTGCAGGAGGCAGGGGATGAGAAGAAAAAGGCTTATCTCCTAACCCTCATGGGAAGTAAAACATGGTGTTTTGAAGAATTTGTGCAGTCCTATTCTACCTAAAAACAAAACCTTTGATAACCTAATTGATATCTTGAAAAGGCAATTCTCTCCAAAGCGTTCAATTGTAGTAGAGAGGTTCATTTTTTAAAAGAATGCAATTAAAGGAAGAAAGCATCTCGGATTACTTGGTGGAAATTAAGCGTTTGGCTTCCTCGTGCAACTTTGGAAATTTTCTAGAGGATTCTTTACGTGATAAAATGCTCTGTGGTTTATATAATGCCAAAATACAGAATAGAATTTTGTCGGAGGGCGACATTTCTTTGGCTAAAGTAATTGAGATAGCATTATCTATGGAAGCGGCCGAGAAAAATACAAAATTATTTCATTTGGAGCAGGGTCAAGATTGTGTGGATAAGTTGAGGATGGAACGCAAGGTTGAATCAAATTTCCAGAATGACAAATGTAAACATTGTGGTAAACTGCATAAAGAACCATTTAGATTTAAGGAGGCGATATGCTTTAAGTGTAATAAAAAAGGACACATTGCCCCAATATGTTGGAGCAGTAGAAGAAATCTAAGGCAGAATCAGCCGGGAAATATACATCAGATAGGAGCCAAGAAGAGGAGGAAGAGTATGTCCAGAAAATTATAAGCGTGACGATACCTGAGTATAAAATTAATTTTGCCTCAAGTGACCCTCCGTATCTGATGGAGTTAAAAGTAGAAGGAAACTTTATTAAATTTGAAATGGATACGGGTAGTGGTCTAACACTGATATGCGAAAAGGTTTTTAAAAATAATCTTCCACATTTGAAGTTGGAAAAAGCGAGTATTATTGTAAGAACTTATGATGGTACCGTGGTACCCATTCTGGGTAAAATCAATGTCAAAGTGGAGTGTCAAGATATGATTTACAAACTTAGAGTGTTGGTGGTGAAAGGAGAAAAGAGGGCTTTGATGGGAAGAGAATGGATAAATAGATTGAAATTGGGCTGTTTCGCGGTAAAACATATACCTGTGGAAATTACCATTGAGGAAATTTTGACGGAAAATCAAGCCTTATTTGTGGAGACAACTGAACCAATAAAAGGCTTCACATTTTCAGTAAACATGTGTGATGTGAATCCAATTTTCCATAGGGCTCGTCCGGTGCCTTTCGCCATTAGACCAGCAGTTACTGAAGCATTAGACAAAATGGTGGCTAAGGGTTATCTATGTGAGGTGGCGAGCAGTAAATGGGCCACTCCAGTGGTTGTAGTGCCGAAGAAAAATAAAGAGATCAGAATTTGCTGCGACTTCAAGGTAACTCTAAATAGATATTTGGACACTGCGGCCTATCCCCTACCCACACAGCAAGATTTATTCTCCACATTGGCCAAGGGAAAATACTTTTCTAAATTGAACTTGAGGAACGCTTATCTGCAATTAGAGGTGAATCCAGGCACCCGACCGTTGCTAACGATAAATACTCATAAAGGGCTTTTCAGGTTTAAGAGAATGCCATTTGGATTGGCAAATGCGCCCAGTTATTTTCAATCTGTAATGGATAGGGTTTTGTCGGGTATAGGAGGCGTAATTTGTTATATTGATGATGTCCTTATAGCCACAGCATCAATTGAAGAACATCTGGCGTTGTTGAAGACTATATTTGCTCGCTTGGCGAAGTATAATATCAGACTAAAGAAAGAAAAATGCCTATTTTTGCAAAAAGAATTGAACGGGAGAGGGCATCAGACCTTTGGATCATAAGGTACAAGCAATACAGAAAGCCAAAACGCCTACGAATATCAACAACAACAACAACAAAAAGCCTTTATTGAGGACCTCTCGTCTTATATAGGATTCGCCAGTTTACAGAGTAATTGAAGAGAAGAGAACTAAGAATACAGAGAGAAACCTATATGTAGTAGGTATAGTATAGTATTTTCTACACTGTGACTATATACAACAGCAGCAACAAGCCTTTTACTGGAATCAAAGTCCCATACAGCATTCGTCACTCTAATCCTGACATAGATTATTTGCATATAATTCACTTTGCCGTAGTGGGGGGCCCGAGTCAGACTTCCAAGTCGTTCCGCCAAGAGATCAACACCACAGAGGTCCGTACGTCTCTTGACCTCACGGACAATACAGCAGCTCATGATTGTAAATACGCTGCTGTATCACCTCACATAAGCATAAATAAATAAATAATATAATTATTTACATCAATTAGATTATGTATATAGCCTCCTCTTCTCTTCAGCCGTCTTCCAGAATTTGAACAACGCAAAAGCTCCAGCTCTGTTTCTCACCACCTCATTCAACAGGAGCTCCAAAGAGAGTCCCTCAAGGCCTATTTCACTGAGGAGCACTTCTCGCTCGTCTTTCAGCCCCATACATGAGAGTATATGGTGATGTAGCCCCGGCTCTATTCTTGTCCCGCAAATCTCGCATATCCATCCATCTGTTTTAAATATTCTGGGGCGATCATCAGCAAAGAGCACCGAGAGGATTCTCAGTCCGGCAATACACCGTTTGACCCGGAGCGGGAAATCGCTGGACAGATAGTGTTCCGGTAACGGAGTTGAGCAGATGTTTTTATAGTGGGGGTAAAGTCTTGAATTTATTATTCTTGTGTGATCCTTTTGCAGAGACTGGTCTATTGCAGTCCTGATTTGCCTACGAATATCTCTGAATTAAGAGATCATTTCTTGGTTTAGTTAACTTTTATGGGAAGTTCATACCCAATTTGCCAGAGCTTTTAAAGCCTCTTTATGAGCTTCTTCACAAAAAAAAACGTCCTTGGGTTTGGACAAAGGAAAGTGGAGAGGCCATTGACAAGTGCAAGAATAGCATTACCTCTGAGAGGGTGCTAGTCCCATATGATACGACTTTGCCATTGTGTTTGGCCACTGATGCATCGCAGATTGGAGTGGGCGCTGTGTTGTCACATAGTATAGAAGGCCAGGAAAGACCGATCATGTTTGCCTCACGGACTTTATCGGGAGCAGAACAAAATTCTTCTCAGATTGAGAAGGAGGCTCTAGCCATTATTTATGAAGTAACCAAGTTTCATCAATTTATTTATGGAAGAAAATTTATTCTTATTACAGACCATAAGCCATTGGTGACCTTTTTGGGCCCAAGAACAGGAATCCCCACCATATCTACTTCAAGATTGCAGCGTTGGGCGCTTATTTTGTCAGCTTATACTTACGATATTAAATTTCGAAGAACTCAAGACCATGGGAATGCAGATCTTCTGTCACGTTTTCCTGTGGGTTGTGAAGAAATTCCAAGACTAAATAATGTATATGCTTTATCCTATGTGGAAGAATTGCCGATCACAGCAGAGGAAATTGCCACGGAAACTGAAAAAGACGAAGTGCTCTCATTGGCCAAATTTTATACTCAGCAAGGCTGGCCTGAAAAGGTGACTGATCACCTCAGACCATATTTTCAAAGGAAACTTGAGCTATCTGTAGATGGGGAGTGTTTGGTTTGGGGAATGAGAGTCGTCATTCCACCATCTCTCAGAATAAAAATGTTGAACTGTGTTCATGAGACTCATTCCGGTATGAACAAAATGAAGGCTTTAGCAAGATCACATTTTGGTGGCCAAATCTAGATACCCAAATCGAGTTTTTGGTGAATAAGTGCAGAAGCTGTCAGCAATCCCAGGATGGGCCAAATAAAAGAAAATGGCAACCCTGGAGATGGTCAACCAGACCTTGGCAAATAATTCATTTTGATTTTGAAAAAAGGGAAAACATCAATTTATTAATAGTAGTAGATAGTCATTCAAAGTGGATCGAAGCCATCCCAATGAGAGAGACCACCACACGCAAAACCATTGAGCAACTACGGCGACTTTTTTCTTCCTATGGTCTACCGGAGGAACTTGTGTCTGATAATGGACCTCAGTTTACTGGTAGTGAAATGAAAAGTTTTCTGGAAGGAAATGGAATTAAACAAACATTGATCCCGGGTACCACCCGCAAAGTAATGGCTTGGCTGAAAGAGCGGTTAGAACAATTAAGACTGCTCTGGATAAAAATAAAAGAAAAATTGGGGGTACCATTCAAGACACCTTATCAAAAGTTCTTCTGGCATATCGAAGCACCCCGCATGTGACAACGGGAAAGACTCCATCAGAGCTCTTTATTGGGCGTGCGCTTCGAACCAGAGCATCGTTGAAACATCCCAGCTTGGCATCTAGAGTTAGGGACCAGCAAGCCAGGCAAATGAAGTATGATCGGCGAACCCATTTGGAAGAATTCCAGATAGATGATTTAGTGTGGTGTAAAAACTTTAGAGGTGGTGATAAATGGATCCCAGGAAAAATTGTGGGCAAGAAGGGAACTAGAGTCTACACCATTTTGATCCACGGACAGGTAAAGGCCTATCACAGGGACCAAATTAGAAAAAGGTGGAGGAATGGTGAAGAAGATGAGAGTGGAGATGGAGAGCGTCAACCCGAGCACTCAAGAGGAGCAGGTCCCAGTGCCATAATCTCGGAGGTTGTACGAGACAGAGGTTATATGGAGTCGCTGTCGCCAGGACTAACTTGCCAGCGGTCGGATCAAGATTCAGAGGTTCAGAGTGATACAGACGATGGAAAGTCATTAGAGCCTCTTCGCTCGCTTGACCCCGAGGCCATGAGAGAGGAAGGTCCTGTCCTAAGGCGGAACCCACCTCGAGCCAGGAGACCTCCTGTGAGATTTCGTGTTTGAAGAGAGAAGATGGTGATATATAGCTAGCAATAAATATGTATACATATGTTTCTATGAAAATGTTAATCTGCAACAGACGCAGGTTATCATCATCCCTTTTTGATTTGTTTCTGTCACTTTTAGCGTTTTGCAAATAAACAACAAAAGTTGTATCTGGCATTATAAAGACTATTTTCTGATAATAAAAGTGTACAAAGATGTTGCATATATAACTGTAGGTGATGGGAGATGTAAGGTCTGGTTGATGTATTGTCAGTATTGGACTGTTGGTCTTCCTCTTTTCTTTACATCTTAGATGAGACTGTTGATAACTGTAGGTGATGCGAGATCTGGTTGATGTATTGTCAGTATTGGACTGTTGGTCTTCCTCTTTTCTTTACATCTTTGATGAGACTGTAGATAACTGTAGGTGATGGAAGATGTAAGATCTGGTTGATGTATTGTCAGTATTGGACTGTTGGTCTTCCTCTTTTCTTTACATCTTTGATGAGACTGTAGATAACTGTAGGTGATGCGAGATCTGGTTGATGTATTGTCAGTATTGGACTGTTGGTCTTCCTCTTTTCTTTACATCTTTGATGAGACTGTAGATAACTGTAGGTGATGGAAGATGTAAGATCTGGTTGATGTATTGTCAGTATTGGACTGTTGGTCTTCCTCTTTTCTTTACATCTTAGATGAGACTGTAGATAACTGTAGGTGATGCGAGATCTGGTTGATGTATTGTCAGTATTGGACTGTTGGTCTTCCTCTCTTCTTTACACCTTTGATGAGACTGTAGATAACTGTAGGTGATGGGAGATGTAAGATCTGGTTGATGTATTGTCAGTATTGGACTGTTGGTCTTCCTCTTTTCTTTACACCTTTGATGAGACTGTAGATAACTGTAGGTGCTGGGAGATGTGGTTGATGCATTGTCACTATTGGACTGTTGGTCTTCCTCTTTTCTTTACATCTTTGATGAGACTGTAGATAACTGTAGGTGATGGGAGATGTGGTTGATGTATTGTCAGTATTGGACTGTTGGTCTTCCTCTTTTATTTACATCTTTGATGAGACTGTAGATAACTGTAGGTGATGGGAGATATAAGATCTGGTTGATGCAGTGCCATGTAAATCACCTATAATTTTAGGCATTTCGAATATTTGAATTTTTTTTCTTAAAATATGAATCAATGCTTGTTCTCTTCCGAATAAATAAAACATCACTTGAATATAGCGTTTCTCTCGTGAGCTACAGCGTTTCAAAATCGTTTTTTTAAAAATGGAATACCCTCTGTAATTCTAATACTCTTTTTATCTTTTGAAATAGTTTTTTTTATAAATTACCTTAATGTTTGTCCGTAAGTCTAATATAATACATTTTATTAATACATCCAGATCACCTAGAAGCCTGAGAATTAGCACACTTACTCAATACCGATGGCAATGCAAGTGTACAAGATTTCAGACTTCTAAGAGGTAGGGAAATATGCTAAGTAGAAATAAAAGGGCAAAAATATAATAAACAAACGAATAACAAGAAAAATTAACATAAAGCAATAACGCATTGAATGTAATTCTACTGTCCTATAAGCTTATGTCCATAGTTTTCTTGAAAACCATTTCTGAGATTCCATCCTTCAGTGCTGCGTATATAAGCAGAATCGTCCAATACAGTATTAGAGCTCTGAGAAGCGGTCTGGTGGATTGAATTGGCGAAACCGCTGGGAGGGTTCACTACTGATGAGCCAAGCCCTCCCAATATATTTTTTCATCGCAGTAAGGACAGTAGAATTTTGTATTATGTATAAAAGAAACATTCGTGCTTTTAAATCCTTTCATTTTATAAAAAGAAAAATGTCGACCTAATAAAAAAAGAGTATACGAAGAAATGCGAAAATAAAAATTATCGAATAAAACGTTAGAAAAGAAATGTAGGAAGTAATAAAAGACAAGCAAGAGAAGGAAAAACAAATATTGGGAAAAATAAATAATGTATGAGAAAAATATGAGGAAAATCAAATAAAATAAAAAGTACGCGTGAAAAAATAGAGGAAAAAATATTGTATTTTAATTATAAAAAAATATAGATGAGAGAGAGAAAATAGAAATAAAAATACAGAGAGCGAATGAAAAGTTTGAAATATAACATTGCCATCGTGAGAAAGCATGAATAAATGTGTAGTCACAAAATATACGATTAAAAATAGCCCAAAATATATTATTGGTATTTTATACGATCAATTTTAAATAAATATAACAATTTTTTTTATTTTTTTTATTTCAATTCAAAACGCTATGTCCCCCTAGGGACACTTGCGCTAAATGTACATACAAATATAACAAAGAAAATATTCAACATAGAAACATACACAGAAAGCGACTTAAAAAGATTCATAAATATTATTTACATATAGAGATATTCTTTGAATTTTATTTAAAGTTACATCATTAAATTTAAAAATATATATATACACACATATACACGCATACACCTATATATTGTTTACAACCATATAATATGTCCAATATTTCCTTGAGATCGTTACATCAAAGACCATTTTTCTTAATGAAATCCAAAATATATTTACAAAGGAAATTAAATTTTATATATGTGTTCTTACTTGAAATTAAATCACTAGGGCCTAAAGCTATTAAACCGTTGTTGACTCTGTAATCAATGGAAAACTATATTTAAAAAGAGATAAATTAAAAAAACGCTTTTTATTAAAAATGAACTAAAAGGGAGAAAAAAATTATATCAGCCCTATGTCCAGAGGTACAGCTTACACTACGCTGACGAGGGTCAACAGCGCGAAACGCCTAGTTGGTTAGCTTTTCTTTATTTATCAGAAAATGGGTTGACTAAATATTATAGAATAACCTAATTCGACGTTTGGTTAAATTTTTAATAAACTATTTTATTTATTACCAGTATAAGACACGCTATATCCGATCTGGATAAATTGCGTGTGAAACTATTTACAATAATTGTTGTAGAGTAGGTAACAGAATTATCAAAAAGAAAATAAACAATTAAGAAAAAGAGCATTAAATAAACATACACATTAAACAAATAAGCAATGTCCTCACTTCTTTTTTCTAGATTTGATTCATTTTGTCTCCTCTCTAATTGTAAAGACGTTGCTGTATCACCTCATAAGCATAAATAAATAAAATAAGCAACAACATAAGCAGATAGAAGAAATCACAAGGTAGTTATTTACAATATGTTAAGCAATGATGGAAGTTAATTTAATGAAGTTATCTGTAATAATTAGTATCGTGGAGAGAGAAAGTTGATCAAGTTGAGCTATTTACAATGAGTTCTAAAGTAACTGATTAATTATTTACATTGATGTGAATCAAGTTGCATAGTAGTGTAGTTCTTCAAGCTGCATGAAGCTGTCTATTTATAATAGAAAGTCTGCATCAACTAGATGGCGCCCTGCCGAGATGTCTGCTGTGAGCAGTCAGGATATGCAAATTTTAAATTTGAATATTCAAACTTAAATGGCAAAAATAAGTATGCCGGGGCTTTCATAGTTCTTTATAATAGAAGTATTTTGAAGAAGGAATCAAAGCTTTCGGTGACGAGTTTATTTTATTTGTTCTTTATAATCGGCAAGCTTTCGGAATATGATGTTCTTCAACATGTTCTTAAACTACTTTTTCTTTTTTTTTTCATTCAAATGTATATATTTCACACGCAAATATCCGATTTGTGGATATAGCGTGTATTCTGCAATTGTTAAATAAATCCCAAAGGGATAGCCGAAAACTTTGATTCCTTCTTCAAGATGATGTCTGGCGATTCTTTCTCTTGTAATTATTTCTAACTTTGATGAGTTAAATGTTTGTTTATGACTCGTGATTTAGATGTTGTACTAAATTTGAAAATCCTGAAGATATAGAGGTTTTCTGGCCGGCATCCATATTTCTATGAAAAATAGACACTTCGGCCAGTTAGAACGCCCTTGCAAACCTCAGAACAATTTTTAACGCCTTGCCAAAATGCTTTATTTTTTATTTACTTCTCCTGACGAAGACAAAATATTTTTGTCGAAACGTTGAGAAAAATAAAAAAACTCTAACTGGCCGAAGTGTCTATTTTTTATAGAAATAAATTTGAAAAGTCGCGTGAGAATGCCTTTTGCAACCTCAGAAAAACTTTTAACGCCTTGCCAAATATTTTAATTTTTTTTTTTTTTTGACGAGGACAAAAGATGTTAGTCGACAGGTTGAGAAAATAAAAACAATTTTCTGGTCGAAGTATCTTTTATTTTAAAAGAACTATTGTAGGGATATGATGTTTAATCTTCTTAATTTGACGGAGTAAAACTATATATTGATTTTATTTCATCTTTAAGGTTAATTCTTCTTGATTTTTTATATTGTAGTTACTCAAAGAGTTTTATTGTTTTATTTAATTCACCACTTATTTATCAAGGTTTATCTATTTCATCCAATTAACTATTGAATTTTTCTTGACTACACTCATGGACAAAACTTAAGAAGTGAAAAATCTTTAATACCGCCGGTCATCTGTTTTTTTTTTTTAAGGAGAGAAGCGATTTTGTCCACACTTGGTTATCTCGTGTTGTCTTCAATAAAGGTCACTGTAATATCTTTCAGAATTTTGTTGAATTACGATATACATGCTGAAAGGTACAACTTCCTTAAGTTTTGTCTATGAGTGTATACACACTTGGTTATCTGATGTGTCTTAAATAAAGGTCACTGTAATATCTTTCAGAGTTATTGTCTGAATACCGATATGCATGTTAAAAGGTACAACTTTCTTAAGTTTTGTCTATGAGTGTATACACACTTGGTTATCTCATTTCTTCAATAAAGGTCACTAATATCTTTAAGAGTTATTTCCTGAATCCCGATATACATGCTAAATGGTACAATTTCCTTAAGTTTTGTCTATCAAGGTATATTAATGATGCATCGAAAAAATATCTTAAATTATCTTAATATTGAAAATTCTCTTAACATTGACCTTTTTCAAGAGAATAAAATGTGGACAGAAAAAATGACCTTTAAAAAGGTAATCTCTCTTTCCTACTTAGTTTGACCTTAAAAAAAGATAATTTTTATAAATTTTTGGCTTTTTTTTTTCAAGTTAGAATAATACTTTCATTTTCTCTCTCAAAAAATACCTTCCACAATAGGATTTTATTTTTTGGTTTTATAAAGGAAAATCTTGTTTTAAAAAAAAGATAAATTTTCGTGTCAAATTCTAACTCGGAAAATTTTGGCCAATTTTTCAAATTTGGCTTTTGTTCTGCTGAGGGAAAAATTTGAGCACAACAACACGCCATTGGGCCGATGGTTGAAGTCAAATTGACCGAAACATTTTAAAGTACTGGATATGCAAATCTATGCTGCTTCCTCAGTTTGGAAGTTCATCTTGATCATTCTATGAGAGTAAGGGGAAATGTGTTCTTGGATTAACTCAAAGATGACATTCCAATCGGCAAAATATTACGTTTTCTCCCTACACGCGCATGTCATTAGTTCTTTAGGACAAGTTTCAGCTTATTCGCTCATATAGTTTGTTTAGATC
>CP092879.1:69192851-69212353 GCA_030710605.1 Cordylochernes scorpioides
CACCCCCCCCCCCCACCCCCCCCCCCCCCCCCCCCCCCCCGCCCCCCCCCCCCCCCCCCCCCCCCCCCCACCCCCCCCCCCCCCCCCCCCCCCCCCCCCCCCCCCCCCCCCCCCCCCCCCCCCCCCCAATCATGCCTCCCCCACTCGCTCTTTCGTTTTTGTAACTATTGTTTTGGAGCGGGTCGCTCTTTAAATAAATGCATATATTAGTTAATAACTAAATGGAATCCTCTCTTTCCTTTTCCCAGTATGAGACGCCTACGGAAGCCAACAGTACATAGACAGATAAAGCACATAGGCTATAGTTATTAACTAATATATGCATTTATTTAAGGCGCCAATTTATAATTGTAACAAATAGTATTTGAATAAAAACATTCAATCGGGTAAAACACGGGCGTTTCCCGGGTCATTCGGCTAGTAATAGCATAAACAGGAAGATACCATCACAATACCTTAGATATCTTAGAAGAAATCAATAGATCAATTTTTTAGGTTCTGGTTGCTCTAAATATTTAGGATTATCATGGTCAGTACTACGTATAGTAGTAGGCTGTGGAATATGGCTGCTTGGTTGGAATATGGACCATTAGGATAAGTAACACACAAAAAAAAAACACTCAATACATTAAGAATAAGGCATCTTATTATCGTGAAACTAAAAGTATCTGATGGCTTACGCCATCTTTAAAAATGCCGATTAAAAGATTTTTCTTGGAGTCTCACGTATTGTACCTGCATAGCATTGATGAGGGTCACTTTTCAGGAGAATATTCTTGATGTAATTTTCAAGATAATTTTCCTGATGTACCAGGTAAGATTCTGAAAGAGGTGTCACAACCTTTAATTCTTCAAAATTAAATTTTAAAACTTCAGTAGACAACAGACGCTATTCAAATTCTGTATGGATTACAAGGCTCTAAGAGAAAGCTTCAAGACAATCCTGGTAGGAGTGGATATACCAGAGTCCAGCGGGTGCCCCAGAATGCTGCAATTAACGCTGCCGTTCGGACGTCAATTAGTGGTGGGGAGGATAAGATCTGAAGCCGCTGGAGCGGGTCCTGGCTGAAAAAATTGAGAAATGGTGGAGGAAAGGTCGGCAGGATTCGTCCGGGTGTGGAGGACATCTTGAGTGCACCCTTCACCCTGTACAGTGATTGTGGAATATGGCTGCTCGGTTGGAATATGGTCCATTGATTATGGTATCTGTGCCAGGATTGATTACCTTTCACTTATTGAGAGATGAACTTCGTGGCAGATGAGAGATGAATATGGTTACATATCCATAGTTAAGAACATGATTGCATATCCATAGTTAAGAACATGGTTGCATATCCATTGAGAGATGAATATCGTTGAATAGCCACTTCAGTGAAGAACATGGTTGCATATTTACAGTTAAGAAATGAATATGGTAACAAATCCATAGTTAAGAACATGGTTGCATATCCAGTTTAGAGAAAAATATGGTTGAATAGCCACTTCAGTGAAGAACATGGTTGCATATCCAGTTTAGAAAAAAATATGGTTGAATAGCCACTTCAGTGAAGAACATGGTTGCATATCCAGTTTAGAGAAAAATATGGTTGAATAGCCACTTCAGTGAAGAACATGGTTGCATATCCAGTTTAGAGAAAAATATGGTTGAATAGCCACTTCAGTGAAGAACATGGTTGCATATCCAGTTTAGAAAAAAATATGGTTGAATAGCCACTTCAGTGAAGAACATGGTTGCATATCCAGTTTAGAAAAAATATGGTTGAATACCCACTTCAGTGAAGAACATGGTTGCATATCCAGTTTAGATAAAAATATGGTTGAATAGCCACTTCAGTGAAGAACATGGTTGCATATCCAGTTTAGAAAAAATATGGTTGAATAGCCACTTCAGTGAAGAACATGGTTGCATATCCAGTTTAGAGAAAAATATGGTTGAATAGCCACTTCAGTGAAGAACATGGTTGCATATCCAGTTTAGAAAAAAATATGGTTGAATAGCCACTTCAGTGAAGAACATGGTTGCATATCCAGTTTAGAAAAAATATGGTTGAATAGCCACTTCAGTGAAGAACATGGTTGCATATCCAGTTTAGAAAAAAATATGGTTGAATAGCCACTTCAGTGAAGAACATGGTTGTATATCCAGTTTAGAGAAAAATATGGTTGAAAAGCCACTTCAGTGAAGAACATGGTTGCAATCCAGTTGAGATATGAATATGGTTGAATAGCCACTTCAGTGAAGAACATGGTTGCATATCCAGTTTAGAGAAAAATATGGTTGAAAAGCCACTTCAGTGAAGAACATGGTTGCAATCCAGTTGAGATATGAATATGGTTCCATATCTTGATAAGAGAATACCATAGTTGTATATTCAGAGTTGAGACAAGAATTTGATTAAATATCAAGAGAGACGCATTTGGTTGCATATCTAGAGTTGAGAGAGGAACGTAGTGTTGCATATCTTGATAAGAGAATAATAAAGTTGCATACTTCCAGAGTCGAGATAAAGAGAATTTGGTTAAATATGAAGATAGAAAAATTTAGTTGTATATCTATATTTGAGAGAAAACATAGTTGCATACCCAGTCGATTGAAGAATATGTTTTCATATCTTGTTGTGAAAGATAAATCTAGTTGCATATCCAGTTGAGAGATGAAGATAGTTGCATATACAGCTGAGAGATAAATTTGGGTAAAGTCTTCTGTTGAAAGAAAGAAATAAATTGAGATTTCCTGTTGAATAGGGTTAAAGGGTAAAAGGTTTTAAAATTTTGTTAAATGTCCCATTGAAAGTTAAATTTGAATTTGAAAGCTTATTTTGCTTGAATATCCATTAAAACGAAGATCTGATTGACTCCCTATTGAAATTCGGGAAGAAAGAGTTGGTAACTAACATTCTAAGATTCAAGTTTGTGGATTTTAGAGTAAATCAGGAAAATGTTCTTCACATTTCACTTTTATAGAAAACAAGCTGAACGATCACTATGGCTGAATTTTTTTAAAAGTTGTTAATAATCCCCATTCGGTAAAATTATAATATGAAGAAAAATCGTTGTGGGAAGAGTTAAAAAAAAAAAAGAGAAACTTTTCCTTCAGCAAATTTTCTTTTCTTTAAAAAGTTCCTATATTGATACCTCGGAACACACAGGATTATTGGTATTCGCTGTGGAAGAGATTTTTCCATCATATACATGGACACATGTTGCTGTTAGATGACACGCTATGTGACTATACGTTACTAGAGTTGTGAAATTTCTGTATCGCTTTACTGTGCGATGTCAGGAAAAGGCTGAACACTTGATAACAGACTCAAGAACGCGTTGCTGAAATAGCTGATTTGGATAAATCCTCTTTAGAGAATCTGAAAAAGGAGGAAACTTCAGATCGTAACTTCTCTGTTGACAAGTGAAAGTTGGAAGATAATCGAAATGTTGAATTTTTACTTGAAAGGAAGGGGAGTGAAACTGATTTAAGTGACGATTACCGTTGACAAAGGCCTCTATAAGGAAAAATGACAATTATTGAATTGTTTTATGCCAAAAAGTAAAACTATTTGAAATGTCGAAAGATATATCTGGTTGAAAATCTATACGATGCCAGGAAAAAGCTGAAAACTCGAGAAGGGACTCAAGAACGCGTTGCTGAAAAGGCTGATTTGGATAAATCCTCTTTAGAGAATCTGAAAAAGGTGGAAACCTCAGATCGTAACTTCTCTGTTGACAAGTGAAAGTTGAAATATTGAATTCTTACTTGAAAGGAAGGTGAGGGACACTGATTGAAGTGTTGATTACCGTTGACAAAAAGGCCTCTATATGGCAAAATTACATTTATGGAATTTATTGAAGCCAATAGTAAAAATATTTGAAATATCGAAAGATACATCTGGTTGAAAATCCATACGATGTTAGGTAAATGCTGAAAACTCGAGAAGAGACTCAAGAACGCTTTGCAGAAAGACTAATTTGGATAAATCCTTTTTTAGAATCTGAAAAAGGAGAAAAACTCAGATCGTAACTTCTCTGTTGACAAGTGAAAGTTGAAATATTGAATTCTTACTTGAAAGGAAAGTGAGTGAAACTGATTGAAGTGACGATTACCGTTGACGAAGGCCTCTATATGGCAAAATGACATTTATGGAATTTATCGAAGCCAATAGTAAAAATATTTGAAATGTCGAAAGATACATCTGGTTGAAAATCTATACGATGCCAGGAAAAATCTGAAAACTTGAGAACAGACTAGTTAAGAACGCGTTGCTGAAATGACTGATTTGGGTAAATCCTCTTTTTAGAATCTGAAAAAAGAGAAAAATGTAGATACTTTGAAACATTACCAAATTCTCTTTGTGTATATACTCTATCTTATGAGAACTTTGTTAAGTTTAGAACTATTTGTACAATAATTTATAAAACAATACTAATACATCGTGTAAATATTTGATCATATATATGTAAATAATACTAGCACAGCACAATAGTCTTTTGGACTTAGTGCTTTTGTAACAATAAATAAATAAAAATAAATAAATCAGATCGTAACTTTTCTGTTGACAAGTGAAAGTTGCAATATTGAATCCTTACTTGAAGGGAAGTTGAGTGAAACTGATTGAAGTGTTGATATCCGTTGACGAAGGCCGCTAGATAGAAAAATGGCAATTATAGAATTGATCAAAGCCAAAATTAAAAATATTTGAAATGTCGAAAGATATATCTGGTTGAAAATCTATACGATGCCAGGAAAAAGCTGAAAACTCGAGAACAGGCTCAAGAACGCGTTGCTGAAAAGGCTGATTTGGATAAATCCTCTTTATAGAATCTGAAAAAGGAGGCAAACTCGGAATAAGGATCGTAACTTCTCTGATGACAAGTGAAAGTTGGAAGATCATCGAAATGTTGAATTCTTACTTGAAATGAAGGGGAGTCACTCTTTGATTGAAGTGTTGATTCCTGTTGACAAAGACAGCTAGATGGAAAAACGACATTTATGGAATTGATCAAAGCCAAAATTAAAAATATTTGAAATGTCGAAAGATATATCTGACTGAAAATCTATAAGATGCTAGGTAAAAGCTGAACACTTGAGAATATACTCATGAACGCGTTGCTGAAATGTCTGATTTGGATAAATCTTATTTATAGAATCTGAAAAAGGAGGAAAACTAGGAATTAGGATCGTGATTTCTCTGATGACAAGTGAAAGTTGGATTTAATCTCGAAATGTTGAATTCTTACTTGAAGGAAAGGGGAGTGAAACTGATTGAAGTGTTGATATTCTGTTGACAAAGGCCTCAAGATGGAAAAAACGACATTTATGGAATTGATCGATGCCAAAAGTAAAAATATTCGAGGGGGTCGGTTGAAGGCTGGTTGAACAGTTTGGTTTTCGACAGCTACGACCCGGGTTCGATTACCACATTGGGCACCTTTTTCTGATTTAAAAAATGCTCCAATGGCCCCCGATTCTAGCAAAAGTTCAACCCCACCAGGGAGTGCAAGTAACCAAACGGGTTTCTAACATATTTGTAAGTGCAAAGTCGAACTGCTTTTCACATGTGTAGACATGTGGTGCACTTACAGTAAAAGCAGTCGTCTACTTCTACCCACCATGATTATCATGGTCGGTACCAGGTGTACGAGGGATGAGAAAAAAATATATATATTTGAAATGTTGATAGATTGTTATGGTTGAAAATCCCAGTTTTGAAAGATTGTCTGTAAGAGGAGGTTTTTTGGGATTCCATATTTGAATCCTTGCTAGGAAGAAGAGATCCTACATTCCTCAAGTGCCACGAAGACGTTTTTTTTTTTGCTTATCCCTAGTACACGTGGTACAGGCCATGATAATTATGGTGGGTAGAAGTAGGCGACTGCTTTTACTGTAAGTAAACCACATGTCTACACATGTGAAAGCAGTTCGACTTTGCACTTACAAATGTGCCAGAGCCCTGTTTGGTTACTTGCACTCGCTGGTTGGTTTGGACTTTTGAAAGAATCGGGGGCCATTGGAGCATTTTTTTATCATAAAAAAAGTGCCCAATGCGGGAATTGAACCCGGGTCGTAGTGGTCGAAAACCAACGGTTTAGACCATCCTTCCACCGACCCCCTTGCCATGAAGACGTGCTGAAAGACAACGGGGGTTGAAACTAATCCTTAATGACAAGCTGTCAAAGCCAGAAACCTGTTGTCAGATTTGTGGATTTTAAGGGAGAGTCTGAGTGGCCATTCAATCAGCACGAATACACGTTGAAATACACTCATGGACAAAACTTAAGAAAGTGGAAAGTCTTTAATATCGCCGATCGTCTATTTTTCTTGTTAAGGAGACTGAAGCAATTTTGTTTACACTTTTTTATCTCGTGTATCTTCAATAAAGGTCAGTATAATATCTTTCAGAGTTATTGTCTGAATCCTGATATACATGCTCAAAGATAAAACTTCCTTATGTTTTGTCCATGAGTGTATATTGGTTATCTCGTGTGTCTTCAATAAAGGTCACTGTAATATCTTTCAGAGTTATTGTCTGAATCCCGATATACATGCTAAAAGGTACAACTTCCTTAAGTTTTGTCCATGAGTGTATATTGGTTATCTCGTGTGTCTTCAATAAAGGTCACTGTAATATCTTTCAGAGTTATTGTATGAATCCCGATATACATGCTGAAAGGTACAACTTCCTTAAGTTTTGTCCATGAGTGTATATTGGTTATCTCGTGTGTCTTCAATAAAGGTCACTGTAATATCTTTCAGAGTTATTGTATGAATCCCGATATACATGCTAAAAGGTACAACTTCCTTAAGTTTTGTCCATGAGTGTATATTGGTTATCTCGTGTGTCTTCAATAATGGTCACTGTAATATCTTTCAGAGTTATTGTATGAATCCTGATATACATGCTGAAAGGTACAACTTCCTTAAGTTTTGTCCATGAGTGTATATTGGTTATCTCGTGTGTCTTCAATAAAGGTCACTGTAATATCTTTCAGAGTTATTGTATGAATCCCGATATACATGCTGAAAGATAAAAACTTCTTTAAGTTTTGTCCATGAGTGAAATTTGAGTTTAAAAACTATGATAATTCATGTTCAAAATATTGGCAAAAAAAAAGGTAAATTATCGGAACAGCATGTCTTCTTCTTCTTTCTCTTAACTTCACTCAATCATATTAGGGTATCAAGCTTGTAAAGCAGAATGTCAGAAACAGTATGTAAATATGGCAAATATGCAATTTTTTACTGATTTACATAAATCGCTTATTTTATTATCCCGGTATATTTCCATGTTAAATGTTTCTTACCTCGCACCCCATAAACATCTTCACATAGATTTCGTAAGTTTAACCCAAATTAAATCTTTGATGTGAAACTTAAGTGTATCCTGTTTCTAATTACGTACATAAACGGAACATTTCAGAGGCGCCGAAAATGTAAAAAAAAAAAAACCAAAAAAAAAAACGACAAATCACGTAATAAACAGTTGCTACATGAAATAAGACTTATATAAAACTGAAACGTTTCCTTTAAATGAAACAAACTTTCTACTCTTCTTACTGCGATGGAAATTTTTTAGGTTGGTTTAGCTCATCAGTAATGAACCCTCCCAGCGGTTTCGCCAGTTTAATCCACAATACCGCTTTTCCCATCGGTACTGGAGCTGCCCTCACATCAGGAATCTCGTCCGGGAGGATTTCAACATCATAGTAAGGCCCCCTTACCTCCAGTCCTGGATCTTTGGGACAGCCTGATAGAAGACGAGCTGGCCAATCCTCGCATCGGCGAAATCAAGAATCAACCGATACTTCATCCAGGTCGGACTGGGTCAGACCATCGAGGTCATCACCTGGAGGAGGACACTATCGCGGTAGGGAAGAACACCTGGCTGATTGTATACAATTCTCTTGATCTTTTTCATGTAAATAATGACTAAGAAGTCAAAAGAAGTGTTCTAATTGTCAAAAATTGTCACAATACCGCTTTTTAGAGCTTTAATATTGAATTTAACTGCTTTTATATCCAATACTTTGAGAATGAAATTTGGGTTGTGAATTTTAAACAAACTATGGATATAAGCGTAGATGGGACAGTAAAATTACGAGGGTGAGTAGAAAAGTAAGGTCTCCTATTTTTTTTTTCATATATAATTTTTTTAATCACAACTTTTTATACATCATTGGAAAGGTTGGACACTTTGCTATTTTTCTACATAGTCGCCTTGATGCTCAATCACTTTTTTCATCCTGTCAATCCTCGTACATATAATGTACATATGAAATGAAAGTATAAAAGCACGTATGTTTCTTTTACACATGAAACAAGCCATAAAATAAGTATTTGTGCTTTTATACTTTCATTTCTTGTATATAGATGGCACATTATATTCTTATAATTAATTTATACTTAACTGGCCTTGTCCTTATTGTTTGCGGAAGAGCATTGCTCGATGCAAATATTTATATGTAATTCTACTGACCTAAAACCTTATGTCCATAGTTTGCATTCATACCATTTCTAAGATTCCACCCTTCAGTGTAGCATATAAAAGCAGAATGATCCAATACAGTATTAGAACTCTAAGAAGCGGTCTGGTAGATTAAATTGGCGAAACCGCTGGAAGAATTCACCACTGATGAGACAAGCCTTCCCAATATTTTTTCATCGCAGTAACGACATGATATAGAAGTTGTTTTATTTTTAAAAGAAACATTCGCGGTTTAATTCTTTCATTCCTGATATGGCGCGTTATTGCCTTATAATATATGATATGCATATAAACACCTGAAAGGATTAACCACTGATGAGACAAGCCCTCTCAATACTTTTTTTTTTTGCTTATCCCTAGTATACGTGGTACAGGCCATGATAATCATAGTTGGTAGAAGTAGTCGACTGCTTTTACTGTAAGTGCACCACATATCTACACACGTGAAAAGAAGTTCGACTTTGCACTTACAAATGTGCCAGAGCCCTGTTAGGTTACTTGCACTCGCTGGTGGGGTTGGACTTTTGCAAGAATCGGGGGCCATTGGAGCATTTTTTTTTTTTAATCAGAAAAAAGTGCCCAATGCGGGAATCGAACCCGGGTCATAGCGGTCGAAAACCAACGGTTTAGACCATCCTTCCACCAACCCTCCTCTCTCAATACTGTCCTTACATAACTCTGAAAGATATTACAGTGACCTTTATTGAAGACACACGGGATAACCAAGTGTGAACAAAATTGCCTCTGTCGATGATCGGCGACAACAAAAATAAAACTCTCTCTCTTCCTTAAGTTTTGTCCATGAGTTTACTTATTGATTCATTCAAGTATGCTTCTTATCTCTCATGGTTACTTCTTGTCCATTTACTGTAAATTTCTTGTCGTGGTATATTACAAGTTGGTTGTAGATTTTCTTACCATACCGTATATTCGTGTATAAATCTTTTTCCAGCCGTTTGACCATGTCTTGAGCTGGTGCCGATGTCAAATCAAAGAGAGGATTGAATGGTGTTAAGGGCAGAAGGGGAACAAAGATGAAGCAATGTCCAGGAAGTCAGAAAGTACGGCGAAAGAGATAAGATTGTAGAACTCTCAAGTCTTGAACGTAGCTTCTGATAAGATAGAATAGGAATTTGTACTTTCGGATGCATCCATCCATTAAGATTGTACCAGATTGTGAACATCTTGTGTGGGCGACAGATCTGTTTGTTCTGTTCTTGTAACAGAAACTTGTATACTTTCATTCATCCATTGTGATTGTACCAGATTGTGAACATCTTGTAGGGGCGATAGAGTATCAGCTGTTTGTACTTTGTGTTTCCCTTTTCTTCTAACAGAAACTGAACTTGTATACTTTCATTCATCCATTAAGATTGTACCAGATTGTGAACATCTTGTGTGGGCGACAGATCTGTTTGTCCTGTACTTGTAACAGAAACTGAACTTGTATACTTTCAATTATCCATTGTGATTGTACCAGATTGTGAACATCTTGTATGGGCGACAGATCTGTTTGTACTTTGTGTTTTCCTGCCCTTGTAACAGAAAAAAAAAATTAACTTTAACTTGTATAATTTGATCTATCCATTGTGATTGTACCAGATTGTGAACAACTTGTAGGGGGCGACATATCTGTTTGTTCTTTGTGTGTTTTTTTTCTGTTCTTCTAACAGAAACTGAACTTCAACTTGTATACATCCATTGTGATTGTACCAGATTGTGAACAACTTGTAGGGGCTATAGTATAATATCTGTTTGCCCCTTTGTGTTTTTTTGTTATTGTAACAGAAACTGAACTTGTATACTTTCATCTATCCATTGTGATTGTACCAGATTGTGAACATCTTGTGTAGGCGACATATCTGTTTGTACTATGACTTCTCCCTGTTCTGAATCTATGCTTGTATTCTGTATGCTTCCTGTTCTTGTCACAGAAATGTAACTTCAACAAGTACACCTTTAGATCCATCTATTCATTGAGCTTATACCAGATTGTAAACATTTTCTACAGATGGCTGCATATTGTCTGCTTGAACTCTTAGTGTATTCTCTATTCTGACTATAGATATGGAACTCGGATAGAAACCAGGCGAAGCCGTGTCCTATATCTGTCCTACATAATCGACACCATTAGATAACTGAAGAAAATATTAACCATAAACGTTTCTAATTTGATTATATCTATTGAAAATAATTCGGTTTTTACGAGATGGAGAATATATTAAAATGAAAATTAATGCCTTGAATTTTCACAAATTCTGGAGAACAGCAATGTCAAAAGACGTAAACAAAAGAAGAGGAACCCAACTTGAGGAAAGATTGATGTTATTTACTCCACTTTCTGTAGATAACTGTTATGTTTACTTCTTTTTACCTATCTTTGAGAATCCTGCATGAGACGAGTGTCCTTAATAAAGACTTTATTGTTGCAATGGAAACTGTATATATACTGCAGGTGATAAAAGCCAGACCTCTTGAGCTCTGGGTCTTGATCGCCTGATCTCGATCCCTGAAATGATCTCTTAACTATTTTTGAAGCCTGCGGCACCTTAGTTGTGCTTGGTGCTGCCTTGGTTCCCTCAAAACGGCGCGCACTAGCTCTCCTCTCCCCCGGGGTGCCCACGGCCTCGCCGTCGCCTCTCCAGCCCTCTCCTTGGCCCTCCATTGCGGCGGGCGCTTGGAGACTCCTAACTATGAGTTATGCCTTAAAATGCTTATCCTAAAGCATGTAGAAGGCACAATAATAGTATATGTATATATACTGCAGATGATAGATTTAAAGTTCTTTAAAGTTTATAAACACAAGGTAATAATACCAAATCCAAATAAATAGTGTGTGATGTATGTTAACAGCGTTATTAATATAATCAGAAAAACATCGCTTACTATTTATTTATTTGGTCTTATTAGCTTGTGTTTATAATCTACTAGCCGAATGACCCGGGCAACGCCCGTGTTTTTACCCGATTGTGAATGTTTTGATTTAAATACTATTTGTTACAATTATAAATTGGCGCCTTAAATAAATGCATATTTTAGTTAATAACTATAGCCTATGTGCTTTATCTGTCTATGTACTGTTGGCTTCCGTAGGCGTCTCTTACAGGGAAAAAGAAAGAGAGGATTCCATTTAGTTATTAACTAATATATGCATTTATTTAAGGAGCGACCCGCTCCAACACAATAGTTACAAAAACGAAAATGCGAGTGGGGGGGGGCATGATGGGGGGGCAAAGGTGGCGTGATCGTAGCCGACCAAAAGGAGGGCGCCATTCTAAAAAAAAAAAAGCAAACCGTGACAGAGGCGACGAAGAATGACGCTCGTAACTGTATATAGAATAATCCAAATTGTGAAATTGTGTCTTCTAATTGTTTAAAGTTTCTATGTGTTATCTCTACTAACAGGTATAATACATTCCTTTTGAAAGTTAGGGAAATGATCATCCATGATATCACGGATATAAATTCGTGAGAGGGAAGTAAAAAATCAATTTTACATTAAAAAGTGTCGAAACCATCAGCAATTTTGGTGAGTAAATAGGCAAAAGGGGAAAATGATAACATACGTAATGTACGACCGTAGCTTATGTTCAAAAGACCATCTAGTGGGATTTTACCTTTCATTTCATATTCCAGAGTTCAGGATAACTTGCTGAAATCTTGTTTGCTGTCTTTTTTTCCCCTTATAGGTAAACTTCCGTTGGATCCGGTTGTATAATCGTTAAGGAATCCCCCCCATCAACTTATCCGTGTTGATTGAAAGAAAGAAAAAATACATCTCGATTTCTTAACATTTCCACGACATGGAGATTTACACAAAGGGGAATACTACGATGGAAGTAAAAATTTTGTAAAAATTTTTGTATAGAGATAATGGAAATATGGATTTGGAAACAGAGAAAAGATGGACAGGTAAATTTTTCGAATGAAGAAATCCTAAAATGTGTTTTTTTAAAGGAAAATAGTTGCATAATGAAATAAAAAAAGAAGCGACTGTTAGGACACGCTAATGGATATAAGAAGAAGATGTTTGTTACTTGCTGTTTCAGAATGTATAGTGGCTGGTCGGGATTTATTCAATGCTTTCCGATAGCTCTTGGCCTTCTCTAGACTAACAGCTCCTATACCAAGTCAGACAATCCCGACAACAGCAATGGTAGAGATACTAATGTATAAACTGACCATCCAGTACAAGTTTAGGAAGTCAAAAGACTATATCAGGCCATGTTTATGCATTCAATGCTTCCTGATCCTCTCTAGAACAGCTCCTATACCAATTCAGCCAATCCCGTCAGCAGCAATGGTAGACCAATATACAAACTGACTATACAGTACAAGTATAAGTTTATGAAGCGAAAGACCTATATCAGGTCATGTTTATGTATTTAATTCTTCCTTAGAGCTCTTGACTCTCTCTAGAACAGCTCCTATACCATGTCAGCCAATCGCGGCAGCGGCAATATTAGACCAATGTTTAAACTCTAGACTGACCATTGAGTAGATGTATAAGTTTAGGAAGTGAAAGGCCTATATCAGGCCATGTTTATGTATTCAATGCTTACCGATAGGTTTTGGCTCTCTATAGACTAACAGCTCCTATTCCATGCCAGCCAATCCCGGCAGCGGCAATGGTAGACCAATGTTTAAACTCTAGACTGACCATCGAGTAGATGCATAAGTTTAGGAAGTGAAAGGCCTATATCAGGCCATATTTATGTATTCAATGCTTCCCGATAGCTTTTGACCCTCTAGACTAGCAGCTCCTATACCATGTCAGACAATCTCGGCAGCGGCAATGAAAGACCAAAATATAAACTGACTATACATCACAAGTATACGCTAAGGAAGTAAAAAGACGATACCAGGTCATGTTATGTATTCAATACTTCCCGAGAGCTCTTGACCTTCTCTAGACTAACAGCTCTTATACCAAGTCAGACAATACCGACAGCGATGATAGAGATACCAATGTATAATCTCCTCATCCAAAAGATGTATAAGTTTAGGAAGTGAAAATACTATATCAGGTCATGTGTATGTATTCAATACTTCTCGAGATCTCTTGGTCCTCTCTAGACTAACAGCTCTTATACCAAGTCAGACAATCCCAGAATCAATAGTAGAAATACCAATGTATAAACTTATCAACTTTTGCAAGTATAAGTTTAGACAGTTAAAGGACTGTACAAGGTCATGTTTATGTATTTAATGATTCCCGAGAGCTCTTGACCCTCTCTAGACTAACATTTTTTTAAATGAGAAAAAGTGCCCAATGAGGGATTCGATCCGGGGTCGTAGCGGTCCAAAACCAACGGTTTAAACCATCCTTCCACCGACCTCCTATTTTGTTATATCTTGTTATATGCCAGAGTCGAATTGCTTGTATCAAATACCTTTCAGAGTTATTGTCACAATCCCGATATACATGCTAAAAGGTACAACTTCCTTAAGTTTTGTTCATGAGTGTATCTTTCAGAGTTATTGTCTGAATCCCGATATACATGGTGAAAGGTACAACTTCCTTAAGTTTTGTCTATGAGTGTATCTTTCAGAGTTATTGTCTGAATCCCGATATACATGGTGAAAGGTACAACTTCCTTAAGTTCTGTCCATGAGTGTATCTTTCAGAGTTATTGTCACAATCCCGAAATACATACTAAAAGGTACAACTTCCTTAAGTTTTGTCTATGAGTGTATCTTTCAGAGTTATTGTCTGAATCCCGATATACATGGTGAAAGGTACAACTTCCTTAAGTTTTATCTATGAGTGTATCTTTCAGAGTTATTGTCTCAATCCCGATATACATGGTGAAAGGTACAACTTCCTTAAGTTTTGTCCATGAGTGTATATTTCAGAGTTATTGTCTGAATCCCGATATACATGGTGAAAGGTACAACTTCCTTAAGTTTTATCCATGAGTGTATCTTTCAGAGTTATTGTCTGAATCCCGATATACATGCTGAAAGGTAAAACTTCCTTAAGTTTTATCCATGAGTGTAACTATATCTTAAACTTCCAAAACGATTCAACATCTGTTCTTTCGAAATCGTTTTTTATAACTGATCCAGGAAATTTTCTAATAATGTTCACTTCGTGGAATAGGTTTTAAATTGGGTGATTCCTACACTTCTCTTCCAATTAAGAAATTATTAATTAACTGATAATTAGGAAACTAATAAAAGTTTTTTAAAATAGATTTTTGTAGGCAATTAAAAAATTGAAATACGTCATGGAGAAAGTTTCCCTTTGCATTCCATCATTATAAAAATTGATCTTCAATTTATACAATTGGATTCTTTAGATGCCTGATTTTGAAAAGAACACACTTTTTGACCAGTGTAGCGAAGGCTACCATCTACAAGTACCATCTTGGTCTTGAGGTGGGTAACATCAGCCATCACCTGTCCACTCTGTGAACTCTCGCAGTCCATCGGTGGCGTAGTCTTTCCCGCGGTGGGCGCCACCAATGACGACTTGTATATAATTTATATATATATATGTATATTTATAAATTATATTTATCTATTTATATATTTTTTTCCTATATTTATCATTATATTTTTAGGACAAAATAATAAAGCCTTCGAGGTTGCGTTTCTTTCTTTAAAACGTTTAATAATGCTCAAGCTTTCGGGTATGGTGGCCCTTCTACAGGAGCAACGCAAAAAAAAAAAAAAGATTTGCGTTGCTCCTGTAGAAGGGCCACCATACCCGAAAGCTTGAGCATTATTAAACGTTTTAAAGAAAGAAACGCAACCTCGGAGGCTTTATTATTTTGTCCTAAAGATTACACAGAGGTTATAATATTGGAATTAATCATTATATAATCATATTTATTCATATTTATTCTGTATTTAACCTTATATAATCTTATATGGACTTTGATATATGTAGTTTCAATCTCAATCTCTCTCTCTCTAAATTATAATGATATATTAAAGATAATGATTTGGCTCAACTTTCTATGGAGGATCAAAATGCTTTTAGACCACATTCTCCAAGTACGATTAGATCGTTTTCAAGTGCAAAAATGGATGAATTATAGTAGAACCTTAATGAGAGGACACTCACGCTAGAGGACACCTCTCTATAAAGACAGTTTACATTTACAAAATTACCATTTTTACTATTTAGCAACTCTCCGGTAAGAGGAAACCTTTCCCTAAAGGACAATTTTGCTCTGAAATTAGGTGTCCTTTACAGGGAGGTTCTGCTGTATTTCTAAAAACAAATTAAACATTTCAAAGCTTTTTATCGTTTTAAATTTCATCATTTTCCCGTTCTAACTTTTATAATACCCAGTTTACAACGAACCACGGAAATTTTAAGGGATTTTTATCAACAATTGGGGCTGTGGAGGACTTTAGCTGTCACTGTGGCAAGAAAACCCAGGAATCGAGACACCTACTGCTGGAATGCCCACTCTTCTTCACCGCTAGACAACAGACAATAAATAATGTTGTATATCTATATCAATTTATAAATAGCAGAGAGAATTATCACAGATTTAACTATCTTTGTAAATATATTTATGATTATCTTTCTAACCTGGAAGGATAAAGGTCCCTAATATATCTTATTGTTTCTCTTTTTTTTAATAATATTATTAATTTATTTTCTTGTATAATATAATATATATTCATAACTGTTTCTGTTTTTTTTTAAAAAATGTAAATCGATGCAATTATCCCTAGCCGGGATATCGCGTTTTGTGTGTTGAAATAAAATACGTTAAAGATTAATATAATAAAATTGACATATGGTATTTTGATAATAACATTTAAAATATTCCGCGATATTTTGAGTCAAAAGGCGATTCAATTCAATATTTTTATTAAAAAGAGGGCGTACCTTGATCTGTGAAAGAGAAAAACTATTTTTTTCTCAAAATATTCATTTTTTCCTTTCACAGATATAGGTACGGCCTTTTTCATATAAATTTCGTGATAAGTTTGTTAATTAACAAAACCGAAAGCTTTAGCTCTTCAATAGACAAAAATAAGTATGGAGTGCGGAAGAACGTCACTGGGAGTTACGGTGCTGAAACTTACACTCGGGTTCTGGCTTAGAATTCTAAAAATGAACAGCAGCCGACTCCCCCATATATGCTTAGCTCAACTATATGAGATATCAAGAAATAGAAATATATATATTGGACTTGCGGAAAGTTTGGCCAACATACTCAACTCAACAGGATTTTCTTGGTTAATTAACTGCAACGATGCAAGGATTATCCGGCAAGAAATACCTTTAATAACTAAAATTGCAATAGAAAAATCTATTCAAAGTGATCAGGCAAAAATAGAGAATTCTAAATTCTACCCTCACTATAAGTATTTACACAGTTCATTCCGAATTGAAAACTATTTACTTAGCAACTTTCCATTCCCAGTAAAACGCTATATCGCACAACAGAGAATACTATATTCGTTTTTCAAGGAAAACCATACAAACATTTTCAAAGAGGGTGATAAGATTTGTGATCTCTGCAAAGAAAATATGGAAACTGAACTATCTCATTATATTTATGAATGCCAAGATATTAGTGAGGAGAGAAGGACATTCTTTTCAATGGTAGACACCAGCCAAATTAGGTCAATCCAAATGATGTTAACCAGTGCCCAAACAAGCAGACTAGTTGCTCAGGCCCTATATAATTTTTACAAGGCAGTAGGTGTAAAGAGGGAGAAAAGAGATCTTGGAAGCTATTGTTCTTACACCTCAGAATGATGACGAAACATCGAGGGGTCGACCTTTCATATTAAATTTTACTTTTCCTTATTACTAATAATTGTATATAGTTGCGGAACTACTGGTTTCCTGTGCAGCTCTTTTCCTGATATTGCACCTTGTACGGAGAATATGTATAAGACTAATGTCTTAATAAAGGCTTTGTGTGTGTGTGTGACAAAAATAAACAAGGAATAAAACGTGCGAGGGAGGGCGATATTTATGTATATATCCTATTGTTACCGAAGATGTAGGAAAGGATGGAACTGCTCTGGAATTTTTCGATTCCATTGTTGATTCTGTTTTTATAATAAAATAAATTTGGTAAATTCCTTGAACATAAATTCTTTATTATAAACGAACACAAAACAAGCTAAGCTTTGTGTGAGATGTTTGGAGTTCGTTTACAATAAAATAATTAGATATTAGGGAATTATTTATGTCTTTCATTATATTAAGAAGCGCCATTTGAATGCTCTGCAAATCATTCATATTCAGCTGGTCAAGAAGCTTAGAGTAATGTACACACACCTGTAATAGTTTTGTCTTTTTAAAGGCAATCAATTAACAGGATCCCTTTGGCATCCCAAAACACACTGGCCATGAACTTTCGGCAGATGTGATCGACTTTGCTTTCATTGGCGCTGAACCACCAGCTTCCATCCATTGCTTCGACTGCTGTTTGGTTTCTGGATGGAAGTGGTGGACCCATGTCTCATCCATGGTGACAAATCGCAGAACAATATCGGTTGGATTCCTCTTGAATCGGTCTAAACATTGCTACGAATGTCGTTTATTGCATTTACTTTTGATCTGCATTCAGAAAATGCGGCACCCACCTTGCGCAGAGCTTTTGCATCTCTAATTCTTCGTGCAAGATGTTTCACACCCTTTCTTCTGATATTCCCACGACCTCAGCTATCTCACACACCTTTACTCGCTTATCGTCCAACACGATATTGTGCACCTTTTCGATTAGTTTCCGGTGTGGTTGCAGTTTTTGACCGTCCTTCACATGGGATATCTTCGAGCGACATACGACCACGTTTGAATTCAGTTTCCCACTTTTTAACGGTTGAAATTGAAGGAGCAGAGTTTAATAAACTTTGTCAACTTCGGATGAATTTCTATCTCTTTAGGGGTTAATCCATCCAAAACGAAGAATTTAATAAATGTACGATATTAAAGTTAATCGATTTTAACGAAACTCGTGTAAGACGTTTACTGCAAGGACTCATTTACACAAACTATAGACAGACAATTAACATGATTTTAATCTTGTCAACACATGCAAAAGTGCACAGTCTGCACTGTTTTTAAAAGATAATTATATATATACATAACAGTATATAAAATGTACATGGCTCCTCTATCACTGCTGTGTTGAAAAAAAAAAAGGAGAGACGGTTAGCACTCCTCTTGACAAGGATGGAATGGTCTTCGGACCCAACACATATACAGTTAGCACTCCTCTTGACAAGGATGGAATGGTCTTCGGACCCAACACATATACAGTTAGCACTCCTCTTGACAAGGATGGAATGGTCTTCGGACCCAACACATATACAGTTAGCACTCCTCTTGACAAGGATGGAATGGTCTTCGGACCCAACACATATACAGTTAGCACTCCTCTTGACAAGGATGGAATGGTCTTCGGACCCAACACATATACAGTTAGCACTCCTCTTGACAAGGATGGAATGGTCTTCGGACCCAACACATATACAGTTAGCACTCCTCTTGACAAGGATGGAATGGTCTTCGGACCCAACACATATACAGTTAGCACTCCTCTTGACAAGGATGGAATGGTCTTCGGACCCAACACATATACAGTTAGCACTCCCCTTGACAAGGATGGAATGGTCTTTGTACCCAACACATATACAGTTAGCACTCCCCTTGACAAGGATGGAATGGTCTTCGGACCCAACACATATACAGTTAGCACTCCCCTTGACAAGGATGGAATGGTATTCGGACCCAACACATATACAGTTAGCACTCCTCTTGACAAGAATGGAATGGTCTTCGGACCCAACACATATAAGATTAGGGCACATCCACCCTATTTTGGTAGAACTTAACCATATTTTTTTTCTCCTGGTTTGCATACATGAAGACCTCAGTAATTTACTCAGCATTGTGACAGATATAGGCGGACCATTAAAAAAAACTATTTGTACAAACGTTCAGGCATTCTGAAGCGTTGACAGCAACAACAATACTCTCAACCTGCCCTTAGAAAATCCTCTATTACCGCTGCAGAGTTTGATGAAGAATCACCAGCG
>CP092879.1:69212453-69275384 GCA_030710605.1 Cordylochernes scorpioides
AATCGAACCCACAGTTTATACTTTATACATAATACAAAGACAATTATATATAACGGCGAATAATATTGGTATTTTAATGTTTTTCAAGTGTTTACGAACTTTTAGGACAACCTTGTATAGACAAAGAAGAGTTTTATAAAAGTTGTATGGTAGGATGTATTCAAAAGACCTTTGGCCGAAAGCTTGCAAATGTCAGAGGAAAGGTTTACTGTCGAGGACCAAACAAAACTAAGGAAAGTTTGACCTGATAACAAACGTATCTTCTGGGGAAATAATACTTAAAGAGAAGCATTAATGATAAGAGAGAAAAAGACAAACATGATGGCTGACCTCTGTGCGACCAAATGATCCCCATTATATCTTTTTGTTTTCTATCGAAATTTGTTTCAGAAATATATGTAAAGTAGGTACTATATATACTTCAACAAATTGCTGGAAATCTCGTGATTATCTATATTCCTTTATTTTTTCTATGTTCTGTGCATTCCTGTAGTAACTGTAGGTGATGGGAGATGTGGTTGATGTCAGTATTGGACTGTTGGTCTTCCTCTTTTCTTCACACCTTTGATGAGACTGTATATTGATATATAGCTAGCAATAAATATGTATATGTCATAATATATGCTCTTCCAGGAATAATAAAGTAAACCTACAGTCAACGAGAGAGAGACTCGATAGAAGACAACTAAGTTACGGCCATTTTGGCCACATTCCTGAGGGGGCTTTTCTGGGAACTCTGCAGGACTATTTTTGGATAGTCGGGGGGTGGGGTACACAACAAACGGTCGTTCAGCGGGAAGCTCCTCGCGCCCGTCTCTCTCGCTGGCTGCCTGGGTGATTTCCTCTACCAACTCGTCGTGTGATTATTTCTCTACTCACCACATTATTATCACTATATTGCCACATTGAAAGTCGACAGGATAATATCACAGAAGAGTCGACAGGATCATATCACATATATATATATATATTGTTACACCAGGTTGCGGCTTGGCAGACTCTTCAGCCTGGATTCTCTCCTGTGCTGGGTCTTGCATCTTACCAGAGCGTGTTTCAACCATCCTACAAATTTATAAAAGGGAATAACGAGATAAGTCTTCTTTAAGTAGCCACCAGAATCCTTTATTTATTTTCTCACATCAAAGAGAGCAGTGAAGTCACAGTGTACCTAAATACAAATGATGATAAATTAATAATCTGTTTTAAATAAATATCATAGAATATTTTATATAAAAATAAATATATATATAATTTAAATTTCAAATATATTAAAACTAATATAAGAAATACGCCATTAATCATGATGTAACACTTCCCCCTCTCCAGAGGTCGTCACGTCCTCGTGATTGACCTCATCAATTCTTTCAAAATAGGGTTTGATTCTTGAGACATGGACAATCAATGGGTCTTGGCCAGGATTATCTTTTGGTTCAATTAAGTAATTTACGTTGGACAGCTTCTTTAATATTCTATATGGGCCAAAATATTTTCTCAGTAGTTTCTCACACTTTCCTATTTTCCTAATTGGTGTCCAAACTGCTACTAATTCTCCTGGTTCGTAGCTTCTTTCCATGTGTTTCTTGTCATAGTTCTTTTTCATTCTTTCTTGAGTCTTTATTGTGTTGTTAATAACTAATTTTCTTGTTCTGTTTATTTTGTCTAAGTGATGTTTTATGTATTCATCATAATCATCTTTGTCAATGTCCACCGAGATATTCCTGTCGTCCAAAAGAGACGTGGGTTCTCTTCCAAACATCAGGAAAAAGGGAGAATATCCTGTGGTTTCCTGAATTGTAGTATTGTAAGCGTGAGTGATGAATGGGAGTATTTCGTCCCAATTTTTCTGATCAGTGTTCACATACATACTGAGCATATTGATCAATGTTCTATTTAACCGCTCTGTCAATCCATTAGTCTGGGGATGATAGCTCGTTGTGAAGCAATGTTTAATCTTGCACGTTTTCATCACCTCTTTCATTAAATTACTGGTAAATTGAGAGCCTCTGTCACTAATAAGATATTGTGGGGCTCCGTGCCGAAGAAAAATATCCTCTACTAGAAATTTAGAAACTTCTTTCACTGTTGCTTCCGAGACTGCTCTTGTTTCTGCATATCTAGTGTAGTAGTCCGACAGCACGATTATCCATTTTTTCCTGTTTTTCGTAGATGGTAGTGGACCAACAAAGTCAATTCCAATTCTTTCGAAAGGAAAGTTGGCTGGGGGGATGGGCTGTAGTAGTCCAGAAGGTAATTGGTTTGAGCCTTTCCTACTTTGGCAAAGGTGACACGTCCTAACGAATTCTGAGACATCCTTTAGCATGGATGGCCAAAAGTATTTACTCTTTATTCGGTACATGGTTCTGGCGACGCCCAGATGGCCATTCGACATATGATTGTGATATTCTTTCATAATTTCTCTCTTTTTATTCTCTGGAACCACAAGCAACCACGCCCTGCCTTCAGGGTTCGGGTTTTTCTTAAAGAGGCATCCATCTTCTTCTTTAAAGTTTTGCGCAATTGATCGCCTGCTTCCATTAAGGTTTTTCTTAACACTTTCGATAAATTTATCCTCTTCGTCTGTTATTTGATTTAAAAATAGCCTTTCAAAATCCTCATCCCAATCAGTTTCTGGTAAGGGCCCCCTAGATAAGCCATCGGCGTCCAGATGCTTCTTTCCCGATTTATGTATTATATCGAAGTCATATTCTTGAATTTTCAATGCCCATCTTGCCAATCGACCTGTTGGATCCTTCAAGTTTTTGAGCCAGCATAAGGCGTGATGGTCTGTTACTATTTTAAAGTGTCTTCCATAAAGGTAGGGTCGTAATTTTGACATTGACCAGACAACGGCCAGACATTCTTTTTCAGTGGTTGAATAATTTTGCTCCGCTTTACTTAGGGTACGACTCAAATATGAGATCACCTTCTCTTCACCACCGATGTCTTGGACAAGTGTTGCACCTATGCCGATGTTGGACGCATCAGTATGAACATAAGTAGGTGCATTTGGATTGAAGTGACCTAAAATTGGTGGACTTAATAGTGCTGTTTTTAGGGTTTGAAACGCTTCCTCTTGTCTTTCTGTCCAGGTAAATGATACACTTTTTTTTATAAGGTTGGTCAAAGGGTCAGCAATTTTTGAAAAGTCTTTGATAAATTTTCTATAATATGAACACATTCCCAAAAAGGATTGTACTTCTTTGACCTTTTTGGGTCGAGGAAAATTTCTGACAGCTTTGATGTTATGTTCCGCGGGTTTTATACCATGTTTGCTCGTTATATAGCCGAGAATCTCCAATTCTTCAAAAGCAAATCGGCATTTTTTGTCGTTTAACCTTAAATTAGATTCACGAAAACATCTAAAAACAGCTTCAAGTCTTTTGAGGTGCGTTGGAAAATCCGGGCTATATATGATAACATCATCCAGATAACACAAACAAATTTGCCATCTCAGATTTCCAAGCATATTCTCCATATTTCTCTCAAAGGTAGCAGGCGCGTTACAAAGTCCAAAAGGCATCACGTTGAATTCATATAATCCATGCGCTGTAGTGAAAGCTGTTTTCTCTTTGTCTCTTTCTTCGACTTCAACTTGCCAATATCCAGATCTGAGGTCTATTGCTGAGAAGTGTGTAGATCCTTGGAGAGTATCCATAACTTCGTCTATTCTAGGGATCGGATAGACATCTTTTACTGTCACATTATTCAGTTTTCTGTAGTCCACACAAAATCTGTATTTACCATCTCGCTTCTTGACCAATATTACTGGAAAAGACCAGGGGCTAGAAGATGGCCTAATTATGCCTTCTGTAAGCATCTCGTCAATTTGCTCTTTTATAATATCTCGTTCTTTAGCACTTACCCGGTAAGGCTTGTGTTTAATTGGCTTCGCGTCTTCTGTGTCTATCCGATGTTTTGCCAAATTGGTTCTCCCTAATCTCGATGAAAAAAGATCTCCATACCTTTCTAAAACTTGTTTTAACTCCTTCTGTTCCTTTGGTGAAAGATTTTCGTTTATTTGGAATCTAGGTTCTTCGTTCTTTTCTACCTCTCTTTCTCGACTCACATTTATTTTCGCTGGACTACTTCCAAAAGCCAATGTTTGGTTTTTCATTATTTTTAACGGTCGAGGATACGGATTAGTTATCCAGATGTGTGTTTCCCTATTTATAACATTGATCAAGCTTCTTGCTAGACGAAGTCCATTTGTTTGAAACATTTTGCTGCTCTCCTCGATAATATATTCTCCATCCTCTGTTTCTACCAATGCCTTGATCAATTTCATGGAACATTCCGGTACAATGGAATCCTTGGCACTCTTTATTTTCAACATTTCAAAATTGATTTCGTCATGATTATTCGTCAAATCATATTTTATAGTTTCTTGCTTACAATCTATTTTTGCGTTCATTTTCTTAAGGAAATCTCTCCCAAGAATTAATGTCCGTAAATGCGTTTTCAATATCACAAAGTTGTGTGATAATGTTTCGTCATCAATTTTTATATTTAAAAATATACTTCCTACCATGTCCAATTTTTTTCCATCGGGTCCTGCACAAATTTTTGCGAGTTTACTTATACCATGGCCTGTATCGAGGGCCGTTCTGAGGTCGACCACTGAGAGGTCAGCACCTGTATCAACCAAAGCTTCAAAAGTCCCTATCTTGTCCACATTAATTTTTAATTTGTATTTAGGGTCCAACTTCTTGATTCCGTTTATGGTCGACTTGCTTTGATTGACAGATTCAGGCGCGACGCTTAGTTTAAATCTTCCAACACGGAATATCTATTCCGGGTAGGAATATTTGTCTGTGTGCTATGACATACATCAGCATAAAGCCGAGGTCCTGATTTCTCTGATATTTCATTCATTTGGCATTTTTCTTCGACCTTCTCTTGGGTATCTGCTGGATCCTCTTCTAGGATTCTTATAAACTTGACCCTACAATAACGGGCCACGTGCCCTGGCTTGTTACATTTAAAGCAGATTGGTCTTCCATCTTCCGTCCTATTTTTGCTCACTTCTTGGCTTTTATTGTAAGTGTTTCTCTGAAGGTTTGGTTTCGGCACAAAGTTAGGATTATAAGGACGTCTAGGGGTAGAGGGCTGGGGAAAGTTGTTTCGATACTGTCTGGGGGTAGGATGGGAGTCGTTCTTGTAATTATTGGAAACAGGGGCTTGGGGCCTGGAAGTGGTCTGGTAGTTTCGTGCGGCAGTCGGCGGCACGTACCTCGATTGTTGTTGGGGTCTAGAATAGCGTGGACCGTTATATAGGTTTCTGGATTTCTCCACACGTTCCCGATACTTCTTTTCAAAAGAATCCATTTTCTTGCACACGACAAGAAGGTCATCGGTCGTTTTAGGAGGGTTCAGGTAGAGCGCGAATGAGTACTCTTTTTTCAGTCCTCCAATAACATGTTCAATTTTTGTTTCTTCTTCCATTGCGGGGTCAACCTTGTTGCACAACACTAGAATGTCTTCCGCGAACCTGATTGCTGGTTCATTCCAGTGTTGCATTCTGTTGAGCTTCATTCTAAGTTCTTCTTTATTCGCGTCCAAAGAAAAATCCTGAATGAGGCGGATTTTAATATTTTCCCAGCTCGTGAAACTAGCTTTGTGTAAATTCAACCAGGTTTTAGCGCTTCCCGTCATGTTCATGGCGGCATAACGAGAGATAATGTAGTCTGCCCAATGGTACAAGAAGCCAATTTCTTCAAGAGATTCAATCCATGGGCGAGGGTCTTCCGTTCCATCATACTTGGGGATGTCGATATTGGGATTCAGGACAACTGGGTCGGAACTAGCATCTCTACCAATTGTTACACCAGGTTGCGGCTTGGCAGACTCTTCAGCCTGGATTCTCTCCTGTGCTGGGTCTTGCATCTTACCAGAGCGTGTTTCAACCATCCTACAAATTTATAAAAGGGAATAACGAGATAAGTCTTCTTTAAGTAGCCACCAGAATCCTTTATTTATTTTCTCACATCAAAGAGAGCAGTGAAGTCACAGTGTACCTAAATACAAATGATGATAAATTAATAATCTGTTTTAAATAAATATCATAGAATATTTTATATAAAAATAAATATATATATAATTTAAATTTCAAATATATTAAAACTAATATAAGAAATACGCCATTAATCATGATGTAACAATATGTTTCTATGAAAATGTTAATCTGCAAGAGACGCAGGTTATCATCATCTCTTTTTGATTTGTTTTTGTCACTTTTGACGTTTTGCAAATAAACAACAAAAGTTATATCAGACATTATAAAGACTATTTTCTGATAATAAAAGTGTACAAAGATGTTGCATTTGGCGACGAGGATATAAGAGTAAGTACCCTTGATTTTCGAAGTAAATATTTTTAGAAAATATCTTTGATTTTGCATATAATTTAAAGTTATTTTTAAAAGACGCAAATTGCAAAGTTTTAAGATGCAAATTTAAAAGAGAGTAAAATAAAATTTTAAGAAGTTATGTTTTATTTTAAATGTATAAATTGCATATATATGTTGTTATAAAAGAAAATGGCTAGTTACCAATTTAAAGAATATAATGAGGAAAGTGAAACTTTTGAAACGTTTTATGAACGATTGGAACAGTTTCTCATATTGCAGGAGGCAGGGGATGAGAAGAAAAAGGCTTATCTCCTAACCCTCATGGGAAGTAAAACATGGTGTTTTGAAGAATTTGTGCAGTCCTATTCTACCTAAAAACAAAACCTTTGATAACCTAATTGATATCTTGAAAAGGCAATTCTCTCCAAAGCGTTCAATTGTAGTAGAGAGGTTCATTTTTTTAAAGAATGCAATTAAAGGAAGAAAGCATCTCGGATTACTTGGTGGAAATTAAGCGTTTGGCTTCCTCGTGCAACTTTGGAAATTTTCTAGAGGATTCTTTACGTGATAAAATGCTCTGTGGTTTATATAATGCCAAAATACAGAATAGAATTTTGTCGGAGGGCGACATTTCTTTGGCTAAAGTAATTGAGATAGCATTATCTATGGAAGCGGCCGAGAAAAATACAAAATTATTTCATTTGGAGCAGGGTCAAGATTGTGTGGATAAGTTGAGGATGGAACGCAAGGTTGAATCAAATTTCCAGAATGGCAAATGTAAACATTGTGGTAAACTGCATAAAGAACCATTTAGATTTAAGGAGGCGATATGCTTTAAGTGTAATAAAAAAGGACACATTGCCCCAATATGTTGGAGCAGTAGAAGAAATCTAAGGCAGAATCAGCCGGGAAATATACATCAGATAGGAGCCAAGAAGAGGAGGAAGAGTATGTCCAGAAAATTATAAGCGTGACGATACCTGAGTATAAAATTAATTTTGCCTCAAGTGACCCTCCGTATCTGATGGAGTTAAAAGTAGAAGGAAACTTTATTAAATTTGAAATGGATACGGGTAGTGGTCTAACACTGATATGCGAAAAGGATTTTAAAAATAATCTTCCACATTTGAAGTTGGAAAAAGCGAGTATTATTGTAAGAACTTATGATGGTACCGTGGTACCCATTCTGGGTAAAATCAATGTCAAAGTGGAGTGTCAAGATATGACTTACAAACTTAGAGCGTTGGTGGTGAAAGGAGAAAAGAGGGCTTTGATGGGAAGAGAATGGATAAATAGATTGAAATTGGGCTGTTTCGCGGTAAAACATATACCTGTGGAAATTACCATTGAGGAAATTTTGAAGGAAAATCAAGCCTTATTTGTGGAGACAACTGAACCAATAAAAGGCTTCACATTTTCAGTAAACATGTGTGATGTGAATCCAATTTTCCATAGGGCTCGTCCGGTGCCTTTCGCCATTAGGCCAGCAGTTACTGAAGCATTAGACAAAATGGTGGCTAAGGGTTATCTATGTGAGGTGGCGAGCAGTAAATGGGCCACTCCAGTGGTTGTAGTGCCGAAGAAAAATAAAGAGATCAGAATTTGCTGCGACTTCAAGGTAACTCTAAATAGATATTTGGACACTGCGGCCTATCCCCTTCCCACACAGCAAGATTTATTCTCCACATTGGCCAAGGGAAAATACTTTTCTAAATTGGACTTGAGGAACGCTTATCTGCAATTAGAGGTGAATCCAGGCACCCGACCGTTGCTAACGATAAATACTCATAAAGGGCTTTTCAGGTTTAAGAGAATGCCATTTGGATTGGCAAATGCGCCCAGTTATTTTCAATCTGTAATGGATAGGGTTTTGTCGGGTATAGGAGGCGTAATTTGTTATATTGATGATGTCCTTATAGCCACAGCATCAATTGAAGAACATCTGGCGTTGTTGAAGACTATATTTGCTCGCTTGGCGAAGTATAATATCAAACTAAAGAAAGAAAAATGCCTATTTTTGCAAAAAGAATTGAACGGGAGAGGGCATCAGACCTTTGGATCATAAGGTACAAGCAATACAGAAAGCCAAAACGCCTACGAATATCAACAACAACAACAACAAAAAGCCTTTATTGAGGACCTCTCGTCGTATATAGGATTCGCCAGTTTACAGAGTAATTGAAGAGAAGAGAACTAAGAATACAGAGAGAAACCTATATGTAGTAGGTATAGTATAGTATTTTCTACACTGTGACTATATACAACAGCAGCAACAAGCCTTTTACTGGAATCAAAGTCCCATACAGCATTCGTCACTCTAATCCTGACATAGATTATTTGCATATAATTCACTTTGCCGTAGTGGGGGGGGGGGCCCGAGTCCGACTTCCAAGTCGTTCCGCCAAGAGATCAACACCACAGAAGTCCGTACGTCTCTTGACCTCACGGACAATACAGCAGCTCATGATTGTAAATACGCTGCTGTATCACCTCACATAAGCATAAATAAATAAATAATATAATTATTTACATCAATTAGATTATGTATATAGCCTCCTCTTCTCTTCAGCCGTCTTCCAGAATTTGAACAACGCAAAAGCTCCAGCTCTGTTTCTCACCACCTCATTCAACAGGAGCTCCAAAGAGAGTCCCTCAAGGCCTATTTCACTGAGGAGCACTTCTCGCTCGTCTTTCAGCCCCATACATGAGAGTATATGGTGATGTAGCCCCGGCTCCATTCTTGTCCCGCAAATCTCGCATATCCATCCATCTGTTTTAAATATTCTGGGGCGATCATCAGCAAAGAGCACCGAGAGGATTCTCAGTCCGGCAATACACCGTTTGACCCGGAGCGGGAAATCGCTGGACAGATAGTGTTCCGGTAACGGAGTTGAGCAGATGTTTTTATAGTGGGGGTAAAGTCTTGAATTTATTATTCTTGTGTGATCCTTTTGCAGAGACTGGTCTATTGCAGTCTTGATTTGCCTACGAATATCTCTGAATTAAGAGATCATTTCTTGGTTTAGTTAACTTTTATGGGAAGTTCATACCCAATTTGCCAGAGCTTTTAAAGCCTCTTTATGAGCTTCTTCACAAAAAAAAAAACGTCCTTGGGTTTGGACAAAGGAAAGTGGAGAGGCCATTGACAAGTGCAAGAATAGCATTACCTCTGAGAGGGTGCTAGTCCCATATGATACGACTTTGCCATTGTGTTTGGCCACTGATGCATCGCAGATTGGAGTGGGCGCTGTGTTGTCACATAGTATAGAAGGCCAGGAAAGACCGATCATGTTTGCCTCACGGACTTTATCGGGAGCAGAACAAAATTCTTCTCAGATTGAGAAGGAGGCTCTAGCCATTATTTATGAAGTAACCAAGTTTCATCAATTTATTTATGGAAGAAAATTTATTCTTATTACAGACCATAAGCCATTGGTGACCATTTTGGGCCCAAGATCAGGAATCCCCACCTTATCTACTTCAAGATTGCAGCGTTGGGCGCTTATTTTGTCAGCTTATACTTACGATATTAAATTTCGAAGAACTCAAGACCATGGGAATGCAGATCTTCTGTCACGTTTTTCCTGTGGGTTGTGAAGAAATTCCAAGACTAAATAATGTATATGCTTTATCCTATGTGGAAGAATTGCCGATCACAGCAGAGGAAATTGCCACGGAAACTGAAAAAGACGAAGTGCTCTCATTGGCCAAATTTTATACTCAGCAAGGCTGGCCTGAAAAGGTGACTGATCACCTCAGACCATATTTTCAAAGGAAACTTGAGCTATCTGTAGATGGGGAGTGTTTGGTTTGGGGAATGAGAGTCGTCATTCCACCATCTCTCAGAATAAAAATGTTGAACTGTGTTCATGAGACTCATTCCGGTATGAACAAAATGAAGGCTGTAGCAAGATCACATTTTGGTGGCCAAATCTAGATACCCAAATCGAGTTTTTGGTGAATAAGTGCAGAAGCTGTCAGCAATCCCAGGATGGGCCAAATAAAAGAAAATGGCAACCCTGGAGATGGTCAACCAGACCTTGGCAAATAATTCATTTTGATTTTGAAAAAAGGGAAAACATCAATTTATTAATAGTAGTAGATAGTCATTCAAAGTGGATCGAAGCCATCCCAATGAGAGAGACCACCACACGCAAAACCATTGAGCAACTACGGCGACTTTTTTCTTCCTATGGTCTACCGGAGGAACTTGTGTCTGATAATGGACCTCAGTTTACTGGTAGTGAAATGAAAAGTTTTCTGGAAGGAAATGGAATTAAACAAACCTTGATCCCGGGTACCACCCGCAAAGTAATGGCTTGGCTGAAAGAGCGGTTAGAACAATTAAGACTGCTCTGGATAAAAATAAAAGAAAAATTGGGGGTACCATTCAAGACACCTTATCAAAAGTTCTTCTGGCATATCGAAGCACCCCGCATGTGACAACGGGAAAGACTCCATCAGAGCTCTTTATTGGGCGTGCGCTTCGAACCAGAGCATCGTTGAAACATCCCAGCTTGGCATCTAGAGTTAGGGACCAGCAAGCCAGGCAAATGAAGTATGATCGGCGAACCCATTTGGAAGAATTCAAGATAGATGATTTAGTGTGGTGTAAAAACTTTAGAGGTGGTGATAAATGGATCCCAGGAAAAATTGTGGGCAAGAAGGGAACTAGAGTCTACACCATTTTGATCCACGGACAGGTAAAGGCCTATCACAGGGACCAAATTAGAAAAAGGTGGAGGAATGGTGAAGAAGATGAGAGTGGAGATGGAGAGCGTCAACCCGAGCACTCAAGAGGAGCAGGTCCCAGTGCCATAATCTCGGAGGTTGTACGAGACAGAGGTTATATGGAGTCGCTGTCGCCAGGACTAACTTGCCAGCGGTCGGATCAAGATTCAGAGGTTCAGAGTGATACAGACGATGGAAAGTCATTAGAGCCTCTTCGCTCGCTTGACCCCGAGGCCATGAGAGAGGAAGGTCCTGTCCTAAGGCGGAACCCACCTCGAGCCAGGAGACCTCCTGTGAGATTTCGTGTTTGAAGAGAGAAGATGGTGATATATAGCTAGCAATAAATATGTATACATATGTTTCTATGAAAATGTTAATCTGCAACAGACGCAAGTTATCTTCATCCCTTTTTGATTTGTTTCTGTCACTTTTAGCGTTTTGCAAATAAACAACAAAAGTTGTATCTGGCATTATAAAGACTTTTTTCTGATAATAAAAGTGTACAAAGATGTTGCATATATAACTGTAGGTGATGGGAGATGTAAGGTCTGGTTGATGTATTGTCAGTATTGGACTGTTGGTCTTCCTCTTTTCTTTACATCTTAGATGAGACTGTAGATAACTGTAGGTGATGCGAGATCTGGTTGATGTATTGTCAGTATTGGACTGTTGGTCTTCCTCTTTTCTTTACATCTTTGATGAGACTGTAGATAACTGTAGGTGATGGAAGATGTAAGATCTGGTTGATGTATTGTCAGTATTGGACTGTTGGTCTTCCTCTTTTCTTTACATCTTTAATGAGACTGTAGATAACTGTAGGTGATGCGAGATCTGGTTGATGTATTGTCAGTATTGGACTGTTGGTCTTCCTCTTTTCTTTACATCTTTGATGAGACTGTAGATAACTGTAGGTGATGGAAGATGTAAGATCTGGTTGATGTATTGTCAGTATTGGACTGTTGGTCTTCCTCTTTTCTTTACATCTTTGATGAGACTGTAGATAACTGTAGGTGATGCGAGATCTGGTTGATGTATTGTCAGTATTGGACTGTTGGTCTTCCTTTTTTCTTTACATCTTTGATGAGACTGTAGATAACTGTAGGTGATGGAAGATGTAAGATCTGGTTGATGTATTGTCAGTATTGGACTGTTGGTCTTCCTCTTTTCTTTACATCTTAGATGAGACTGTAGATAACTGTAGGTGATGCGAGATCTGGTTGATGTATTGTCAGTATTGGACTGTTGGTCTTCCTCTCTTCTTTACACCTTTGATGAGACTGTAGATAACTGTAGGTGATGGGAGATGTAAGATCTGGTTGATGTATTGTCAGTATTGGACTGTTGGTCTTCCTCTTTTCTTTACACCTTTGATGAGACTGTAGATAACTGTAGGTGCTGGGAGATGTGGTTGATGCATTGTCACTATTGGACTGTTGGTCTTCCTCTTTTCTTTACATCTTTGATGAGACTGTAGATAACTGTAGGTGATGAGAGATGTGGTTGATGTATTGTCAGTATTGGACTGTTGGTCTTCCTCTTTTATTTACATCTTTGATGAGACTGTAGATAACTGTAGGTGATGGGAGATATAAGATCTGGTTGATGCAGTGCCATGTAAATCACTTATAATTTTAGGCATTTCGAATATTTGAATTTTTTTTCATAAAATATGAATCAATGCTTGTTCTCTTCCGAATAAATAAAACATCACTTGAATATAGCGTTTCTCTCGTGAGCTACAGCGTTTCAAAATCGTTCTTTTAAAAATGGAATACCCTCTGTAATTCTAATACTCTTTTTATCTTTTAAAATAGTTTTTTTAATATAAATTACCTTAATGTTTGTCCGTAAGTCTAATATAATACATTTTATTAATACATCCAGATCACCTAGAAGGATGAGAATTAGCACACTTGCTCAATACCGATGACAATGCAAGTGTACAAGATTTCAGACTTCTAAGAGGTAAGGAAATATGCTAAGTAGAAATAAAAGGGCAAAAATATAATAAACAAACGAATAACAAGAAAAATTAACATAAAGCAATAACGCATTGAATGTAATTCTACTGTCCTATAAGCTTATGTCCATAGTTTTCTTGAAAAACATTTCTGAGATTCCACCCTTCAGTGCTGCGTATATAAGCAGAATCGTCCAATACAGTATTAGAGCTCTGAGAAGCGGTCTGGTGGATTGAATTGGCGAAACCGCTGAGAGGGTTCACTACTGACGAGCCAAGCCCTCCCAATATATTTTTTCATCGCAGTAAGGATAGTAGAATTTTGTATTATGTGTATAAAAGAAACATTCGTGCTTTTGAATCCTATCATTTTATAAAAAGAAAAATGTCGACCTAATAATTTTTTATATGTGTACATGAAGAAAACGAAATTAAAAATGATCAATTAAAACGTTAGAAAAGAAATGTAGGAAGTAATAAAAGACAAGCAAGAGAAGGAAAAAACAAATATTGGGAAAAATAAATAATGTATGAGAAAAATATGAGGAAAAGAAAATATCAAATAAAATAAAAGTACGCGTGAAAAAATAGAGGAAAAAAATATTGTATTTTAATTATCAAAAAATGTAGATGAGAGAAAGAAAATAGAAATAAAAATACAGAGAGCGAATGAAAAGGTCGAAATATAGCATTGCCCTCGCGAATAAGCATGTATAAATGTATAGACACAAAATATACGATTAAAAAGAGCTCAAAATATATTTTTGGTATTTTATGCGATCAATCCCTATATATATAAAAGTCAGTGTATGTATGTATGTGTGTTTGTTCCTATGTCGGCTATACACGTCCACAATACGTAACTAATCTGAGTTAAATTTTAACAATTTATATAGTAGAATCTGGAAAAACTTATAGTGAAAATTTCAGGTCTCTATCCCGAATATTCTTCGAGTTATTTGCAAATTACGTTGCAAATTTGCCCTTTCGCTCGCAAGCAGCGCCTCTAGCGGTGAAGATGGGAGATAATATCAGTTGACCTAATGTACATGTAAAACGTGTTTTAACAGGACGTAGAGAAAAATCTGGAAGAGATATTTATCGGATTTTTAGCCAAGAAAAATTTAAATTGACAGGTTCTGGGCATAAATAGTTGTTTTTTAGTTTAAAAATGATGATGACAATATTTCTGTATCATATTTGATTATCAGTTACAAAATCATATCGGGAAAAATTCCAAAAAGCAGAGACCACGGGTGAAGCCAGTTCACTTTTAGTATGCAGGAACAAAATTCTAACAGAAAAACATTCATTCGAGCAGAAGACACAAAGCCAGATCATCTCTCTATAAAAATATCGCTTATCAGACACAAAGTTTGGAGCGGGACGTTTCACAAGAGTGACATCCACGGCGCCAATTTATAATTGTTACGAATAGCATTTGAATAAAAAACATTTAATCCAGTAAAACCCGGGCGTTGCCCGGGTCATTCGGCTAGTTATAAATAAATATAACTAGGGGAAAATTTATTTAAAAAGAGAGAAAAAAACGCTTTTATTAAAAATGAACTAAAAGCGAGAAAATAATTATATCAGTCCTACTATGTCCAGAGGTACAGCTTACACCACGCTGACGAGGGTCAACAGCCCGAAACGCGTAGTTGGTTAGCTTTTCTTGATTTATCTCAGAAAATGGATTGACTGAATATTATGGAATAACCTAATTCAACGTTTGGTTAAATTTTTAATCCACTATTTTATTTATTACCAGTTACAAATAAGACACGCTATATTGTTACATCATGATTAATGGCGTATTTCTTATATTAGTTTTAATATATTTGAAATTTAAATTATATATTTATTTATTTTTATATAAAATATTCTATGATATTTATTTAAAACAGATTATTAATTTATCATCATTTGTATTTAGGTACACTGTGACTTCACTGCTCTCTTTGATGTGAGAAAATAAATAAAGGATTCTGGTGGCTACTTAAAGAAGACTTATCTCGTTATTCCCTTTTATAAATTTGTAGGATGGTTGAAACACGCTCTGGTAAGATGCAAGACCCAGCACAAGAGAGAATCCAGGCTGAAGAGTCTGCCAAGCCGCAACCTGGTGTAACAATTGGTAGAGATGCTAGTTCCGACCCAGTTGTCCTGAATCCCAACATCGACATCCCCAAGTATGATGGAACGGAAGACCCTCGCCCATGGATTGAGTCTCTTGAAGAAATTGGCTTCTTGTACCATTGGGCAGACTACATTATCTCTCGTTATGCCGCCATGAACATGACGGGAAGCGCTAAAACCTGGTTGAATTTACACAAAGCTAGTTTCACGAGCTGGGAAAATATTAAAATCCGCCTCATTCAGGATTTTTCTTTGGACGCGAATAAAGAAGAACTTAGAATGAAGCTCAACAGAATGCAACACTGGAATGAACCAGCAATCAGGTTCGCGGAAGACATTCTAGTGTTGTGCAACAAGGTTGACCCCGCAATGGAAGAAGAAACAAAAATTGAACATGTTATTGGAGGACTGAAAAAAGAGTACTCATTCGCGCTCTACCTGAACCCTCCTAAAACGACCGATGACCTTCTTGTCGTGTGCAAGAAAATGGATTCTTTTGAAAAGAAGTATCGGGAACGTGTGGAGAAATCCAGAAACCTATATAACGGTCCACGCTATTCTAGACCCCAACAACAATCGAGGTACGTGCCGCCGACTGCCGCACGAAACTACCAGACCACTTCCAGGCCCCAAGCCCCTGTTTCCAATAATTACAAGAACGACTCCCATCCTACCCCCAGACAGTATCGAAACAACTTTCCCCAGCCCTCTACCCCTAGACGTCCTTATAATCCTAACTTTGTGCCGAAACCAAACCTTCAGAGAAACACTTACAATAAAAGCCAAGAAGTGAGCAAAAATAGGACGGAAGATGGAAGACCAATCTGCTTTAAATGTAACAAGCCAGGGCACGTGGCCCGTTATTGTAGGGTCAAGTTTATAAGAATCCTAGAAGAGGATCCAGCAGATACCCAAGAGAAGGTCGAAGAAAAATGCCAAATGAATGAAATATCAGAGAAATCAGGACCTCGGCTTTATGCTGATGTATGTCATAGCACACAGACAAATATTCCTACCCGGAATAGATATTCCGTGTTGGAAGATTTAAACTAAGCGTCGCGCCTGAATCTGTCAATCAAAGCAAGTCGACCATAAACGGAATCAAGAAGTTGGACCCTAAATACAAATTAAAAATTAATGTGGACAAGATAGGAACTTTTGAAGCTTTGGTTGATACAGGTGCTGACCTCTCAGTGGTCGACCTCAGAACGGCCCTCGATACAGGCCATGGTATAAGTAAACTCGCAAAAATTTGTGCAGGACCCGATGGAAAAAAATTGGACATGGTAGGAAGTATATTTTTAAATATAAAAATTGATGACGAAACATTATCACACAACTTTGTGATATTGAAAACGCATTTACGGACATTAATTCTTGGGAGAGATTTCCTTAAGAAAATGAACGCAAAAATAGATTGTAAGCAAGAAACTATAAAATATGATTTGACGAATAATCATGACGAAATCAATTTTGAAATGTTGAAAATAAAGAGTGCCAAGGATTCCATTGTACCGGAATGTTCCATGAAATTGATCAAGGCATTGGTAGAAACAGAGGATGGAGAATATATTATCGAGGAGAGCAGCAAAATGTTTCAAACAAATGGACTTCGTCTAGCAAGAAGCTTGATCAATGTTATAAATAGGGAAACACACATCTGGATAACTAATCCGTATCCTCGACCGTTAAAAATAATGAAAAACCAAACATTGGCTTTTGGAAGTAGTCCAGCGAAAATAAATGTGAGTCGAGAAAGAGAGGTAGAAAAGAACGAAGAACCTAGATTCCAAATAAACGAAAATCTTTCACCAAAGGAACAGAAGGAGTTAAAACAAGTTTTAGAAAGGTATGGAGATCTTTTTTCATCGAGATTAGGGAGAACCAATTTGGCAAAACATCGGATAGACACAGAAGACGCGAAGCCAATTAAACACAAGCCTTACCGGGTAAGTGCTAAAGAACGAGATATTATAAAAGAGCAAATTGACGAGATGCTTACAGAAGGCATAATTAGGCCATCTTCTAGCCCCTGGTCTTTTCCAGTAATATTGGTCAAGAAGCGAGATGGTAAATACAGATTTTGTGTGGACTACAGAAAACTGAATAATGTGACAGTAAAAGATGTCTATCCGATCCCTAGAATAGACGAAGTTATGGATACTCTCCAAGGATCTACACACTTCTCAGCAATAGACCTCAGATCTGGATATTGGCAAGTTGAAGTCGAAGAAAGAGACAAAGAGAAAACAGCTTTCACTACAGCGCATGGATTATATGAATTCAACGTGATGCCTTTTGGACTTTGTAACGCGCCTGCTACCTTTGAGAGAAATATGGAGAATATGCTTGGAAATCTGAGATGGCAAATTTGTTTGTGTTATCTGGATGATGTTATCATATATAGCCCGGATTTTCCAACGCACCTCAAAAGACTTGAAGCTGTTTTTAGATGTTTTCGTGAATCTAATTTAAGGTTAAACGACAAAAAATGCCGATTTGCTTTTGAAGAATTGGAGATTCTCGGCTATATAACGAGCAAACATGGTATAAAACCCGCGGAACATAACATCAAAGCTGTCAGAAATTTTCCTCGACCCAAAAAGGTCAAAGAAGTACAATCCTTTTTGGGAATGTGTTCATATTATAGAAAATTTATCAAAGACTTTTCAAAAATTGCTGACCCTTTGACCAACCTTATAAAAAAAAGTGTATCATTTACCTGGACAGAAAGACAAGAGGAAGCGTTTCAAACCCTAAAAACAGCACTATTAAGTCCACCAATTTTAGGTCACTTCAATCCAAATGCACCTACTTATGTTCATACTGATGCGTCCAACATCGGCATAGGTGCAACACTTGTCCAAGACATCGGTGGTGAAGAGAAGGTGATCTCATATTTGAGTCGTACCCTAAGTAAAGCGGAGCAAAATTATTCAACCACTGAAAAAGAATGTCTGGCCGTTGTCTGGTCAATGTCAAAATTACGACCCTACCTTTATGGAAGACACTTTAAAATAGTAACAGACCATCACGCCTTATGCTGGCTCAAAAACTTGAAGGATCCAACAGGTCGATTGGCAAGATGGGCATTGAAAATTCAAGAATATGACTTCGATATAATACATAAATCGGGAAAGAAGCATCTGGACGCCGATGGCTTATCTAGGGGGCCCTTACCAGAAACTGATTGGGATGAGGATTTTGAAAGGCTATTTTTAAATCAAATAACAGACGAAGAGGATAAATTTATCGAAAGTGTTAAGAAAAACCTTAATGGAAGCAGGCGATCAATTGCGCAAAACTTTAAAGAAGAAGATGGATGCCTCTTTAAGAAAAACCCGAACCCTGAAGGCAGGGCGTGGTTGCTTGTGGTTCCAGAGAATAAAAAGAGAGAAATTATGAAAGAATATCACAATCATATGTCGAATGGCCATCTGGGCGTCGCCAGAACCATGTACCGAATAAAGAGTAAATACTTTTGGCCATCCATGCTAAAGGATGTCTCAGAATTCGTTAGGACGTGTCACCTTTGCCAAAGTAGGAAAGGCTCAAACCAATTACCTTCTGGACTACTACAGCCCATCCCCCCAGCCAACTTTCCTTTCGAAAGAATTGGAATCGACTTTGTTGGTCCACTACCATCTACGAAAAACAGGAAAAAATGGATAATCGTGCTGTCGGACTACTACACTAGATATGCAGAAACAAGAGCAGTCTCGGAAGCAACAGTGAAAGAAGTTTCTAAATTTCTAGTAGAGGATATTTTTCTTCGGCACGGAGCCCCACAATATCTTATTAGTGACAGAGGCTCTCAATTTACCAGTAATTTAATGAAAGAGGTGATGAAAACGTGCAAGATTAAACATTGCTTCACAACGAGCTATCATCCCCAGACTAATGGATTGACAGAGCGGTTAAATAGAACATTGATCAATATGCTCAGTATGTATGTGAACACTGATCAGAAAAATTGGGACGAAATACTCCCATTCATCACTCACGCTTACAATACTACAATTCAGGAAACCACAGGATATTCTCCCTTTTTCCTGATGTTTGGAAGAGAACCCACGTCTCTTTTGGACGACAGGAATATCTCGGTGGACATTGACAAAGATGATTATGATGAATACATAAAACATCACTTAGACAAAATAAACAGAACAAGAAAATTAGTTATTAACAACACAATAAAGACTCAAGAAAGAATGAAAAAGAACTATGACAAGAAACACATGGAAAGAAGCTACGAACCAGGAGAATTAGTAGCAGTTTGGACACCAATTAGGAAAATAGGAAAGTGTGAGAAACTACTGAGAAAATATTTTGGCCCATATAGAATATTAAAGAAGCTGTCCAACGTAAATTACTTAATTGAACCAAAAGATAATCCTGGCCAAGACCCATTGATTGTCCATGTCTCAAGAATCAAACCCTATTTTGAAAGAATTGATGAGGTCAATCACGAGGACGTGACGACCTCTGGAGAGGGGGAAGTGTTACATCATGATTAATGGCGTATTTCTTATATTAGTTTTAATATATTTGAAATTTAAATTATATATTTATTTATTTTTATATAAAATATTCTATGATATTTATTTAAAACAGATTATTAATTTATCATCATTTGTATTTAGGTACACTGTGACTTCACTGCTCTCTTTGATGTGAGAAAATAAATAAAGGATTCTGGTGGCTACTTAAAGAAGACTTATCTCGTTATTCCCTTTTATAAATTTGTAGGATGGTTGAAACACGCTCTGGTAAGATGCAAGACCCAGCACAAGAGAGAATCCAGGCTGAAGAGTCTGCCAAGCCGCAACCTGGTGTAACAATATCCAATCTGGATAATTAGGCGTGAAACTATTTACAATAATTGTAGTAGAGTAGGTAACAGAATTATCAAAAAGAAAATAAACAATTAAGAAAAAGAGCTTTAAATAAACATATCCATTAAACAAATAAGCAATAACAAAAGCAGATAGAAGAAACCACAAGGTAGTTATTTACAGTATGTTAAGCAATGATGGAAGTTTATTTAATGAAGTTATCTGTAATAATTAGTATCGTGGAGAGAGAAAGTTGATCAAGTTGAGCTATTTACAATGAGTTATAAAGTAACTTATTAATTATTTACATTGATGTAAATCAAGTCGCATAGTAGTATAGTTCCTCAAGCTACATGAAGCTGTCTATTTATAATAAAAAGTCTGCATCCACTAGATGGCGCCCTGCCGAGATGTCTGCTGTAAGCAGTTTGGATATGCAAATTTTAAATTTGAATATTCAAACTTATATGGCAAAAATAATTATGCCGGGGCTTTCATAGTTCTTTATAATAGAAGTATTTTGAAGAAGGAATCAAAGCTTTCGGTGACGAGTTTATTTTATTTGTTCTGTATAATCGGCAAGCTTTCGGACTATAATGTTCTTCAACAGGCTACTATTCTAAAGAGATTAGTACTTAACTAAATAAGTGACTACTAATGTAATCAATTTGCATACTGATATGTAAATATGTATATATCCCTTTAAACTACTTTTTCTTTTTTTTTTCATTCGAATGTATATATTTCACACGCAAATATCCGATTTGTGGATATAGCGTGTATTCTGCAATTGTTAAATAAATCCCAAAGGGATAGCCGAAAACTTTGATTCCTTCTTCAAGATGACGTCTGGCGATTCTTTCTCTTGTATTTATTTCTAACTTTGATGAGTTAAATGTTTGTTTATGACTCGTGATTCAGATGTTGTACTAAATTTGAAAATCCTGAAGATAGAGCTTGCCTGGCAAGCATCCATATTTCTATGAAAAATAGACACTTCGGTCAGTTAGAACACCCTTGCAAACCTCAGAACAATTTTTAACGCCTTGCCAAATGCTTTATTTTTATTTACTTCTCCTGACGAAGACAACATATTTTTGTCGAAACGTTGAGAAAAATAAAAAAATTCTAACTGGCCGAAGTGTCTATTTTTCATAGAAATAAATTTGAAAAGTCGCGTGAGAATGCCCATGCAACCTCAGAAAAACTGCCTTGCCAAATATTTTAATTTTTATTTTTTTCTGACGAGGACAAAAGATGTTGGTCGACAGGTTGAGAAAATAAAAATAATTTTCTGGTCGAAGTATCTTTTATTTTAAAAGAACTATTGTAGGTATATGATGTTTGATCTTCTTAATATGACGGAGTAAAACTATATATTGATTTTATTATATCTTTAGGGTTAATTCTTCTTGATTTTTTATATTGTACTTACTCTTAGAGTTTTATTGTTTTATATATATGTAATCCACCACTTATTTCTCAAGGTTTACCTATTTCATTCTGTCAACTATTATATTTTTATTGATTACACTCGTGGACAAAACTTAAGGAATTGAAAAGTCTTTAGTAACGCCGGTCGTCTATTTTTTTTCCTGGAGGTAGAGGCAATTTTGTTCACACTTGGTTATCTGGTGTGAATTCAATAAAGGTCACTGTAATATCTTTCAGAGTTATTGTCTGAATCCCTATATACATGCTGAAAGGTACACCTCCTTTAAGTTTTGTCCATGAGTGTATATACACTTGGTTATCTCGTATGTCTTCAATAAAGTTCACTGTAATATCTGATTATGTCTGAATCCCGATATATAGGCTGAAAGGTACAACTTCCTTAAGTTTTTGTCCGTGAATGTATATACACACTTGGTTATCTCGTATGTCTTCAATAAAGGTCATTGTAATATCTTTCAGAGTTATTATCTGAATACCGATATACATGCTAAAAGGTACAACTTCCTTAAGTTTTGTCCATGAGTGTATACACACTTGGTTATCTCGTGTGTCTTCAATAAAGGTCACTGTAATATATTTCAGAGTTATTGTCAGAATACCGGTATACATGCTAAAAGGTACAACTTCCTTAAGTTTTGTCCATGAGTGTATACACACTTGGTTATCTCGTGTGTCTTCAATAAAGGTCACTGTAATATATTTCAGAGTTATTGTCTGAATACCGATATACATGCTAAAAGGTACAACTTCCTTAAGTTTTGTCCATGAGTGTATACACACTTGGTTATCTCGTGTGTCTTCAATAAAGGTCACTGTAATATCTTTCAGAGTTATTGTCTGAATTACGATATACATACTAAAAGGTACAACTTCCTTAAGTTTTGTCTATGAGTGTATACACACTTGGTTATCTTGTGTGTCTTCAATAAAGGTCACTGTAATATCTTTCAGAGTTATTGTCTGAATTACGATATACATACTAAAAGGTACAACTTCCTTAAGTTTTGTCCATGAGTGAATACACACTTGGTTATCTTGTGTGTCTTCAATAAAGGTCACTGTAATATCTTTCAGAGTTATTGTCATAATCCCGATATACATGCTAAAAGGTACAACTTCCTTAAGTTTTGTTCATGAGTGTACACACACTTGGTTATCTGATGTGTCTTAAATAAAGGTCACTGTAATATCTTTCAGAGTTATTGTCATAATCCCGATATACATGCTAAATGGTACAATTTCCTTAAGTTTTGTCTATGAAGGTATATTAATGATGCATCGAAAAAATATCTTAAATTATCTTAATATTGAAAATTTTCTTAACATTGACCTTTTTCAAGAGAATAAAATGTGGACAGCAAAAACGACCTTCAAAAAGGTAATCTCTCTTTCCTACTTAGTTTGACCTTTAAAAAAAAGGTAATTTTTATAAAATTTTGGCTTTTTTTCAAAGTTAGAAAAACACTTTCATTTTCTCTCTCAAAAAAATACCTTCCACCATAGGAATTTTTTTTTTTTTTTTTGCTTTATAAAGAAAAATCTTGTTAAAAAAAAAAGATAAATTTTCGTGTCAAATTCTAACTCGATAAATTTTGGCCAATTTTTCAAATTTGGCTTTTGTTCTGCTGAGGGACAATCTGAGCCCAACAACACGCCATTGGGCCGATGGTTGAAGTCAAATTGACCGAAACACTTAAGTACTGGATATGCAAATCTATGCTGCTTCCTCAGTTTGGAAGTTCACCTTGATCATTCAATGAGAGTAAGGTGAAATGTGTTCTTGAATTAACTCAAAGATGACATTCCAATCAGCAAAATATTACGTTTTCTCCCTACACACACATGTCATTAGTTCGTTAGGTCAAGTTTTAGTTTGTTCGCCCATATAGTTTGTGTAGACCCGCTGGTGATTCTGCAACAAACTCTGCAGCGGTGATAGAGGATTTTCTAAGGGCAAGTTGAGAGTATTGATGTTGCTGTCAACGCTTCAGAATGCCTGAACGTTTGTACAAATATGTTTTTTTTAATGGTCCGCCTATCTGTCTCAATGATAATCAATGCTGAGTAAATTACTGAGGTCTTATTGTATGCAAACCAGGAGGAAAAAATATGGTTAAGTTCCACCAAAATAGGGTGGATGTGCCTTAATCTTATATGTGTTGGGTCCGAAGACCATTCCTTCCTTGTCAAGAGGAGTGCTAACTGTGTATGTGTTGGGTCCGAAGACCATTCCATCCTTGTCAAGGGGAGTGCTAACTGTATATGTGTTGGGTCCGAAGACCATTCCATCCTTGTCAAGGGGAGTGCTAACTGTATATGTGTTGGGTCCGAAGACCATTCCATCCTTGTCAAGAGGAGTGCTAACTGTATATGTGTTGGGTCCGAAGACCATTCCATCCTTGTCGAGGGGAGTGCTAACTGTATATGTGTTGGGTACAAAGACCATTCCATCCTTGTCAAGAGGAGTGCTAACTGTATATGTGTTGGGTCCGAAGGCCATTCCATCCTTGTCAAGGGGAATGCTAACTGTATATGTGTTGGGTCCGAAGACCATTCCATCCTTGTCAAGGGGAATGCTAACTGTGTATGTGTTGGGTCCGAAGACCATCCCATCCTTGTCAAGAGGAGTGCTAACTGTATATGTGTTGGGTCCGAAGACCATTCCATCCTTGTCAAGGGGAATGCTAACTGTGTATGTGTTGGGTCCGAAGACCATTCCATCCTTGTCAAGAGGAGTGCTAACTGTATATGTGTTGGGTCCGAAGACCATTCCATCCTTGTCAAGGGGAATGCTAACTGTGTATGTGTTGGGTCCGAAGACCATTCCATCCTTGTCAAGAGGAGTGCTAACTGTATATGTGTTGGGTCCGAAGACCATTCCATCCTTGTCAAGGGGAATGCTAACTGTGTATGTGTTGGGTCCGAAGACCATCCCATCCTTGTCAAGAGGAGTGCTAACTGTATATGTGTTGGGTCCGAAGACCATTCCATCCTTGTCAAGGGGAATGCTAACTGTGTATGTGTTGGGTCCGAAGACCATCCCATCCTTGTCAAGAGGAGTGCTAACTGTATATGTGTTGGGTCCGAAGACCATTCCATCCTTGTCAAGGGGAATGCTAACTGTGTATGTGTTGGGTCCGAAGACCATTCCATCCTTGTCAAGAGGAGTGCTAACCGTCTCTCCTTTTTTTTTTTTTCAACACAGCGGTGATAGAGGAGCCATGTACATTTTATATACTGTTATGTATATATATAATTATCTTTCAAAAATAGTGAAGACTGTGCACTTTTGCATTTGTTGACAAGATTAAAATGATGTTGATTGTCTGTCTATAGTTTGTGTAAATGAGTCCTTGCAGTAAACGTCTTACACGAGTTTCGTTAAAATCGATTAACTTTAATATCGTACATTTATTAAATTCTTCGTTTTGGATTGATTAACCCCTAAAGAGATAGAAATTCATCCGAAGTTGACAAAGTTTATTAAACTCTGCTCCTTCAATTTCAACCGTTAAAAAGGGGGCAGCTGAATTCAAACGTGGTCGTATGTCGCTCGAAGATATCCCATGTGAAGGACGGTCAAAAACTGCAACCACACCGGAAACTATCAAAGAAGTACACAATATCGTGTTGGACGATAAGCGAGTAAAGGTGTGTGAGATAGCTGAGGTCATGGGAATATCAGAAGAAAGGGTGTGAAACATCTTGCACGAAGCATTAGAGGTGCGAAAGCTCTGCGCAAGGTGGGTGCCGCATTTTCTGAATGCAGATCAAAAGCAAATGCAATAAACGACATTCACAGCAATGTTTGGAACGATTCAAGAGGAATCCAACCGATATTGTTCTGCGATTTGTCACCATGGATGAGACATGGGTCCACTACTACATTCCAGAAACCAAACAACAGTCGAAGCAATAGATGGAAGCTGGTGGTTCAGCGCCAATGAAAGCAAAGTCGATCACATCTGCCGAAAGTTCATGGCCAGTGTGTTTTGGGATGCCAAAGGGATCCTGTTAATTGATTACATTGAAAAAGACAGAACTATTACAGATGTACATTACTCTAAGCTTCTTGACCAGCTGGATATGAATGATTTGCAGAGCATTCAAATGGCGCTTCTTAATATAATGAAAGACATAAATAATTCCCTAATCTCTAATTCTTTTATTGTAAACGAACTCCAAACATCTCACACAAAGCTTAGTTTGTTTTGTGTTCGTTTATAATAAATAATTTATGTTCAAGGAATTTAACAAATTTATTTTATTATAAGAACAGAATCAACAATGGAATCGAAAAATTCCAGAGCAGCTTCATCCTTTCTTATATCTTCGGTAACAATAGGATATGCACATAAATATCGCCCTCCCTCGCACGTTTTACTCCTTGTTTATTTTTGCCTGTTGAAAAGCTACAGCTCGAAAGCTTGCAGTTTTGTTAATCAACAAAGTTATCGCGGAATTTATATTAAAAAGACCGTATATAGATATCTGTGAAACAAAATATATATATTGTGAAAAAGGCATCTCCTTATTGTGCAAATGAAAGTTGCTGATGGCTTGCGCCATCTATCGGAATAAATATCAACTATTCTCGTTGATTTCTAATTATTTCAGAAATAGGATTCAAAATAATCCAGAATATTTTGAAAAATAAACAGGTACGCCCCTTTTTTTATATATAAATATGCAATTGGACCATCTTTTGACTCAAATTATCGCGAAATGTTTTAAAAATTATTCTCAAAATACCTATCACAAATTTCTTATATTGATCTTTAACGTATTTTATTTCAACACACAAAACGCGATATCCCGGCTAGGGATAATTGCGTCGATTTACATTTTTAAACAGAAGCAGGTATAAACATTTCATATACTAAAAATTAATAATAAAAAGTGAAAGAATAAGATAGATTAGGAACCTGATCCTTTCAGATTAGAAAGATAATCATAAATATATTTACAAAAATAGTTAAATCCTTGATGGTTCTCTTTGGTATTTACGATTTGATATAGATCTACAACATTGTTTACTGTCTGTTGCCTAGCGATAAAGAAGAGTGGACATTCCAACAGTAGGTGTCTCGAGTCCTTGATTTCCTTGTCACAGTGACAGCTAGAGTCCTCAACCGCTCCAATTGTTGATAAAAATCCTTAAAATTTCCCTGGTTCGTTGTAAACTGGTTATTATAAAAGTTAGAACGGAAAAATGATGAAATTCCAAACGGTAAAAAGCTTTGAAATGTTTCATTTGTTTTTCTATACACAGCAGAACCTCCCTGTAAAAGACAACACCTAATTTCAGAGCAAAATTGTCCTTTAGGGAGAGGTGTCATCTTACCGGAGAGTTGCCAAATAGTAAAAAATGGTAATTTTGTAAATGAAAACTGTCTTTATAGAGAGGTGTCCTCTAGCGTGAGTGTCCTCTCATTGAGGTTCTACTATAATTCATCCATTTTTGCACTTGAAAACGATCTAATCATACTTGGAGAATGTGGTCTAAAAGCATTTTGATCCTCCATAGAAAGTTGAGTCAAATCATTATCTTTAACCTATCATTATAATTTAGAGAGAGAGAGAGAGATTGAGATTGAAACTACTTTATTTCAAAGTCCATTAAAGATTATATAAGGTTGATTACAGAATAAATATAAATATGATTATATAATGATAAATATAGGAAAAATAAATATAAATAGATAAAGATAATTGATAAATATACATATATATACAAGTCGTCATTGGTGGCGCCCACCGCGGGAAAGACTCCGCCACCGATGGACTGCGAGAGTTCACAGAATGTCGATGTGATGGCTGGTGTTACCCACCTCAAGACCGAGATGGTACTTGTAGATGGTAGCCTTCGCTACACTGGTCAAAAAGTGTGTTTTTTTTTCAAAAACAGGCATCTAAAGAATCCAATTGTATAAATTGAAGATCAATTTTTATAATGATGGAATGCAAAGGGAAACTTTCTCCATGACGTATTTCAATTTTTTATTGCCTACAAAAATCTATTTTAAAAAACTTTTATTAGTTTCCTAATTATCAGTTAATTAATAATTTCTTAATTGGAAGAGAAGTGTAGGAATCACCCAATTTAAAACCTATTCCACGAAGTGAACATTATTAGAAAATTTCCTGGATCAGTTATAAAAAACTCAAGTGATTTCGAAAGAACAGATGTTGAATCGTTTTGGAAGTTTAAGATATAGTTACACTCTCATGGATAAAACTTAAGGAAGTTTTACCTTTCAGCATGTATATCGGGATTCAGACAATAACTCTGAAAGATACACTCATGGATAAAACTTAAGGAAGTTGTACCTTTCAGCATGTATATCGGGATTTATACAATAACTCTGAAATATACACTCATGGACAAAACTTAAGGAAGTTGTACCTTTCAACATGTATATCGGGATTGAGACAATAACTCTGAAAGATACACTCATAGATAAAACTTAAGGAAGTTGTACCTTTCACCATGTATATCGGGATTCAGACAATAACTCTGAAAGATACACTCATAGACAAAACTTAAGGAAGTTGTACCTTTCACCATGTATATCGGGATTCAGACAATAACTCTGAAAGATACACTCATAGACAAAACTTAAGGAAGTTGTACCTTTTAGTATGTATTTCGGGATTGTGACAATAACTCTGAAAGATACACTCATGGACAGAACTTAAGGAAGTTGTACCTTTCACCATGTATATCGGGATTCAGACAATAACTCTGAAAGATACACTCATGAACAAAACTTAAGGAAGTTATACCTTTCAGCATGTATATCGGGATTGTGACAATATCTCTGAAAGGTATTTGATACAAGCAATTCGACTCTGGCATATAACAAGATATAACAAAATAGGAGGTCGGTGGAAGGATGGTTTAAACCGTTGGTTTTGGACCGCTACGACCCCGGATCGAATCCCTCATTGGGCACTTTTTCTCATTTAAAAATATGTTAGTCTAGAGAGGGTCAAGAGCTCTCGGGCATCATTAAATACATAAACATGACCTTGTACAGTCCTTTAACTGTCTAAACTTATAATTTCAATAGTTGATAAGTTTATACATTGGTATTTCTACTATTGATTCTGGGATTGTCTGACTTGGTATAAGAGCTGTTAGTCTAGAGAGGACCAAGAGATCTCGAGAAGTATTGAATACATACACATGACCTGATATAGTATTTTCACTTCTTAAACTTGTATATCTATTGGATGGGGAGATTATACATTGGTATCTCTATCATCGCTGCCGGGATTGTCTAACTTGGAATAGGAGCTGTTAGTCTAGAAAAGGTCAAGAGCTTTCGGGAAGTATTGAATACATAACATGACCTGGTATCGTCTTTTCACTTCCTTAGCGTATACTTGTGATGTATAGTCAGTTTATATTTTGGTCTTTCATTGCCGCTGCCGAGATTGTCTAACATGGTATAGGAGCTGCTAGTCTAGAGAGAGCCAAGAACTCTCGGGAAGTAGTGAATGCATGAACATTACCTGATATAGACATTTCACTTCCTAAACTTATACATCTACTCGATGGTCAGTCTAGAGTTTAAACATTGGTCTACCATTGTCGCTGCCGGGATTGACTGAATTGGTATAGGAGCTGTTAGTCTATAGAGAGCCAAAAGCTATCGGGAAGCATTGAATACATAAACATGACCTGATATAGGCCTTTCACTTCCTAAACTTGTACATAAATTGGATGGTCAGTCTAGAGTTTAAACATTGGTCTAGTATTGCCGCGATTGGCTGACTTGATATAGGAGCTGTTAGTCTATAGAGAACCAAGAGATCTCAGGAAGCATTGAATACATAAACATGACTTTATATAGGCCTTTCACTTCATAAACTTATACTTGTACTGTATAGTCAGTTTGTATATTGTTCTACCATTGCTGCTGACGGGATTGGCTGAATTGGTATAAGAGCTGTTCTAGAGAGGATCGAGAAGCATTGAATGCATAAACATGGCCTGATATAGTCTTTTAACTTCCTAAACTTGTACTGGATGGTCAGTTTATACATTAGTATCTCTACCATTGCTGTTGTCGGGATTGTCTGACTTGGTATAGGAGCTGTTAGTCTAGAGAAGGCCAAGAGCTATCGGAAAGCATTGAATAAATCCCGACCAGCCACTATACATTCTGAAACAGCAAGTAACAAACATCTTCTTCTTATATCCATTATAGTGTCCTAACACTCACTTCTTTTTTTATTTCATTATGCAACTATTTTCCTTTAAAAAAAAAACACATTTTAGGATTTCTTCATTCGAAAAATTTACCTGTCCATCTTTTCTCTGTTTCCAAATCCATATTTCCATTATCTAAACAAAAACTTTTACAAAATTTTTACTTCCATCGTAGTATTCCCCTTTGTGTAAATCTCCATGTCGTGGAAATCTTAAGAAATCGAGATGTATTTTTTCTTTCTTTCAATCAACACGGATAAGTTGATGGGGGGGAATCCTTAACGATTATACAACCGGATCCAACGGAAGTTTACCTATGAGGGGAAAAAAAGACAGCAAACAAGATTTCAGCAAGTTATCCTGAACTCTGGAATATGAAATGAAAGGTAAAATCCCACTAGATGGTCTTTGAACATAAGCTACGGTCGTACATTACGTATGTTATCATTTTCCCCTTTTGCCTATTTAATCACCAACATTGCTGATGGTTTCGCCACTTTTTTTATGTAAAATTGATTTTTTACTTCCCTCTCACGAATTTATATCCGTGATATCATGGATGATCATTTACCTAACTTTCAAAAGGAATGTGTTATACCTGTTAGTACAGGTAACACATAGAAACTTTAAACAATTTGGATTATTCAATATACAGTTACGAGCGTCATGCGTTCTTCATCTCTTAATTCTTCAGTTTTCATCTCTGTCACCGTTTGCTTTTTTTTTGGAATGGCGCTCTCCTATTGGTTGGCTACGATCACGCCACCTTTGCCCCCACTCGCTCTTTCGTTTTTATAACTATTGTGTTGGAGCGGGTCGCTCCTTAAATAAATGCATATATTAGTTAATAACTAAATGGAATCTCTCTTTCTTTTTCCCTGTAGAGACGCCTACGGAAGCCAACAGTACATAGACAGATAAAGCACATAGGTTATAGTTATTAACTAAAATATGCATTTATTTAAGGCGCCAATTTATAATTGTAACAAATAGTATTTGAATAAAAATATTCAATCGGGTAAAACACGGGCGTTGCCCGGGTCATTCGGCTAGTAGATTATAAACACAAGCTAATAAGACCAAATAAATAAATAGTAAGCGATGTTTTTCTGATGATATTAATAACGCTGTTAACATACATCACACACTATTTATTTGGATTTGGTATTATTACCTTGTGTTTATAAACTTTAAAGAACTTTAAATCTATCATCTGCAGTATATATACATATACTATTATTGTGCCTTCTACATGCTTTAGGATAAGCATTTTAAGGCATAACTCATAGTTAGGAGTCTCCAAGCGCCCGCCGCAATGGAGGGCCAAGGAGAGGGCTGGAGAGGCGACGGCGAGGCCGTGGGCACCCCGGGGGAGAGGAGGGCTAGTGCGCGCCGTTTTGAGGGAACCAAGGCAGCACCAAGCACAACTAAGGCGCCGCAGGCTTCAAAAATAGTTAAGAGATCATTTCAGGGATCGAGATCAGGCGATCAAGACCCAGAGCTCAAGAGGTCTGGCTTTTATCACCTGCAGTATATATACAGTTTCCATTGCAACAATAAAGTCTTTATTAAGGACACTCGTCTCATGCAGGATTCTCAAAGATAGGTAAAAAGAAGTAAACATAACAGTTTTCTACAGAAAGTGGAGAAAATAACATCAATCTTTCTTCAAGTTGGGTCCTTCTTTTGTGTTTACGTCTTTTGACTTTGCTGTTCTCCAGAATTTGTGAAAATTCAAGGCATTAATTTTCATTTTAATATATTCTCCATCTCGTAAAAACCGAATTATTTTCAATAGATATATTCAAATTAGAAACGTTTATGGTTAATATTTTCTTCAGTTATCTAATGGTGTCGATTATGTAGGACAGACATATGACCCGGCTTCGCCTGGATTCTATCCAAGTTCCATATCTATGATCAGAACAGAGAATACACTAAGAATTCAAGTAGACACAATGTGCAGCCATCTGTAAAAGGTGTTTACAATCTGGTATAAGCTCAATGAATGGATGGATCTTAAGGTATACTTGTTGAAGTTACATTTATGTGACAAGAACAGGAAGCATACAGAATACAAGCATAGATTCAGAACAAGAATAATTCATAGTATAAACAGATCTGTCGCTCCTACAAGATGTTTACAAGCTAATACAATTACAATGGATGAATGAAAGTATACAAGTTCAATTTCTGTTAGAAGAACAGAAAAAAACACAAAGAACAAACAGATGATACTCTATCGCCCACACAAGTTGTTCACAATCTGGTACAATCACAATGGATAGATGAAAGTATACAAGTTCAGTTTCTGTTACAATAACAAAAAAACACAAAGGGGCAAACAGATATTATACTATTGCCCCTACAAGTTGTTCACATTCTGGTACAATCATAATGGATGTATACAAGTTGAAGTTCAGTTTCTGTTAGAAGAACAGAAAAAAAAAACACACAAAGAACAAACAGATATGTCGCCCCTACAAGATGTTCACAATCTGGTACAATCACAATGGATAGATCAAATTATACAAGTTAAAGTTCGGTTTTTTTTTTTCTGTTACAAGGACAGAAAAACACAAAGGACAAACAGATCTGTCGCCCACACAAGATGTTCACAATCTGGTACAATCACAATGGATGAATGAAAGTATACAAGTTCAGTTTCTGTTACAAGGGCAGTACAAACAGATCTGTCGCCCACACAAGATGTTCACAATCTGGTACAATCACAATAGATGAATGAAAGTATACAAGTTTCTGTTACAAGAACAGGACAAACAGATCTGTCGTCCACACAAGATGTTCACAATCTGGTACAATCACAATGGATAGTGGAAAGTATACAAGTTCAGTTTCTGTTACAAGTACAGCCCAAACAGATCTGTCGCCCACACAAGATGTTCACAATCTGGTACAATCTTAATGGATGGATGCATCTGAAAGTACAAATTCCCATTCTATCTTATCAGAAGCTACGTTCAAGACTGGAGAGTTCTACAATCTTATCTCTTTCGCCGTACTTTCTGACTTCCTGGACATTGCCTCATCTTTGTTCCCCTTCTGCCCTTAACACCATTCAATCCTCTCTTTGATTTGACATCGGCACCAGCTCAAAACATGGTCAAACGGCTGGAAAAAGATTTATAAACGAATATACGGTATGGTAAGAAAATCTACAACCAACTTGTAATATACCACGACAAGAAATTTACAGTAAATGGACAAGAAGTAACTATGAGAGTTAAGAAGCATACTTGAATGAGTGATGAATAAGTACACTCATGGATAAAATTTAAGGAAGTTTTATATTTTGTTGTCGCAGGTCATCCACAAAGGCAATTTTGTTCACACTTGGTTATCTCGTGTGTCTTCAATAAAGGCCACTGTAATATCTTTCACGGTTATGTAGTTATGTAAGGACAGTATTGAGGGAGGGGGGTCGGTGGAAGGATGGTCTAAACCGTTGGTTTTCGTCCGCTATGACCCGGGTTCGATTCCCGCATTGGGCACTTTTTTTCTGATTTAAAAAAAAATGCTTCAATGGCCCTTGGTTCTTGCAAAATTCCAACCCCACCAGCGAGTGCAAGTAACCTAACAGGGCTCTGGCACATTTGTAAGTGCAAAGTCGAACTGCTTTTACATGTGTAGACATGTGGTGCACTTACAGTAAAAGCAGTCGACTACTTCTACCAACTATGATTATCATGGCCTGTACCACGTGTACTAGGGATAAGCAAAAAAAAGTATTGAGGGGCTTGGCTCATCAATGGTTAATCCTTTCAGAGGTTTATATGTATATCATATATTATAAGGCAATAACGCGCCATATCAGGAATGAAAGAATTAAAGCGCGAATGTTTCTTTTAAACATAAAAACAAATTCTATATCATGTCGTTACTGCGATGAAAAAATATTGGGAAGGCTTGTCTCATCAGTGGTGAACCCTTCCAGCGGTTTGGCCAATTTTAATCCACCAGACCACTTCTTTAGAGCTCTAATACTGTATTGGATAATTCTGCTTATATATGTTACACTGAAAGGTGGAATCTCAGAAATGGTATTTAAGTAAACTATGGACATAAGGTTTTAGGACAGTAGAATTACATATAGATATTTGTATCGAGCAATGCTCTTCCGCAAACAATAAGGACAAGGCCAGTTAAGTATAAATTGAACATGAGGCAATAATGCGTCATCTATATACAAGAAATGAAAGTATAAAAGCACAAATACTTCTTTTATGGCTTGCTCAATGTGTAAAAGAAACATACGGGCTTTTATACATTCATTTCTTATGTATATTATATGTAATTTTACTGTCCCATCTATGCTTATATCCATAGTTTGTTTAAAATTCACAACCCAAATTTCATTCTACAAGTATTAAAATATACAAGTATCAGAGTCATCAATCAATTCTTAATTCTGTCACCGTTTGCTTTTGTGAATGGAATAAATACCCATTTCACATAAGCATCGATGGTTCAGTGGTAAAATGCTCGCCTGCCACGCGGGAGGCCCGGGTTCGATTCCCGGCCGAAGCATTTTTTTTTTTTTTTTACAATTTTTAAAACTCATTTATATATTATACAAGAATGACATCCATGGCGCCAATTTATAATTGTAACGAATAGTATTTGAATAAAAGCATTTAATCGGGAAAAACCGGGCGTTGCCCGGGTCATTCGGCAACTTGGATATAAAAGCAGCTTAATTCAATATTAAAGCTCTAAAAAGCGGCATTGTGACAATTTTTGACAATTAGAACACTTTTATTGACTTCTTAGTCATTATTTATATGAAAAAGATCAAGAGAACTATATACAATCAGCCAGGTGCCCACCGCGATAGTGTCCTCCTCCAGGCGATGACCTCGATGGTCTGACCCAGTCCGACCTGGATGAAGTATCGGTTGATTCTTGATTTCGCCGATGCGAGGATGGCCAGCTCGTCTTCTATCAGACCTATCCCGAAGATCCAGGAGTGGAGGTAAGGGGGCCTTCCTATGATGTTGAAATCCTCCCGGACGAGAGGCCTGATGTGAGGGCAGCTCCAGTACCGATGGGAAAAGCCGCATTGTGGATTAAACTGGCGAAACCGCTGGGAGGGTTCATTACTGATGAGCTAAACCATCCTAAAAAATTTCCATCGCAGTAAGAAAAGTAAAAAGTTTGTTTCATTTGAAGGAAACGTTTCAGTTTTATATAAGTCTTATTTCATGTAGCAACTGTTTATTACGTGATTTGTCGTTTTTTTTTTTTTTTTTTTTTTTTTTTTTACATTTTCGGCGCCTCTGAAATGTTCCGTTTATGTACGTAATTAGAAACAGGATACACTTAAGTTTCACATCAAAGATTTAATTTGGGTTAAACTTACGAAACCTATGTGAAGTTGTTTATGGGGTGCGAGGTAAGAAACATTTAACATGGAAATATACCGGGATAATAAAATAAGCGATTTATGTAAATCAGTAAAAAATTGCATATTTACCGTATCTACATGCTGTTTCTGACATCCAGCTTTACAAGCTTGATACCCTAATATGATAGAGTGAAGATAAGAGAAAGAAGAAGACATGTGCTGTTCCGATAATTTACCTTTTTTGCCAATATTTTGAACATGAATTATCATAGTTTTTTTTAACTCAATTTCCACTCATGGACAAAATTTAAAGAAGTTGTACCTTTTAGCATGTATATCGGGATTCATACAATAACTCTGAAAGATAATACAGTGACCTTTATTGAAGACACACAAGATAACCAAGTGTGTATACCCTCATGGACAAAACTTAAGGAAGTTTTATCTTTGAGCACGTATATCGGGATTCAGATAATAATTCTGAAAGATATTACAGTGACCTTTATTGAAGACACACGAGATAACCAAGTGTGTATACACTCATGGACAAAACTTAAGGAAGTTGTACCTTTTACCATGTATATCGGGATTCAGATAATAACTCTGAAAGATATTACAGTGACCTTTATTGAAGACACACTAAATAACCAATATACACTCATTGACAAAACTTAAGGAAGTTGTACCTTTTAACATGTATATCAGGATTCAAACAATAACTCTGAAAGATATTACAGTGACATTTATTGAAGACACACGAGATAACCAATATACACTTATGGACAAAACTTAAAGAAGTTGTACATTTTACCATGTATATCGGGATTCAGACAATAACTCTGAAAGATATTACACTGACCTTTATTGAAGACACACGAGATAACGAAGTGTAAACAAAATTGCTTCTGTCTCCTTTACAAGAAAATATAGACGACCAGCGCGATATTAAAGACATTCTACTCTCTTAAGTTTTGTCCATGAGTGTATTTCAACGTGTGTTCCTGCTGATTGAATGGCCAATCAGACTCTCCCTTAAAATCCACAAATCTGACAACAGGTTTCTGGCTTTGACAGCTTGTCATTAAGGATTAGTTTCAACCCCCGTTTTCTTTCAGCACGTCTTCATGGCAAGGGGGTCGGTGGAAGGATGGTCTAAACCGTTGGTTTTCGACCACTACGACCCGGGTTCAATTCCCGCATTGGGCACTTTTTTTATGATAAAAAAAATGCTCCAATGGCCCCCAATTCTTGCAAAAGTCCAACCCAACCAGCGAGTGTAAGTAACCAAACAGGGCTCTGGCACATTTGTAAGTGCAAAGTCGAACTGCTTTTCACATGTGTAGACATGTGGTTTACTTACAGTAAAAGCAGTCGCCTACTTCTACCCACCATAATTATCATGGCCTGTACCACTTGTACTAGGGATAAGCAAAAAAAAAAAAAAACGTCTTCGTGGCACTTGAGGAATGTAGGATCTCTTCTTCCTAGCAAGGATTCAAATATGATATCCCAAAAAACCTCCTCTTACAGACAATCTTTCAAAACTGGGGATTTCAACCATAACAATCTATCAACATTTCAAATATATATATTTTTTTCTCATCCCTTGTACACCTGGTACAGACCATGATAATCATGGTGGGTAGAAGTAGACGGCTGCATTTACTGTAAGTGCACCACATGTCTACATATGTAAAAAGCAGTTCGACTTTGCACTTACAAATATGCTAGAAACCCGTTTGGTTACTTGCACTCCCTGGTTTAGTTGAACTTTTGCTAGAATCGGGGGCCATTGGAGCATTTTTTTTTTTAATCAGAAAAAGTGCCCAATGTAGTAATCGAACCCGGGTCGTAGCGGTCGAAAACCAACGGTTTAGACCATCATTCCACCGACCCCTCGATTATTTTTACTTTTGGTATCGATCAATTCCATAAATGTCGTTTTTCCATCTAACGTCCTTCGTCAACGGGAATCAACACACTTCAATCAGTTTCACTCCCCTTCCCGTCAAGTAAGAATTCAACATTTATAGAATCGATACAACTTTCACTTGTCATCAGAGAAATCACGATCCTAATTCCTAGTTTTCCTCCTTTTTCAGATTCTATAAATAAGATTTATCCAAATCAGACATTTCAGCAACGCGTTCATGAGTATGTTCTCAAGTGTTCAGATTTTTCCTAGCATCGTATAGATTTTCAACCAGATATATCTTTCGACATTTCAAATATTTTTACTTTTGGCTTCGATCAATTCCATAAATGTCGTTTTTCCATCTAGCTGTCTTTGTCAACAGGTATCAACACTTCAATCAAAGAGTGACTCCCCTTCCCTTCAAGTAAGGATTCAACATTTATAGAATCAATTCAACTTTCACTTTCATCAGAGAAGTTACGATCCTAATTCCGAGTTTGCCTCCTTTTTCAGATTCTCTAAAGATGATTTATCCAAATCAGCTATTTCAGCAACGCGTTCTTGAGTCTGTTCTCGAGTTTTCAGCATTTACCTAGCATCGTATGGATTTTCAACCAGATGTATCTTTCGATATTTCAAATATTTTTACTATTGGCATCAAACAATTCCATATTTGTTATTTTTCCATCTAGAGGCCTTCGTCAATGGAAATCAACTCTTCAATCAGTGTCACTCCCCTTCTTTTCAAGTACGAATTCAATATTTCAACTTTCACTTGTCAACAGAGAAGTTACGATCTAAGGTTTCCTCCTTTTTCAGATTCTCTAAAGATGATTTATCCAAATCAGCTATTTCAGCAACGCGTTCTTGAGTCTGTTCTCAAGTGTTCAGCTTTTTCCTGGCATCGTATGGACTTTCAGCCAGATATATCTTTCGACATTTCAAATATTTTTACTTTTGGCTTCGATCAATTCTATAAATGTCATTTTTCCATCTAGAGGCCTTCGTCAACGGTAATCGTCACTTCAATCAGTTTCACTCCCCTTCCCGTCAAGGGATTCAACATTTATAGAATTATTCCAACTTTCACTTGTCATCAGAGAAGTTACGATCTGAGGTTTCCTCCTTTTTCAGATTCTATAAAGAGGATTTATCCAAATCAGTCATTTCAGCAACGCGTTCTTGAGTCTGTTCTCAAGTTTTCAGATTTTTCCTGGCATCGTATAGATTTTCAACCAGATATATCTTACGATATTTCAAATATTTTTACTATTGGCTTCGATAAATTCAATATTTGACATTTTGCCATCTAGCTGCCTTCGTTAACAGGAATCAACACTTCAATCATTGTCACTCACTTTCCTTCAAGTAAGGATTCAACATTTATAGAATCAAACCAACTTTCACTTGTCATCAGAAAAGTTACGATCTGAGTTTTCCTCCTTTTTCAACGCTCTAAAGATGATTTATCCAAATCAGCTATTTCAGAAACGCGTTCTTGAGTTTGTTCTCGAGTTTTAAGTTTTTTACCTGGCATCGTATGGATTTTCAACCAGATGTATCTTTCGATATTTCAAATATTTTTACTATTGGCTTCGATAAATTCCATAAATGTCATTTTGCCATATAGAGGCCTTAGTCAATGGTAATCGTCACTTCAATCAATTTCACTCACTTTCCTTTCAAGTAAGAATTCAATATTTCAACTTTCACTTGTCAACAGAGAAGTTACGATCTGAGGTTTCCACCTTTTTCAGATTCTCTAAAGAGGATTTATCCAAATCAGCTATTTCAGCAACCCGTTCTTGAGTCTCTTCTCAAGTGTTCAGCTTTTTCCTGGCATCGTAGAGTAGAGCGATACAGAAATTTCACAACTCTAGTAACGTATAATTACATAGCTTGTTCATCTAACAGAAACATGTGTCCTTGTATATGATGGAAAAATCTCTCCCACAGCGAATACCAATGAGACTGTTTGTTCCGAGGTATCATTATACGAATTTTTTAAAGAAAATAAAATTTGCTGAAGGAAAAGTTTCTCTTTTTTTAACTCTTCCCACAACGAATTTTCTTCATATTATAATTTTACCAAATGGGGATTATTAACAACTTTTTAAAAAATTCAGCCATAGTGGTCGTTCAGCTTGTGTTCTAGAAAAGTGAAATGTAAAGAACATTTTCCTGATTTACTACGAAATCTCTGAAATTGAATCTTAGAATCTTAGTTATTAACTCTTTCCGCATTTCAATAGGAAGTCAATCAGATCTTCGTTTTAATGGGATATTCAATCAAAATAATCTTTCAACTGCAAATTTAACTTTAAATGGGACATTTAACAAAATTTCAAAACTTTTTATGAGATATTTGGCTATATTCAACAGGGTATTCCAATTTATTTATCTCTTTCAACAGGATAACTTTACATAAATTTATCTCTCAGCTATATGTGCAACTATCTTCGTCTCTCAACTGGATATGCAACTAGATTTATCTTTCACAACAAGATATGAAACTATATTCTTCAATCAACTGGGTATGTAACTATGTTTTCTCTCAAATCTTGTTATGCAACAAAATTCTTCTCTATTGATATTTATCCAAATTCTCTTTGTCTCAACTCTGGGTGTGCAACTTTATTATTCTCTTATCCATATATGCAACACCATGTTCTTCTCTTAACTCTAGACATGCAACCAAATTCTTCTCTCTTTATATTTAACCAAATTCTCTTTGTCTCAACTCTGGGTGTATGCAACTTTATTATTCTCTTATAAATATATGCAACACCATGTTTCTATCTTAACTCTAGACATGCAACCAAATTCTTGTCTCTTGATATTTAACCATATTCTTGTCTCAACTCTGAGTATGCAACTATATTATTCTCTTAACAATATATTCAACACCATGTTTCTATCTTAACTCTAGACATGCAACCAAATGCGTCTCTCTTGATATTTAACCAAATTCTTGTATCAACTCTGAGTATGCGACTATATTATTCTCAAGATATGCAACACTATATCCATTTCTTAACTGTAAATATGCAACCATGTTCTTCACTGAAGTGGGTAAAGTTTTCAACTAGCAATAATCGCGCCTCGGAAGATCCTCATTGGCTACGATATCGCCTCTGCGCAAAGCTTCACTGAAGTGACTATTCAACCATATTTTTCTCAAAACTGGATATGAAACCATGTTCTTAACTCTGGAGATGTAACCATATTCATTTCTCAACTAGAAATATGCAACCATGTTCTTCACTGAAATGGATATGTAACCATATTCATCTCTCAACTGGAAATACAACCATGTTCTTAATTATGGATATGTTACGATATTCATCTCTCAATGGATATGCAACCATGTTCTTAACTCTGGATATGCAACCATGTTCTTAACTCTGGATATGCAACCATGTTCTTCACTGAAGTGGTTATTCAACCATATTTTTCTCTTAACTGGAAATATACAACCATGTTCTTAACTCTGGATATGTCGCCATATTCATCTCTCAAATGGATATGCAACCATGTTCCTCACTGAAGTGGTTATTCAACCATGTTCTTAATTATGGATATGTTACGATATTCATCTCTCAATGGATATGCAACCATGTTCTTAACTCTGGATATGCAACCATGTTCTTCACTGAAGTGGTTATTCAACCATGTTCTTAACTCTGGATATGTTACGATATTCATCTCTCAATGGATATGCAACCATGTTCTTAACTGTGGATATGTAACCATATTCATCTCTCAATGGATATGCAACCATGTTCTTAACTCTGGATATGCAACCATGTTCTTAACTATGGATATGTAACCATATTCATCTCTCAATGGATATGCAACCATGTTCTTAACTCTGGATATGCAACCATGTTCTTAACTGTGGATATGTAACCATATTCATCTCTCAATGGATATGCAACCATGTTCTTAACTCTGGATATGCAACCATGTTCTTAACTATGGATATGTAACCATATTCATCTCTCAATGGATATGCAACCATGTTCTTAACTCTGGATATGCAACCATGTTCTTAACTATGGATATGTAACCATATTCATCTCTCAATAGATATGCAACCATGTTCTTAACTCTGGATATGCAACCATGTTCTTAACTATGGATATGTAACCATATTCATCTCTCAATAGATATGCAACCATGTTCTTAACTATGGATATGTAACCATATTCATCTCTCAATAGATATGCAACCATGTTCTTAACTCTGGATATGCAACCATGTTCTTAACTATGGATATGTAACCATATTCATCTCTCAATAGATATGCAACCATGTTCTTAACTATGGATATGCAATCATGTTCTTAACTATGGATATGTAACCATATTCATCTCTCAGTAGATGCCACGAAGTTCATCTCTCAATAAGGGAAAGGTAATCAATCCTGGCAACTATACCATAATCAATGGACCATATTCCAACCGAGCAGCCATATTCCACAACCACTGTACAGGGTGAAGGGTGCACCCAAGATGTCCTCCACACCCGGACGAATCCTGCCGACCTTTCCTCCACCATTTCTCAATTTTTTCAGCCAGGACCCGCTCCAGCGGCTTCAGATCTTATCCTCCCCACCACTAATTGACGTCCGAACGGCAGCGTTAATTGCAGCATTCTGGGGCACCCGCTGGACTCTGGTATATCCAATCCTACCAGGATTGTCTTGAAGCTTTCTCTTAGAGCCTTGTAATCCATACAGAATTTGAATAGCGTCTGTTGTCTACTGAAGTTTTAAAATTTAATTTTGAAGAATTAAAGGTTGTGATACCTCTTTCAGAATCTTACCTGGTACATCAGGAAAATTATCTTGAAAAGTACTTTGACACTCATCAATTCTATGTAAGCACAATACATGATACTCCAAGAAAATATTTTAATCTTTATTCCGATAGATGGCGTAAGCAATTAGATAATTTTAGTTTCACGATAAGAAGATGCCTTATTCTTAATGTATTTTTGTGTTACTTATCCCAAGTATACGTAGTACTGACCATGATAATCATAAATTTTTAGAGCAACCAGAACCTAAAAAAAACGATCTATTGAATTTCTTCTAAGATATCTAAGGTATTGTGATGGTATCTTCCTGTTTATGCTATTATATTCATTAGAAATGATTCTAAAAGTAACCGTTGATATTTGTTCTCAATATTTTCATAATTCTAATCTAATACAGACGATATAGATGCGATGTACTGTAGATATGTAGATATGTAGGAAGAAGGATGTTCAAGTGAGACGAACAACATCTCACTGTTTATTGTTATCCATTAATGCGAAGTTTCAGAGCGGATCGACATGGAAAATCATTGAGCTGCTTGATCTGGTATCATCAGCGTCTTTTTGTCTTCGTGTGAGCTAATGATGGTAGAAATGTCTATCTTTTGTTCCGGCTGTCTTCTTTACCTGTATTCTTCCTTTCTTTTCTTTCTATGTAATCTTTTATATACTTATGACACACGACATGGTAAAAAATTGACACATTTTATGCTCTAATAATCTTTTTTATCTGTAATTATTACATTAGCTTTTTGTAAAAACTGTATTTCTTTCAAAAAACAAATCTAATATTAATTATAATTGAAGTAATTGGTATTATAAAGGGCTTAGTTCAATATATTTAAAATATCTTTCTTTTCAAATATAGATAAATTTATAGATAATATTATATAGATAATATTTCCAGGCAAGATACCAAATCCCTCATTTTTCAACATATGCAGAGCACAGGCCACACTTTCAACATCAAAAACCCCACCATACATTACAGGCATATACATATCTTACACCAAACTGAACAGTATCAATAGAAAAATAGAGCTTCCAGAAGCTTATCATCCTCTTCTGTCCGTTATTTAATTAAGATTAACATATTTAATTAAGATTATCATATATAAATAGTTTATAATAAATATAAATTTAACATATTTAATTAAAATTAACATATATAGATAGTTTAAAAACTTTCCTTTTTTGTATATATATATTCCTTCCTACCATTTGCATCATAGTTCTTATCAGTCGCGCTCGCCTGTTGAAGGGTTTTTACCCGAAAGCTTGCACCTATGCATCAATAAAAGAAACTCGTCTTCCTTCACCATGTTTTTCGTCTAATATCTTACTTTTCTTTCAAAATTTTGTTTATCTTTGAAGTGCAAGTGTCCCTAGGGGAACATAGCGCTCTACGTCGAAATAAAGAATGACAGTGATGAATTCTCCCAGCGGTTTCGGTAGTTTTATATTTATTCCGATAGATGGCAGTAATTATCTTTCAAAATGCTGTTACACAATCAGGAGATACAGTAAACAAACCAATATTTTCGATTACTTGTTAATTTTCTTCGAACATAACTCCGTCTTATCTAAATACACTCTATAAAAAAAAATAACTCGACGAATCAAGAAAGAGTTGTCCAATTGATATGAAAATACGTATAAATAAATACAAAGATAGGTAAATGCAATGTACTTTAATATACTAAATGCAGAACAAAATAAATACAAAGACAAATAAATGAAATGTACTTTAGTATTCTAAATACAGAACAAAATAAATACAAAGACAAATAAATGAAATGTACTTTAGTATTCTAAATACAGAACAAAATAAATACAAAGATAGGTAAATGCAATGTACTTTAATATTCCAAATACAGAAAAAAATAAATACAAAGACAGGTATGGGAAATGTACTTTAATATACCAAATACAGAACAAAATACAAAGACAGGTATGGGAAATGTAGTTTAATATTCTAAATACAGAACAAAATAAATACAAAGTAAATACAATGTACTTTAGTATACCAAATACAGAACTAAAATAGAAGCAAGGATGTAAAATTGTGTGAAGAAACGAAGGTTTTACAAATCCGACAAAGGCTCTCCCTCGTTAAGCTACCCTGCCATAACTCCCATAGAAATATAGGTCCCCATTGTTTATCCACCTCTCATTAAGACACTCATTAGAATGTTGTGGATGACTCAAGAAACACCATTAGAGTACTGCATGGAGGTATGGGATTTCAACTGGAACCATGAGGATCATGGTGGAGATACCATAGGTTTCTGTAACTATATTAATCTAATATATTCACACACACAAAAACCTTTATTAAGACACACAGGTCTTACAGAGGATTCTCTTTGGGGTTACAAGACGGAGAAACCTATGAAAGTGGGAAATATACAAAGGGGTAAAAATGGAGAAAGATTATATACACATGATAAATATATACAGATTATTATTTGAATGATACTATGGAAAATAAGAATATGGACTTGGACCAAATAATTAACAAGAATCAATTTCTGGTTTTGTTGTTCCATGGAAAAGGGGAAGTGCCATTGCCCCGTTAGTCAGCCATATTTCAGAGTTCCCTGTTCACGGTTACCGTAGCGGCTCGGGGCTTACGACACCGTACTTCACCCTACAGGGCAGTCCCTTACTTGTGCTGCTTCTCCCGCCCGCCACGTAGAAGAGAACTTCTGGGCAGGATCAACAAGAATGGAAAGCCTTTTAAGACTTTTCTTTTAGGATTCGTCGATTTTCGACAGCTACGACCCAGGATCGATTCCCGCATTGGGTACTTTTTTTTCTGTATAATAAAAAATTGCTTCAATTGGCCCTCGATTCTTGAAAAAGTCGAACATTCCATAATTGAGTGTAACTAACAAAACGGAGCTCAAGAACTCTGGTAAATGCAATTCGAACTGCTTTCTATGTATGTATTCATCACTTATAGTAAAAGCAGTCGCTAACTACTCACCATGATTTTCACAAAGCAATAACGCGCCATCTATACATATAAAATTAAAGGATTTAAAAGCACGAATGTTTCTTTTATACATAATACAAACTTCTACTGTCCTTACTGCGATGAAAAAAATATATATTGGGAGTGCTTGGCTCATCAGTGGTGAACCCTTCCAGCGGTTTCGCCAATTTAATCCACCAGACCGCTTCTAAGAGCTCTAATACTGTATTGGATCATTCTGCTTATATACGCATCACTGAAGAATGGAATTTCAAAAATGGTTTTCAAGAAAACTATGGACATAAGCTAATAGTAAAATAGAATTACATTCACCATGATTATCATGGCTTGTACCACGTGTACTTGGGATAAGTTTATTTCGTTTTACTTTGACTTATCTCGGAATCCAAGAAGGATTTAAAGAAGCGCAAACAATGACAGGAAGTTTCAATATGCAAATATAATTATAAATTATTTGCATCAACCATTCTTAAATACTTTATTTACAATATTTCAATGACACTCTATCTCCATTTTCAAGGAAATATTTGCCTACTGTTTACTTTTATGCAAATTCTGATTGATTTGATGTTTTAAAAGTGTGGAACTTCTCGATACTCCAAACAACAGAATACAGACGCTTCTAAAATATATGATCATTCGAAATTTGCATAAAAGTTTTTTTTTTCTTTTTGCTTATCCCTAGTACACGTGGTACAGGCCATGATACTCATGGTAGGTAGAAGTAGGCGACTGCTGTTACTGTAAGTGCACCACATGTCTACACATGTGAAAAGCAGTAAACATAAAAGTAAACATTTGTAATTATTTTAGAATTATTCTATGATCACTCTTCTAGGAGCATTCTTCTATTAGAAAAGTTCACCAAACAATCTCTTATTTTTTTCATTTTATTAATCAACCAGGCGCTATATAGAAATATTTGCGCCTATTATTACAGAAGAAACAAACAAAACAACAAACAAATTAGAACTTAGAATTAAATATATTTACAAATTTGCATGTATTATATATTCGACAGAGTTCATAAAATTTATATAGACAAAGTGGCTGATGTTAAGAGAGTTAGATCATTTAGATCAAGGAACAATCGATGTCTCACTTCTGTGAAGTTCAGACAGTCATAGATAAGGTGAAGAGCAGTTTGTTCAGTTTCTCCGCAGGAACAATTTGGTGTTTCTGATAGATCTCTTTTATTGATACAATATAAGCTAATTATTCTTTACGAAATTTGGTTATCACGAAATCAAATATTCCCAACGTTATTAAAAATTATTTTTGTGATCGAAGGTGGAAACCTAAGTGTATTGCCTTTCTCATGTTAGAATTTTGTTACCTTTCACGTAGAGAATTTCCTTGTAAACTTCCTTCTAAGAAATTTACCTAGGTCTCACGTTACTTTCCTGTGTGTCGTCTTTTTATTTCACAGGATCAAAATTTCCTGCTTCGTGTTTGGCACCTTGAAAAAAGATAACAGTGGGACACACCAAATCATCTGGTATTAATTTGTAAAGGTTAGTGAGTCTATAGTTCTAATTGTTTATAAAAAAATGAAATATCCAGGGTTAAGTTTCTTAAAGATGATGGGATGAAGTTTTCTATTTCTCATAGTTTGTTGAATTTTAAATGATGTCTCCATTTCATTTGTTGTAATGACTTCTTTATTAACATTTTCTGATAATATTCCATGTTTTCCGGCGTGATTTAACTCTTACAAACAACATTCATGTTTGTATCTTACCTGAAGTGTTCGTTCCTTTCACTTTCTGCTATAGTCTAGGACATTGCCATTCTGTAGTCCAAGTTGGTTAAGAAGGATCTACCACAGATATAATGGTTTCTCTATCTCGCCCAATGTTATGTATTTGTTCCTTCCACTTGCTGCTATAGTCTAGGACATTGCCATTCTGTAGGCCAGCTTGGTTGAGATGGATCTACCACAGATATAACGGCATTTTCTATCTTACCCAATGTTAGGTGTTTGTTCCTTCCACTTGTTGCTATAGTCTAGGACATTGCCATTCTGTAGGCCAGCTTGGTTGAGATGAATCTACCACAGATATAACGGTATTTTATATCTCACCCAATGTTAGGTGTTTGTTCCTTCCACTTGCTGCTATAGTCTAGGACATTGCCATTCTGTAGGCCAGATTGGTTGAGAAGAATCTACCACAGATATAACGGTATTTTATATCTCACCCAATGTTAGGTGTTTGTTCCTTTCACTTGCTGCTATAGTCTAGGACATTGCCATTCTGTAGTCCAAGTTGGTTAAGAAGGATCTACCACAGATATAACGGTATTTTCTATCTCACCCAATGTTAGGTGTTTGTTCCTTTCACTTGCTGCTATAGTCTAGGACATTGCCATTCTGTAGGCCAGCTTGGTTGAGAATGATCTACCACAGATATAACGGTATTTTCTATCTCACCCAAAGTTAGGTGTTTGTTCCTTTCACTTGCTGCTATAGTCTAGGACATTGCCATTCTGTAGGCCAGCTTGGTTGAGAAGAATATACCACAGATATAATGGTATTTTATATATAAAATGAAAGAATTTAAAAGCACGAATGTTTCTTTTATACATAATACAAACTTCTACTACCCTTACCCCGATGAAAAAATAGGTATTGGGAGGGCTTGGCTCATCAGTGGTGAACCCTCCTAACGGTTTCGCCAATTTAAACCACCAGACCGCTTCTCAGAACTCTAATACTGTATTGGACGATTCTGCTTATATACGCAGCACTGAAGGATGGAATCTCAGAAATGGGTTTCAAGAAAACTATGGACATAAGCTTATAGGACAGTAGAATTACATTCAAATATTATATCTCACCCAACACACATTCAAGGTTAGATTATCGTCTATTGCATTTTAAATTCAAAATGACTTCTATGGAAACACTATTTGTTTCAAAATGGCCATTATATAAAAACATAGATTGTAATCTATCTCCAAATGTTATGATTACTGGACAATTATTTGCACAATGAAATTTAGAGGAAAATTGAGAAAGTTTTAATGACCTTTAGGAAGATTGTTGTAATTGTGAGAATGTAGTACACAATAGAGCTATGTGTGTTTTGTAACAGTTGTTGTATTCTTACTATCCTTTGTTGTTTGATATCTTTGGGAACAAACGATCATTTCTTTGTACTTTTTAGAATTCTTCCAAGTCATTTTATTGATATAAAATACCGTAAACTCTCCTATAACGCGATTAATGTGTTCCGTGTTGTATGAAATCGCGTTATAGGAATTCGCGTTGTACGAAATAAAATTTGTACAACGCGAATGTTGTTAGGGTAAATTGTTTTATTTTATAACGCGTTATACGAAAATTCGCGTTGTATAAATAAATTTATCGCAATTTTTTTTTATCGCGTTGTAAAAATTCGCGTTATAGGAGAGGCTACTGTAGTACTATTTATAGTATGATGCACTAACGCGCCATCTGTTATCAAAATTCGAAACTATTTAAAAGGCGTAAGATTCTTTTTGATATTAAACAATTCTACTGCCCTTACTGCAATGGAAAAATTAAAGGGAGGGCCTGGCTCATCAGTGGCAAATCTACTGTCCTCAAAGCTTATGTCCATAGATCTTCTAAAATACCCATTCCAAGAGTCTACCAACAGTATCACTATAAAAGGAAGTTCCAAAAATGCAATATAACAGCAGTATGGTAGATTAAACTGGCGAAACCGCTGGGAGGGTTCACCACTGATGAGCCAGGCCCTCCCTTTAATTTTTCCATTGCAGTAAGGGCAGTAGAATTGTTTAATATCAAAAAGAATCTTACGCCTTTTAAAAAACTATTTATAGTATTCATTCAATAAATTCAACAAGCAATCTAGAGCTGAGTTCCTTGTATACTTTTATATCTCTTGCTTTCGTGCCAACATACTCTTCAACAGGAAAACTAGATTTAGTTTGTTTTAACCTTTCTCTATGTATTTTAATAATATTTATACACCAATACCTCGCTTTGCGTCGTTTCGTTTTGCGTTTTTTTTCGAAGTTGCGTCGCTGCTTAATTTTTACTGATTTTCACTGTGCGTCGTTAGATTTTCGAAGTTGCGTTGTTTTGGATTCGAGTCTTTAATTTTTAATTTTTTTATTTTTTTTCTCTAAAATATGGCAACACCTTTGTTTTTGATTGCGCCATGCCATCAAAATTTTATTTTCACTTTGCGTCGTTTCAATTTGCGTCGTGTTTTTTTTTTTTTTTTTGGAACGTAACCCCGACGCAAAGCGAGGTATGGGTGTATTAATAAAGCTGCACATTAATGTAAAATTGGAATTTCCCTACAACAATGATAAACCTCATCTTTTTTTCTTTATCAATTTCAGGGGTTTTTCGGAGGAAAAAAATCCCATTTTCAGTTATGTACAATTTAGTATTGGGATGAAATAAATGTTTTGAAGAGAGTTTTCATTTGACCAATAGTATACCCTCTTGGAGGATTCACCACTGATGAGCCAGGCCCTCCCATTAATTTTTCTATTGCAGTAAGTTCAGTAGAAATTGTTTAATTTAAAAAGAATCATACGCGTCTATAATAGTTTCGAATTTTAACAATTACTTTATACATAATACAAAGACATGATACATAACGGTGAATAATATTGGTATTTCAATTTTTTGACAAGTATTTACGAAGTTTTGTGACAATTTTGTATATACATACTATCGTTTGATTCTTGGCGACAGTTTTTCCCTTTTCAAAAAGGTCCTGAAGGAAATATCATTTTTTGTTGAGGACATATTTCTTGTAATTATCATCCAATTAGCGCTAACTAGTTACCACCATAGTTTTCCTTATAATTAGGTTAGGTTAGGTTAGGCTTACGTATAAAATTAATCTAAATGAATAATCATAAATAAATATTTGTGCATATCTTTCCCTATTCTCTCATCCAGGTACCCACTATGGGAGAAATAACTATGTCTATATGAATAAACACACATCCATCATTTATATTATTTCTTGTTTATGCATATATACTCATGGACAAAACGTATGGAAATGGAAAATCTTTGATGTCACCTGTCGTCTGTTTATTTTAAGGAGACAGAGACAATTTTGTTCACATTTGGTTATCTCGTATGTCTTCAATAAAGGTCACTGTAATATCTTTCAGAGTTATTGTCTGAATACCGATATACATGCTAAAAGGTACAACTTCATTAAGTTTTGTCCATGAGTATATATTGGTTATCTCGTGTGTCTTCAATAAAGGTCACTGTAATATCTTTCAGAGTTATTGTCTGAATCTCGATATACATGCTAAAAGGTACAACTTCCTTAAGTTTTGTCCATGAGTTCACACTTGGTTATCTCGTGTGTCTTCAATAAAGGTCACTGTAATATCTTTCAGAGTTATTGTCCGAATCCTGATATACATGCTGAATGGTACAACTTCCTTAAGTTTTGTCCATGAGTTCACACTTGGTTATCTCGTGTGTCTTCAATAAAGGTCACTGTAATATCTTTCAGAGTTATTGTCCGAATCCTGATATACATGCTGAATGGTACAACTTCCTTAAGTTTTGTCCATGAGTTCACACTTGGTTATCTCGTGTGTCTTCAATAAAGGTCACTGTAATATCTTTCAGAGTTATTGTCCGAATCCTGATATACATGCTGAATGGTACAACTTCCTTAAGTTTTGTCCATGAGTTCACACTTGGTTATCTCGTGTGTCTTCAATAAAGGTCACTGTAATATCTTTCAGAGTTATTGTCCGAATCCTGATATACATGCTGAATGGTACAACTTCCTTAAGTTTTGTCCATGAGTTCACACTTGGTTATCTCGTGTGTCTTCAATAAAGGTCACTGTAATATCTTTCAGAGTTATTGTCCGAATCCTGATATACATGCTGAATGGTACAACTTCCTTAAGTGTTATCCATCAATGTATATTGGTAAGCTCCCAAACTTGTGTATGCATGCAAATATCCAAGACGGATATCGCGTGCTTTGTAAATGATAATAAATAAAAAAATGTATATTGGTAGGGCTTGGCTTATCATTAGTAAAAACCTCTCAACCATTTCCCCCATTAAATCTTCAAGTACATTCTAATATTGTATATTGGCCTGTATTTGTAAATCATGTACTGGTGAGGAAGTTTTGGTAAATGTGTTTAAGGAACTATGGAGACATAAGCTCTCTCTCTCTCTCTCTCTCTCTTGAGTACATTAGAATTTATACAAATGTAAACATCTAAAGAGGCAAGGGTCGCCTCTCCCGTCAAAACCAGACGCCATCTATTGACCGTCGCCGCAAACTAGCGGCCTCGGGTCGGTGACAAAGCCAGTTGCGGCGACTGTCAATAGATGGCGTCTGGTTTTGACGTCTATTTTGACGGGAGAGGGGACCCTTGTCTCTTTAGATCAATATCCTCCCGGCAAAATTTCCATCTATAAATGTAAACATGTATAGGAAATTTAGAAATAGCTCTTTCGCAAACATATCATAAATAAGGTAGCACAGGATAATTTTAGATGGAAAAATTAGGGGTAAAACCTTTTTTTTTTTTTTTTAATGATTGAAACTTCAATATATCCTGGAAGTCTGGAGACATTACACGTTATCATTCTGATCTTGTAAATTGGAAATGGAATTCACCGGGAAATTCTTTCTACTTGGGAGATAGATGTTGCCTGCCGGCATTCATAATTCTTTAAAAATAGACACTTCGGTCAGTTAGAGTTTTATTTTCTTCATTTTTTTATATGATACTAGACGGGTGACCCGGGCTACGCCCCGGGATTGACCCGTGTGCATATCTACCCGAGTGATATATATTTAGATAAGATTTTTTTTTTATAATTGTTTGTTATTAGCATTATCTATTTGTTTGCATCAGTATAATTTAATCTAATCTTTGATAGAGGGCGCTGTTCGTGAGCTAAATAGAATAATTTGAATATATAGTTTTAATAATTGATTTATATATTTTTTTAAAATAGCCTATCGTCTTCCCCGTATTTTTTTTTATCTATGTATGGAAATTTTGGTTTGAATTAGTGAACTACTGCGAATTTGTATACCGGACATACAAACAAACATACAAACATTGATTTATATATATATAGATGTTAGCGCGCCATCTATCATGAAAATTCGAAACTATTATAGACACGTATGATTCTTTTAAATATTAAACAATATCTACTGCCCTTACTGCAATGGAATAATTAATGGGATGGTCTGGCTCATCAGTGGTGAACCCTCTCAGCGGTTTCGCCAGTTTAATCTACCATACCGCTGTTTTATTGCATTTTTCGGTTTTCCTTTTATATTGATACTGATGTTAGACTCTTGGAATGGGTATTTTAGATAAACTATGGACTTAAGCTTTGAGAACAGTTTAATTTTTTAAAAGAATCATACGCGTTTATAATAGTTTCAATTGTTGTTGTTGTTCTTGAAACGTTGAAAAATAAAACTTTAATCTACCGAAGTGTCTATTTTTTTAAGAAATATTCTTTGAAGTTTATTTTTTCTACTTCTTCATTTTGCTGTTCTATAATAGCTTGCTGTTCTAATAAAAGTATCTCTTCCATTATTTTTACATTCTTCTCTTTTGATGCATCGCTTAGCTACTTTTTCGCTTTACGGCCTTCCGCTTAACGACAATTTCGTATATTTACGATGAACACTTTTACATTTTACTTTCTTTTGAAAAAATTGACACTTCATTAAAGTTTTTTATTTTCTGAGGTTGCAAGAAGGAGTTCTCAGAACAATTTTTAACACCTTGCCAAATGTTTTATTTATTTCTCCTGACGAAGACAAAGAATTTTTGTTGAAACATTGAGAAAATAAAACTTTAACTGGCCGAAGTGTCTATTTTTTTACAGAAATATGAATGCCAGCTAGGCAGCCCTTATTTTTACATTTTGAACAATTGACAATTAAAATAATTTTATTGACATCTTGTCAATACATGCAAAGTGCACAGTCTGCACTATTTGAAAAAAAAAAAGATAATATGGATTATATACACTATGTACAATGAATATGGCCTCTATCACCGCTGCAGAGTTTGGTGGAGAATCACCAGTGGGTCTCCAGCGACACCACGTATTTCGCGATCTACGAAGAATACATTTCAGATTCAGAATTTACATTTTAGATTAGAGGCTAAACAAAATTTTGTATAAAACATGGATTCTTTTTATTACAAACGATGAAAAATAATATTTTGTATGATTCTGTTGCCACCACTTTATGCTCCTGAGGGTGATGTGGACATAGAAAAGTTACTCATCCGATTGAAGGATCGAGAATTCCTGCACTCCATATATAACAAGAATAATGTGGTCAGAATGGATATCATACTCGCGGTCTATTACGAAGAAGAAACGGAGCACCTCCTCGGGCGTGAGCCTGAAGACAAGATTCTTCTCGACAAATTCTTCGACATTATCATCAAACATGTTCCGAACATGAACTCCCCAAATGGCAGGGATCTGTGTAGATTCAAGGCGGCTTTAAGCACCTGATCCGGACGTGCCCTCGGAGAGGGCTACGTCGATTGTATATATCTCTCTTCATTCCTACCATTATTATTACCTTATAACTCCCTTTGAGTGTAAAGATTGACGAGATGTCAATAAAGTTTTTAATTATCAATTGTCACACTATGCTAAACTTCGATAAAGAGCATGCGTACTTATTCCATATCAAAAACATTACAAATTAGTTTTGTGAAATTAAAACAAGTGAATATTAATTCACACATTGATAAAACATTAATTCTGAGTATTTATTTCTTTACATTTCAAGCTTTCGGCTATTTAACAAACCTTCTACAAGAATAAAACTAAAGAATGAATTTTGAATAATTCTAATTTTGAAGACAGGTAAATTAAAGAGAAATATATTTAGTTAGAAACAATCCAGCCTTATTTTCGTAAGAAGAGGAAGTGTATTTAACAAGGAATACCTTTATACATGAAGGGAACTTAGACATTTTTGGAATATACCAGTCCCCCCCATATACTTGTTCCTGTGACCCTTGGGTGACTTGTACGACAACAAAAACATCTTATTCTTTCTTATCTCCACTCAATCATATTAGGGTATCAAGTTGTAGAGCTTGTTGATGGTGTCTGTGCTGGGGATGAGTCTCTTCTTCTTTTTTTATCTCCACTCAATCATATTATGGTATCAAGTTGTGACCTTTGATGGTGTCTGTTTGACAACAATCATGATTGGGTGAAGTAGAATGCGTATATCTTTGTCATTAAGACTGGGAGCACTACTCAGTAGCAGGCAGTACAAACGTAGCTGTTGAAAACAGGTATGTAAATATGTGTTTGCATATAACCGGTTAATCCATCTAGATTCATTCATTAGTTTCTTATTCTGTAGAAGGCTCGTTAATATCTGAAAGCTTGAAACGTAAAACATATAAGATACACACACACAAAAGCCTTTATTAAGACACACTGGTCTTATAGAGGATTCTCCCCGAGATTACAAGAGAGATAGGCCTGTGAAAGTGGGGAATATACAGAAGAAGAAAAATAAAGATTTTGTAAGTATGATATATACATACACAAACATATATACAACATAACAACAAAAGCCCCCATTAAGACCCAAAGTCTTACAAAAGACTCGACTGCAGGATCCAAGAAGCAAAGTAAGAAAGAGATAAAGAAGTGAACAACAAAAAAAAAAAAAAACAAATAATATACAGTGGTACCTCGACATACGAGCGCCCCGACATACGAGTTTTTCGAGATACGAGCCGACGAGCAAGTGATTTTTTGCTTTTAGTTACGAGCGAAATTCGAGATACGAGTTCGGTTCGGTAGTAACACGCAGTCGCGCAATCACGATCAGTTAGCAGCGTGCTTCCGCTGTGATAAGTTGTGTTTTGTGTTCGCGTTTTGTGTTGCGTTTACATTTACAGTTTTAGTTCATTTATTTTTATAACCATGGATCGGAAGAAAGTTTGTAAAAGTCAAGTGCTAAGAAAAAGATGATGAGTATTGAATTAAAACGTGAAATTTCTACAAGTGAGATAAAGGAGATCTTAGGAATGTGGGAGAGAGTTTCACAGTTCGTGGAAAAAAAAAACACCCAGAAAAAGTTGCAACAGGTCGTGCATCTGACCTTTTTAATGACACTTGCCTAACTCATTTCCGGAACATTCTGAGAGGGAGGAAGAAACAAACCTCCTTGGACATGTTTTTTTTCTAAACGGCCTACAGGTGAAAGCGAGAAAAATGTAGCGAAAAAGGCAAAGACCAGTGAGGATATCTAATTTATTTCTTTACATTCTCTTTTTTTGTTTTTGTGCAATAAATATTTGATATTTATAAATACGTTTTTATTATTTAAAACCACGTAACAAAAATAACTGGGGTGACATTTTGGAGGTTGGAACGGATTAATGGTAGTTCAATTGTTTTGTATGGGGAAATTTGCTTCGAGATACGAGTAATTCAAGATACGAGCAAGGTTGCGGAACGAATTAAACTCGTATGTCGAGGTACCACTGTATATATATATACACATATATACATATTCACTCAATTCAAAGTAGCAGTATCGATGCCTTTTTATTCACTGCCTTGTAAAACCCACATAGATCCAGTGAAAACTTTCTGTCTGTTATGTAGTTTGTTAAGATATCCTCAACTGTGTCCGGGAATCTATTATCCTGTTTCGAAATAAATGTTTTTCTTTCATCTGAAATACTTGTACAGTGGAAAAAAATAGACATATAAGATACTCATCCTTGGTGATTTTCTTTTTCTATTAATTGTCAAAAGATTTTAAGTCGATTAATTCTGAGTGTAGGAATGCGAAATACCGTACAACAAAGGTGAAGAGATTGAAACTTCTTTATTACATCGTTTATATACATATGTAGGATGGTTGTTGCGTGATGTGGCTTGTGGAAAGGCCGCTGATAAAATTATAATTAATTTATTTAAAGCCAGAAATATATAAAGAGAAAAGAAGTAACAGCTGAAGTAACGGCCGTTGGGAGCAGGCTTTGTTGTTATCACGCCAGTGGCCAGCAAAAGTCTCGGATGACGTCCCGCGCGCATGCGTTGTCAGGGTGACGCTCGCGGTTGCCGAGGCCGTCCACTGCCCGTGTGTATAGTGGAGATTTGTCCCAGTTCGCGCTCGCTGAAGCAAAGTGTGGTCGTCACATATATAAAATGAAAGGACTTAAAAGCACGAATGTTTCTTTTATACAAACTTCAAACATTCGTGCTTTTAAATCCTTTCATTTTATATGTATAGATGGCGCGTTATTGCTTTGTGTTAATTCATATATATGGTTAAATATACAATAGTGAATAAATATGATTAAACAATGAAAAATATAGATTTAAAAATAGATAAAATAGAGAGATTGAGATTGACGCTATTTCAATGTTCATATAAGATTATATGCCCTAGCCCTAGATATGGCGTTTTGTGTGTTGAAATAAAATTCTTCACGCCTATTACATTAATCTAGTTAAAAGTTTCTCTTCTTATGTAAATGTTGTTTAGTTATATATGCAAATTTTAATTATATAAAAACAGATAGCTGTGTGGAAAAATAATGTATGTAGTCAGTCATAGAATGGGTCTAGTTCTTTGAGGGAGTCTTTGCTTCAATCAATTAGTGTTAGGAGACTCACCTAGTCGAAGAGGGTTGATGTTGCTCATGTATTCAGAAGGTTTTATAAAGAATCGAAAGACTCTAATTCAAAGGTAATATTCAGCTGGTCTGACCTATCTAGATACAATCCACCAAACCAAAACATAAGTTACTAACCAGGCTTATAGATAAAGGAAGTGGATTCCTAGATATCACTGCTAGGCCCTCATCCGCTACCGCCTAACAATAAAACACAATCTTCCAAACCACACGGCGTGTATTGGGGCTCAAAAATCATCCATTCTGACAATTGACAATTAAAAATGGTTTATTAACATCTAGTCAATGGTCAAGAGAGAGTTTATAGAGTTTAAAATAGTAGAGAAAATATATACACTAGACGAGGCCTTCTCCGCTGGACGAATGTGGCCATGTCTGTATATAAGGGGGGACTAAGGGAATGCGAAAGGGGGCCGAGAGCGTGGAGAATCGGTGTGGAGACACGAAAATTTTTTTTTCTACGGGGTTTCTCCGTGTCTGGCTGTCCTCTTCGCATCCCGGTGTCACCCGAGTCCGATCCCTGCCAACGCTACAATAAAGCTAAGTACTGTTTTATTTTATTTTACAAATCTTGAGTTATTTTTATCTCCCTTTTGTTGTTAGTGTTGTGCTCTTGAGTGTACGCTTTTCTGTGTATTAAGGTACATTTAATTTAGGCCCTAGCTTATTCCATTTTTGTGTGTTAACCCGCAAAAGTATTAACTTTTGTCATTGGCGAGCCCTGCCAGGATTACTGGTGATTGCACGTGTAAATTCCTGTAATTTTTACGTGCGGTTTTATTTTCTTTGATTGAGTGGTTTATTATTATTATTAGTGTAGATGATGTTAGTGAACTCAATGCTCAACTTGTCAGTGTTTAATGGGGTTGGTCTCGAGTCTTTCATTCGGGAAGTCGAGCTTAAAGCTCGAGTAGGCAAATGGGATCCTGAGGTCAAGGCACTGCTTATGTTCGAGGCTCTATCCCCTAAAGTTAGGTTGAGCTTAGAGGAGATGGGTATCCGTAACGATAGCAGTTTCGAAAGTATTGTTAATAAACTGAACATACTCTACCCTAAAAAAAGCGCGTGGTATTAGGGAATGCCTTAAATTAATAGAAGGTCTTAAGCAGAGAGTTGGGGAAAGTCCTATGGTTTTTAAAGAAAGATTCTTGGCCATTAGAGATAAAGTAGAGTACAGATTTGACGATAGTTTAGTTTTCGGAATTTTCCTCGAAAATGTACTCGAAAAGTATAGAGAGGTTATTGTTCGCAGTGAGGCTAAATCAATAGACAAAGCAGTCAGTGTCATGGCCACGGAGGATAGTGTAGAACACCGTTGCAGCTTTATGAAAGGGGTATGTTCAGTAGAAGGGGTTGAAGAAATAAATAGCATTAAGGGTGAGATGAAGATGCTTAGTTCCAGTGTAAACAGGACGAAGCACGAAAATGAGCAGTGTATTGAATACCTTAGAGGTGAGATAGAAAAACTGACTAAATTGTTGGGCGAAATCAAGCTGAGTCCACCTGAGTGTAGGTTAGGACATATAGCTATGTTTGCCAACCGCAATACTCTTGACAATGCTGAGATTGTGAACATACGTTCTTATGGCGGTGATCAGACTGGAAATCTGCCAAAAGTTAAGGTGAATATTAACGGCAATATGTGGCACCTGTTATAGGATACAGGAAGCTAAGTCAGTATCATTGATTCTGAAAAGTGCAAGGTCTTGAAAGAGAGAATTGGGACGATGCACTTAAAACTTTACGCATAGTGTCAGTGACAGGCCACGAGTAGACACTTACACGTGTTAAAACCTGTAGAGTTGGTAACGAAAACGGCAGCGAGCTGGGAGAGATAAGGTTCTGGTTAATGTCACTCGGAGATAAGGGCTACGACGGGATTCTGGGAATCAATGATATAAGGAGATTAAATATCCAGTTGCCTCCCTTACGGGAACGTTGCAACATGATTTTCTTGAAACCAGAGGACCATGATTATGTAGACCTTAGCTGCATTGCCAGTGCACATAGACCAATGGCTTCAAGCTCCATAGATGAGAAATCAGTCAGACGCATTGAAAACGAGGCTGTAAAGTTGCCACCTACTGAGTTTAACAGAAACTGTGAGTGTAGCGCTGGGTCTGTTAATAGTTTTAATGAGCCTACTTGGGCTGAGAGGTTAAGGGCGATGCGGAAAGCAAAGGAGACTGTCAGACAGTTTATGTCAGGTAATTCTGCTAAAAAGCTTATGAATCCTAGGCCACCTTATACCAAAAGTTTCGACAGAGGAGATCTGGTAATGTTTGCTGTTCCTAAGACTGAAGGTTACTCCAACGTCTATGGGCCTTTCCATGTGGAAGCTAGGGTCTCCGATGTTAACTTTAGAGTAAGAGGGGTCACCATGAACGATGTGAAAGTTGTACATGTCGATAGGATGAAAGCGTTTAGAAACTGACGTTAAGAAGAGTTTTTAGCTCTTGGACTTGAGAGAACTGAATGGAATTGGATCGTTCGGTTTCTCATCAAGCGAGCGTCTGTCAGTTCCCAAAGTCTCTACCTATCATGCTCGGCCGATCCCAGATGAGAGATTATTGGTCCTTCATTAAACTCTGTCTATTGAAGCATATTATATATGTGTGTGCTTGGTAATCACTCATGGTAACTCACGTAGTTTGCGCAGATTTTTGGTTATTTTCTTTTTGGGAGAACAAGATGGAAGGCATCTGTATGGAACGACCTGGATGCCTACTTCTCCTCTCTTTAGTTTTTTTTTTTTTTGTATCTTTATAACATGGCTCCCGTGAGCTTTTTCCCACCCGACAGCGGGAGGTTTTCCTTACGGGACAATGAGAATGTTTGGGAGATTGGTTAGTTCCTTTTTTTTTGGAAGGATACCTTTTGTCAAATTATATTGACAAACATTTTCAGTTTTTTTTCTGATCAGGTTTTAGAGGGAAGAATGTTGTCTTCGTTTGTTAGTGAACCAATCTCTCACGCCTTCTCATTGGACGAATGTGGCCATGTCTGTATATAAGAGGGGACTAAGGGAATGCGAAAGGGGGCCGAGAGCGTGGAGAATCGGTGTGGAGACACGAAAAGTGTTTTTTCTACGGGGTTTCTCCGTGTCTGGCTGTCCTCTTCGCATCCCGGTGTCACCCGAATCCGATCCCTGCCAACGATACAATAAAGCTAAGTACTGTTTTATTTTATTGAACAAATCGTGAGTTATTTTTATCTCCTTTTTGTTGTTAGTGTTGTGCTCTTGAGTGTACGCTTTTCTGTGTATTAAGGTACATTTAATTTAGGCCCTAGCTTATTCCATTTTTGTGTGTTAACCCGCAAAAGTACTAACTTTTGTCAGTCCCTCGGTTATATAGGGGCCTAAAAATCATCCATTCTGGTTATCAGCTCCGTAAATAAATATATTTCCACACGGCGTGTCTTTTTTATGTTATAATAAAAAGAGATATTAGCTGTTAAACTTTTCGTTAATATTTATGAAGAGATTGTTAATTATGAGAAATAGATATGTTATATTCAAGGAATACCTGTGTTGTTTATCCTACATCTCTATTTCAATGAGCTCATCTTTTACAAGGTCTTCAAATTACAATAGTACACAAGGACATCCATCTTGTGTGTATTACGTCCTTGGGGGACCATGCTATGTAGATGATGGAAATCCTTGAGTGGTTCTTTCATTGAGATAATGTTTTTTTAATGAAGAAATATGATACTGTTTCTTAGCAGTATAAATGTTTCTTAAATTTGAGGAATTCCTTTTCTCCAATTTAGTACACCTTTAACTTCGCCTTTGCTGGTTCCAATCCCGGATGAAAAAGGAAGATGGGGAGCAGTAACAGCTTGCTAAAAACCTGGTCTCAGCTGGCCTGGCTGATAATACCCTGTAAGGGCTCCAGGGATACAAGATGAGTCTGTACTCCATGTTAGGAGCGGCTGCACATGGCGTCTATTCCTCATGTCAGAGGCGGCCATTTGATATTGGAGCTAAGTCGGCCTGCTACTGAGTGTAGTGCTCCCAGTCTTAATGACAAAGGTAGACGCATTCTACTTCACCCACACCATCAACAAGCTCTACAAGCTTGATATCCTGATATGATTGAGTGGAGATAAGAAAGAAGAAGAAGGAACGTATGTTTACTGGACATGCGTCAGACCTGGAAGCTGTTGTTGGGTGCTGAGCTGCCTGGAGTACAGGCGGACATTTAATATTGGAACTAAGTCGGCTTGCTACTGAGTAGTGCTTTCAGTCTTAATGACAAAGGCAGATACATTCTACTTTAACCACACCATCAAAAAGCTCTACAAGCTTGATACCCTGATATGATTGAGTGGAGATAAGAAAGAAGAGAAGAAGAAAAGTAGATCTTTAAAGAAATGAACAATAACGGTTAGAAATCTACCCTAAAAGGGGAGATTAAATTACGTTTTAAAAAACGTTTTAAGTTTTTATCGATGAGAATTGCGTCTGAATTTGTCTAAACTGTTGTTGTGTTAATTCTTCATTACCACCTTTACCTTCTTTACTGGAGTGAGGAACCCAATTGTTTTAATAATAAACCTTCTTTTCTGATTCATAATGTATTCAAATAAAGATTCCCGGGCTGAGTTTCGTGTGCAAACCTTTTATTTTCAAGCTTTCAGACTTGTCAGTTCTTCAACAGGAGTATTACATTAACAAATCTACTTATATAATTGCCTTATTCTGTCTGTGTGAAGTTCACGGATAGATTTTGGTCAGAATGGATAAAATAAAAAAAAGTGTCAAGGGATGGGAATCAAACCCACGACCTTCCGCTTACCGGGCAGATATCATGACCACTAGGCCACATGACCACAATTTATAATTGTAACAAATAGTATTCGAATCAAAACATTCAATCGGGTAAAACACGGGCGTTGCCCGGGTCATTCGGCTAGTTAATGATAAATACTATTTTTATATTTACAATTTATTCCATAGAAGCAATGGGCACCTCTCCCATCAAAATAAACGTCAAAACTTGACGCCATCTATTGACCGTCGCCGCAACTAGAGGCCTCGGGTCGGTGACAAAGCCACAACACCAGCTTTGGCAAACTGAGAAGCGTCCACCTAGAGACCATGGTTTCGGGATAATGGCCCTCGTCAGCCTAGGGCGGACTTTATTCCATGAGATCCACACAGGATCTAATGGAATCTTCACAATATACCAAAGAGGTGTTTTGCTGGCAAGGTGGCTGGGCCAAATCTATGGCGTCAAGTTTTGACGTTTATTTTGACAGGAGAGGCGCCCTATGCTTCTATGGATCAATTTCCTCCCGGCAAATTTTCCATCTATACAAATTATTAAATTTTTATATACAAATAAATATATCTATATTAATAAAATGCAAATTTCATAAGTGTTGTTCACTAAAAACTTTCGTTACAATGCATCAATTTCGACCAAATTTTCAACATTTATGTAAAACGAGAAGGAGCAGGTTTTGCTTAACATCAAAATATTTTTCCTAACTTTAACATGCGTAACTTCGCTGTTATCGATTAAATACAAAAAAACAGAGTTAATTTTATTTATATATAAATACAAAAAAAATTCAGCAATTCATTCAACTCAATCTAAAAAAATATTCAAAACAAGCAATTTTAAGATAACACCATATGTAAAACAGTCGGCCAAGAAAACAACAACGATATTACATCTTTCTCACATATTCACACACAATCTTGATTAATAATTAAAACTAATCTTTAACATTGTTTATTATACTTCATAATATATAATATTCGTTAGGCAAACTTTCACTCGGATAAAACCCGGGCGAAGCCGGGTACACATCCGCTAGTTAAAAATAAAGAAGGCATCTCCTGACCACGAGCACATGTGCTTTTTTTAGATGGCAGAGCGCCATCTAGTGGAACAAAAATAAACTAAACGTTTATTTAGCTTGCTCCGTGATATTTGGCCAACCCAATTTCTTGATAAATAAAGAAAAGCCATCCACGAACGCGTTTCACGCTGTTGGCGCTCGTCAGCGTGGAGTAGGCTGTAACCACTGCGACCAAAACCATTTTTTTGTCCTAATGGCTTCTCTTGAGAAATCAAGAAATGGGTATTTAAGGCCAAATTTGCGTAAAGACGCTTTACACATGAAAAAACAATAGAAAAAATAAAAGATAAGTGGGTCAGGTGTTGATATTAAAAATAAAGAAGGCATCTCCTGACCACGAGCACATGTGCTTTTTTTAGATGGCAGAGCGCCATCTAGTGGAGCAAAAATAAACTAAACGTTTATTTATAAATAAATATATATTTTTTATCGCAGTAAGGACAGTAGAAGTTAGATTTATTTATGAAAAGAAACATTCGTGTCTTAATGTCTTCATTATTTATATATAGATGGCGCGTTATTGCTTTGTATTAATACAAATCATTATTTACATATTATAAATACTTATGATTTAAGTATAA
>CP092879.1:69275484-69337443 GCA_030710605.1 Cordylochernes scorpioides
ATTTAGGGAATTTTTTTTAACTCTTTGGCAACAACCTTCAACTAGACGTATGACCTTTGATGCTAACATTACTCTTTAAAAAAAAAAACAACTTCTACTTTTGAGATAATCTTAAAAATAGACGTTATTTTCCCCGGGTTTTTTTTTTTTTTAAGTACACAACATCACTGATTACTTAAACTCTATTTGAAAAAAATAGTAAAAATGTGATATTGTACTGGGATAAGGTTCATAAAAAGAAGAAGAAGAAGAAAGGCATCGTGCAACTGAAAGTTGCTGATGGCTTGCACCATCAAGAAAGGTTTTTCTTGATTAATCAAGAATGGGTATTTGGCCAATTCTGGAATAATTAAAAAATCAACGAATAGTTTATATTTATTCCTGTAGATGACGCAAGCCATCAGCAACTTTCAGTTTCACGATAAGGAGAAGCCTTTTTTCTTCTTTTTTTTATTATATTAATTATGATAACTATTCTGACGTAATGACAGTTAATGAGGTCCTTTTGTGAGTGTGATTCATAAAGGTGTCATTTTATTTGGAGAATTTCAGATATTTCAGATAGAATGGATATTCTTTTTGTCAATTACCAGCTTCTCTATTAACAAAATACAAGATAATCCAATAAAAGACAAGGAAAGGTCAAATATGCGACATAAACACTGAGAGAAGAATGACAAAAACAATCACAAGACTCATTTTTAAACACTATAAAGGAATGACAATATATCCAGATGGCACTCCAGATAGGACATGCAACAACTGTCCTGGTGTGGAACTAACACCTATCCACATATTCTCATGTCCAGCAATGGCCGCAGCCTTGCAGAAAATTGACTCAGAACAGCAGCTTTACACACATAAATTGTGGACATTGCGACTGCTGTGATAGAGACGTATGGAGACATCTAAGACTCTTCATTGGACACGACAACAACAACATAAAATTGACATGGATCCAGAGCATCAGATTTACACACCCAAGATAGAGAACATTGCGACTGCTGTGATAGAGATGTAAGGAGACATCTGAGGCTCTTCATTGGACACGACAACAACAACAACTTGTCTTATTTTATCGTGGTTTATAAAAGAAAAATTTCTCTTTTGCTCTTAAAATTTTCGTTATGTCTCTAAGTAGATTATTGATGAGGTGATTAAAGGGTTTATATAACAAATATATTTGCATATCATAGCTAAAAATGAGAGAAGAGATAAACATATCAAGAACATTTCAAATTATAAATGCATATAAACATCCATTTAAAGAATATATACAGTAGAACCTCCATGAGAGGACACCTCTCTATAAAGGACAGTTTTTATTTTCAAAATTACCATTTTTACTATTTAGCAATTCTCCGATTAGAGGACACCTCTCTCTAAAGGACACTTTGGTTCTGTAATTAGGTGTTGTCCTTTACAGGGAGGTTCTACTGTATTTTAAATAATTTGACATATTTGAAACTTTCGATCTTTAAAACGAGAAGAATTGCATATTTGCATATGCATAATTGCATATAGGAATTATTAGTTAATGACGAGAGTTAGCCTGTGTTACAGTCTCGCCAGGAGCTCTCAGATTATGTGAAAGGTCTGATCCCATCAGAGAGAGATAACCAGAAAGTAGATCTTTTTGAGCCATCTGGAGACATGGAACTCCCAAGTTCTTTGGATTGGCGTAAAAAAGGGCTACGTCACAGGAGTGAAGAACCAGGGAGAGTGTGGTAGCTGCTGGGATTTCTCTGCTGTAGGCTCCTTGGAGGTTCAACATTTCCGCAAGTCTGGAAAGTTGGTCGCTCTGAGCGCGCAGAACCTGGTGAGAGAGAGCACATTTATGAAAATTTTACCAAAATTTGTATAGAAGAACCTGCTGGTTTATAATATGCTTAGAACCACTTCACATGATCAACACTAAATTGGTTTCTACCCATTTATTAAATATAATTTTAATAATACTTTCTTAAGTTTTTTTTCCCCAAAAAATCCCTAAATACTTTCGTCCAAATTTTTATGATACTCAATTTGTTACAAACCACGGAAATTTCAATAGTTTTTTTTAATAGAATAAAGGCAGTGGAGGATTCAAGTTGCTTCTGTGGTATTGAGGAATAAACCTCAAGACATCTACTGATCGATTGCCCAGCATTTCAAGATTATAGAATGAAGAATGAACTAGTTGTTTGTGAACTTAACGATTTGATTTCCGATAAAAAATTATATTTAAAATTCAATTCACAATTTGTAAATACATTCTAAACTTTCTACAAAATCTGGATCTCTAATGTTTTCATGCGTTGAAAAATGTAAATAACTTATGTAAATAAACTTTTCTCCTTGTTTGGCTGCAAGTATCCCTTACGGGATATAGCGCTTTGGAAATAAAATAATTGAAATAATTAATTGAAGCTTAATTTTAATGTTTGAAGGGATGTTTTTGATTTCATTAGGTTGTGCTAACCTAAAGCCTGTGTTAAATAATCTATCGTAGATAAAACTAAATCATATTGAACGTTATAAATCGATTTAAAAAACAATAACTTTTGTTTACTAAGAAAACAGCTATAGTGGGTCACCTAAAGATAAAGAAACGAAAGTTAAATGTGTTTCAACTTTTAATTTAATCTGGCATATCAATCATTCTAAAGAGGCCAATAATCTGTGGACATATGCAAATCAAAAAGATCAATTACATATAAGGAAATTAGGTTTGTTTGTTTGCTAGATGTTTTTACTATCTGAAGGTAGGATAGAATTGATTGTAGCAATGCGCTGATACCAAAGTTATTTAAATTTGGTCTTATCATTTTAATTTTTTTTATTAGAATGTACCTTTTGTGCAGAAAAAAGACAATGGTGATACCATTAAAAATACAGTGGACCCTCGGTTTACGAGCACCTTGGAGTACGAGCTTTTCGCAGTACGAGCAAAATTTTTTGAAAATTTTTACCTCGGATTACGAGTGAAATTTCACATTACGAGCAACTCGTGATGGTTGCCCGTAATCGTGATGGATGAAAATTCACTGGGATCCCTCCCTTCAGATCAGATTCGGGAAATATGTAAAATGTGGGAAACTGTGCAATTGTTCGTAGCAAGAAGAATTGCCCGAGTTTCAATTATTAAAAATAAGAAATTAGTTTCGCACTACGAGCGTTTTGGAGTACGAGCATGGCTCAGGAACGGATTATGCTCGCAAACCGAGGGTCCACTGTATCAGTCTACATTGCCAAAAACTTAATATTTAGAAACTTTTCGAAGAAGGAATTAAAGCTTACGGAGACGTTAAAAATTTTAACCTTTGCCTTGATTTCTATTTTTGTCTTCAAGACGTATTTCCATAATTTACTTATATGTAAATAATTTCGCTCAATAAATACTCTAATTTTCAGCAATTAATGATGAAATTATGAAATTTTCATCAATATATACGAAAATAAAATATGAAAACAGGGAAGAAATATGAAAAGATAGATATATGCAAATATGGTAGGAATATGCAAACATGGAATAAATAGGCAAACTGGATAGTTTATGCAAACAAGGAAAGAAATATGCAAAGATGGTAGAATTATGCAAACATGGAAGAAATAGGCAAACTGGGTCGTTTTATGCAAACAAGGAAATAAATATGCAAACAGGTTAGAATTATGCAAACAAGGAAGAAATATTCAAATTTTGCAAAATGTTTGAAGAAAATACTTAAAGCTAATCTTTTAATATTTTATTGCCTTTTGTAGCTTTCTTAAATCTTTTAAAAGGGAAAATACACTTAGAGCTATACAATCTGGGGTATGCTTTATAGTTGAAATTAATATACGGAAAATATATAAAAGTAAGGGAAAGAAAGAGAGACGTATAAATCCTAGAAAACTGTTGAGATAATTTGAGAAAAGTTTTACGAGCAAATTCAGTTTGGAGATGAACACTTCTGCCAAGTTTAAAAAATTCTTTACCGTTGAGATATAAAATAAAAAATAAATTTATAACATGATTTAAAGAAATGTATCTTAATTTTATTTTTTAAAGTCTTGCGTCACACATCTATATAATTTTTATATATAGTTCTTTTTAACTCTAGAGTCATTATCATAGCGGTCTCTATCGTGAAAATTATAAATATTTTTAACTCTCCTTTTCTTTTAAAAAAAAAGCATATATATATACACTCTTACATGAAAAAGAACTTAAGAAAGTTGTACCTTTCAGCATGTATATCGGGATTCAGACAATAACTCTGAAAGATATTACAGTGACCTTTACTGAAGACACACGAGATAACCAAGTGTGTATACACTCATGGACAAAACTTAAGGAAGTTGTACCTTTCAGCATGTATATCGGGATTCAGACAATAACTCTGAAAGATATTATAGTGACCTTTATTGAAGACACACGAGATAACCAAGTGTATATACGCTCATGAACAAAACTTAAGGAAGTTGTACCTTTTAGCATGTATATCGGGATTCACACAATAACTCTGAAAGATATTACAGTGACCTTTATTGAAGACACACGAGATAACCAAGTGTGTATACACTCATGGACAAAACTTAAGGAAGTTGTACCTTTTAGCATGTATATCGGGATTCACACAATAACTCTGAAAGATATTACAGTGACCTTTATTGAAGACACACGAGATAACCAATATACACTCATAGACAGAACTTAAGGAAGTTGTACCTTTTAACATGTATATCGGAATTCAGACAATAACTCTGAAAGATATTACAGTGACCTTTATTGAAGACACACGAGATAACCAAGTGTGAACAAAATTGCCTCTTGTCTCCTTCCGGCGACATCAAAATATTAAACTTCCTTAAGTTTTGTCTCTGAATGTGTATCATAAGAAACCTATATTACCATAAATAATAATTAAGAATCATATATATGTGAAAAATAGAAAAAAAGGTCAAGTGTTGATATTAAAAACATAAATGGAGCATATCCTGGCCCATCGCATGAGTATTTTTAGATGGCAGAGCGCCATCTAGTGAAAAATAAATAAAATAAACGTTGATTTAACCTGTTCCCTGGTATTTGGCCAACCTATTTTCTTGGTAAATTAAGAAAAGCTAACCACGTACGCATTTCGGGCTGTTGGCCCTCGTCAGCGTGGTTTTACCTCTACGACCAAATATTTGATCCTAAAGGCATACTGAGATATCAAGATATAGATACATGTAAAAATAATATTAAAAAATAAAAGGTCAAGTGTTGATATTAAAAAATAATGAAAGCATATCCTGACCAGGAGCATATGTTGGTCAAATATCAAGGAACAGGTTAAATCAATGTTTAGTTGATTTCTGGTCCACTATATGGCGCTCTGCCATTTAAAAAGCACATGTGCTCCTGGTCAGGATATGTCTCCTTTATTTTTAATATATATATATAAGATAATAAAAAGGCATATATTGGATTTAAAATACAATATAACGCGGCTGATGATTGTAAAACGAAAATTGCAATTATACCGCGAATGTTTCTTTTAAACAAAAATCGAAATCTATTTTAAAGAGAAATAACGATTATTTCATCGATTTTTGTTTAAAAGAAACATTCGCGGTATAATTGCAATTTTCGTTTTATATTTTTGGATTTAATGAAATATTTATTTGTCAATATTTCGGTTGGCTGAACACCAAACCTTTATCAAGGCATTACAAAAAAAATTATTTCCTTGATAAAGGTTTAGCGTTCAGCCAACCGAAATATTGGCAAATAAATATTTTATTAAATCCAATATATGCTTTTTTATTATCTATTGATTTAAACATGGATTGCTCTATTTTCAAAACGATATATATATGAAAAAAACTAAAGAAAAAATAAAAGATAAAAAGATCAGGTGTTGAAATCAATATTAAAAATGGCATATCCTGACCAGGAGCACATGTGCTTTACAGAAGGCAGAGCGCCATCTGGTAGAACAGAAATCAACTAAACATTGATTTAGCCTGTTCCCTGATATTTGGCCAACCTAATTTATTGATAAATCAAGAAAAGCCATCCACGAACGCGTTTCGCGCTTTTTGGCGCTCGTCAGCGTGGAGTAGGCTGAACCACTGCGACCAAAAAAGATTTTCTGGTCCCAGTGGCTTCCTGAATGGCGCTCTGCCTTCTGTAAAGCACATGTGCTCCTGGTCAGGATATGCCATTTTTAATATATATGTGGTACATCTTACATGTAAAAAAGGAATCTTCTTTAAGAGTGTTTAATGTGAAGGTTGTCCTAGTTCAATATAAAATGTGCGAGTGAGTTTTGTCGGTGAATCCTTTATTCCTCCCCCCACTAACTCACGACCTTCAAATGTAAAAAACAACAAGTCATGTCACGGAAGGTATTCTTTTCTGACCGCTCTCCTTTTCTTGGTCAAAAGTAAAAAAAAAAAAAGAAAGAAGGTGAATGGCTTCTTTTAGCTCATGGTACTTCCGCCATAAGCACCATTGTCCAGCTCCTTGCCATCTTTTTGTCCTCGATGTTTATAACGTGTACAGATTGGAGAATAACGAATTCATATGACAGAATATTGAGAAGTCGAAACTCTTATAGACGTGTATTGTTACGACTACTAGAGTAATCAACTTTATTTTTATGTAAATACTAGCCGAATGACCCGGGCAACGTCCGGGTTTTACCCGATTAAATGCTTTTATTCAAATACTATTCGTTACAATTATAAATTGGCGCCGTGGATGTCATTCTTGTATAATATAAAAATGAGTTTTTAACAATTGTAAAAAAAAAAAAAATGCATCGGCCGGGAATCGAACCCGCGTGGCAGGCGAGCATTCTACCACTGAACCGCCGATGGTTATGAGAAATGGCCATATTTGAGTATTTATTCCATTCACAAAAGCAAACGGTGACAGAATTGATTAAGAATTTTGGTTGATTATGACGCTGATAACTGTATATATTAATATTTGTAACTTAAAAACTAAGAGAAAAAAGTATGAAAATTTATTTAATGTATAAATTGAGCGTGTTTTTAAATAAAAATGAGTTTCTGGATAAGTTTAGGACAATAGATAGTTGTCCTTAGAGCCTCTTCCTTGGAGTTACCGAGCTGGTCAAGTAGCTGGAGTAAAACACTAGGTTGTCTCTCAAGGTAAAGAGTGACAGCAATCTATATTGAGAAGCCCCTCAATATGTATGATACTTTTACAAATTAAACAATTTTCTACTGTCCTTACTACAATGAAAAATTAATGGGAGGGTCTGGCTCAATAGTGATTAATTCCTTTTGCCGTTTCGGCGATACACTGTCACCCTTTTCAAAAGATGGAAAGCATATTAGTGAAGTATTGTCTATGTAAGAAGAAAGACAAGTCGAGAAAAAGAGATTCTTTTATATAAGAAAATAATGATACAAGCTTTCTGGCAAGATGTCCTTTTACGGGTACAGGGAGATTATCGTAAAAATAGAGGTTGCCTGGCCGGTATTCATATTCTATGAAAAATAGACACTTCAGCCAGTTAGAGTTTTTTTATTTTCTCAACGTCAATTTTTAACACCTTGCCAAATGCTTTATTTTTATTTACTTCTCCTGACGAAGACAAACGATTTTTGTCGAAACGTTGAGAAAAATTAAAAAAACTCTAACTGGCCGAAGTGTCTATTTTTCATAGAAAAAAAGGGAGATTATCGTTGTCACAGCTTTCCATCTTTTGAAAAAGGGCGACAATTTGCCTACGTCAAAAAGACAAACTTTTTAAAAAAGGTTGATGTGTCTTCAAAACTTTAATTAATCAAAATCCAACCTACAAAAATTCTATAAAACCTTTCTAAATCATATAGAGATGTAAGTCTATAGATTTTTTATATCTTTTTTATGGTATTTGCTGAGAGGATGTGTATTGTTTAACTAATTAGCCTTCTTTGATTTTCTCTTTTTCTCAATCATATAGAAGCTTTTAAAATTATTATCCCTAGTACACGTGGTACAGTCCATGATAATCATGGTGGGTAGAAGTTGGCGACTGTTTTTACTGTAAGTCCACCACATGTCTACACAATGTGAAAAGCAGTTTGACTTTGCACTTACAAATATGTCAGAGCACTGTTTAGTTACTTGCACTCGTTGGTGGGGTTGGATTTATGCAAGAATCGGGGGCCATTGGAATTTTTTTTTATTAGAAAAAAAAGTACCCAATGTGGGATTCGATTCTGGCTCGTAGCGGTCGAAAACCAACGGTTTAGACCATCCTTCCACCTACCTCCATATTATATAGAAGTGAATTAGATAATCGTCTGAAGCATATTATCAAATGTACAAAATGGTAAGAGGCAAAGAGTTTCTTATAAAGTTTTTTTTTATTTATTATTTAGCCGAGCTTTCGAGTGTTTCTTGTTCTTCTACAGGAGTAAAAATGAAGTAATGAGAGAGAGGTACAACAGGGGATAAATGATAAGCAAATAATGGAACATAATGGAATCTGGGGTTTGTGGATTTTAGGAAGCCCGTAAATATATAGACAAGAAATAAGGTTGGAAGAAAAAATAAGATCAGTAATGATTGTTTTTTTTTTTTTGCTTATATATCCCTAGTACACGTAGTACTATAGTAAGGGGTCGGTGGAAGGATAGTCTAAACCGTTGGTTTTCAACCACTACGACCCGGGTTCAATTCCCGCATTGGGTACTTTTTTCTGATTTAAAAAATGCTCCAATGGCCCCGGATTCTTGTAAAAGTCCAACCCCACCAGCGAGTGCAAGTAACCAAACGGGGCTCTGGCACATTTGTAAATTTAAAAGTCGAACTGCTTTTCACATGTGTAGACATGTGGTGCATTTACAGTAAAAGCAGTCGCCTACTTCTACCTACCATGATTATCATGGCCTGTACTACGTGTTTTTTTTTTTTTGCTTATCCCTAGTACATGCTTTTACTGTAAGTGTACCACATGTCTACACATGTGAAAAGCAGTTCGACTTTGCAATTAAAAATATGCCAGAGCCACGGTTACTTGCACTCGGTGGTGGGGTTGGACTTTTGCAAGAATCGGAGGCCATTGGAGCATTTTTTTTTTTTTTGGGCAATGATTGTGAGGACAATGAATTATACATTCCCTCCTTTTTTTTATTCTGTTGGTTTTTTTACTTCATTTTCTGGTTGTGTTGTTACGCAAGAAACATCTTATGCAACTCTTCTTCCACTAAAATTCCTATTGGCTAATCCATCCTATCTAATTTTATCTCCAATTATAATGATCTGTGGAGGTACCTAACGGTATAAAGAACAGCTTCATGTTTTGGTTATTCCCAGCACGTATTTATTGTGTCGCCATTGCTGTTCAACAACACGGGGGTTAGAAGTTTTAAAACTTGTTTTGTGGGTAAACAAAAGTAGAGAACATACAAACCTCTTACAGTATTTAAACAACTTTATTAAACATTTTTCATTATAACAATTCTTATATGACGCTAATACTATTAATTTTAATGTAAATATTGGGAGAAAAGTTAGGATAAAAGATGAAGGCTATGTATTGATACAGGAAGATCATACTTGAAAATTATTAACAAATATTGGTGTAATTTTACACAAATAAATTTACTGGCAATACGTTTCTTTTAAATATCATCAAATATTATCTCTACAGACCTTACTGCAATGATATGAGTTATTGCAGTAAGGTGTGTAGAGATAATATTTGATGATATTTAAAAGAAGCGTATTGCCAGTAAATTTATTTGTGTAAAATTTCAACGATAGATGGCAATTAAATTTAATTTACTAATCTATATTGGTGTAATATTACTTGGTAGAATTAAGTTACATTACCAGTCCCCCTGAGAACTTAATGGTCATATCTTGTATATCAATTATATAGATGGGAATTTTGCCGAGAGGATATTGATCTACAAAGGTCGTCTCTCCCGTCAAAATAGACGTCAAAGCTAGACGCCACCTATTGACCATCGCTGTAAACCAGCGGGTCAGTGACAAAGCCACAACACCAGGGGAACGATTTTCAGTTTGCCAAAGCTGATGTTGTGGCTTTGTCACTGACCCGAGGCCGCTAGTTTGCGGCGACGGTCAATAGATGGCGTCTAGCTTTGACGTCTATTTTGACGGGAGAGGTGATCTTTATCTTTGTAGATCAATTGTACAAATTGACTTTTGTACTATTTTTCACATTCCGGCCTAAATACCTGTTTCATGGTTTTTCAAGATGCTCCAAAGTCCAGCTTTTTTTAGTCGTTGAGGTACAGCTTGCACCACGCTGACGAGGGCCAACAGCCCGAAACGCGTACATGGTTAGCTTTTCTTGATTAATCAAGAATGGGTATTTGGTCATTTCTGGAATAATTAAAAATCAATGATTAGTTGATATTTATTCCGATAGATGGCGTAAGCCATCAGCAACTTTCAGTTGCACGGTCAGGAAATGTCTTTTTTTTCCCCCTAATTGTATATTTGTTATACCAATTTATAATGCTACGCTTGGTCACCTTAGTTTTTCTTGTCCAATGTCAACATATGTAAACGGCGCCAATTTTAAAACTTTTTCTGAGAGCCTTGACATTGGCTGGACATTATGGAAGTTGACAACTCAGGCTGGTCACAAGGTTGTCAATTGTCACAGATGATTGTCCTTCCACTCTACCATATCCACTTAGTTCCCCCAAATCTCTCCGGTCCGGACAATTTCTTTAAACAACCCGTCGAGGTGTTTACCAACAACAATCTTAGAAGACAAGTATCTAGCGTAAAAAAAATATCTCTTTATCTGTGGGGAAGTTTCCGTGTTCTGAAATATAGTCAAATCTTCCCAAAGTAAATAATTCAGCCAAAATTGGATGCTATAGAAAGTTTTTTTTTTCTGCTTATACCTAGTACACGTGGTACAGGCCATGATAATCATGGTAGGTTGAAGTAGGCGACTGCTTTTTACTGTAAATGCACCACGTGTCTACATATGTGAAAAGCAAGTTCGACACGCTTTAGAAAGTTCATCAATGATAAACCAAACTCTCTTCTCCAACATTTCTTATCACAGCAAGAATAGAAGAAAAATATTTAAAATAGTCAAAAAAAAAATCAAAAAGTCAAAACAAAGGTCCCTGTTATGACCTTTTGGTCTTATACAACTTCTCCACGTAGAAGAGGGTATATACAATAATTAGCAATGCTATTTACAATGTGTCAAGGGGGGAGAGAATCAAGAAAGAGGTTGCTGGGGAACTAGAGTATTAACATGGGTAGATGGTAGTATATCTCTTGAGGAAAGATTACGCGACTGTTTTTCTTATTACTTGGCGAATAATATTGCCACGTCGAAAATTAGGAAACACTTCACTTTACTCGACATATTGGCCATTATAGAATGGTCGTCTAGTCCTACCAACGGCCTGTACCAAGCAGAACGATCACTGTGGCAATGAACCAAACAAGCAGCAAGCCAACAGAGCTGTAAAACAAGTAAGTATCCCCGTGTCAGGGAGAGAGAGAGAAAGTTAAGGTTCCTTTGTCCTTAACGAAAAAGGCCGTACTTTAGAGGACTGTAACTTCAATCACCACCTCTTCAACTACCCAGGCGACACCCCCAATGATGATTCCAATACCCAGGCGACACCCTAATGGTGCCGATAATGACTCAGCCAAAGAGAAAAATAAGCCCGACCAGATTACTATTCACACACACTCTAACTTTATTTAAAAAAACTCAATTATATACAAAGATAGTCAGCGGTCAATATTTACATAATCACATAAATCACATTGCAAACTTCAAAAGACAAACTTCAGAATGAGACAGCAATTTATTTAAGGCAAGAACAAACTATGAAGGATAAACAAAAGATAAGGAATGAGGGAAGTTTACAGAATAGTAAAATATAAACATAAAAATATGATACTCTGTTAATACTAGTGTAAAATAATAAATACTTCTCTCTCTCTCGCTATAAACAATATCATTATATAATACATAATACAATAATACAAAGACAATATACATAACGGCGAATAATGTAATAGTAGATTATTTATTATTTTATGAAAATATTTTTTTAATTTCGATATTTGTATTTTGATACATTGTAAAATGTTCTCATTGCCTCTTTTCTATTTTATTATTTTTAATTTGTGATTTTGCCTTAAATAAATTGCCGGGATTCAGGATGCTGAAGTTTGTCTTTACTAATTTTCTCTGTTCAATATTGGTATTTCAATTTTTTGTAGGTGTTTACGAACTTTTGGTATAACCTTGTAGATGGAAAGGATAACTATAACAGAGAGTAAACTACGTAATCTTAAGTAATTTTCCATTCTGTGATGAAGGTAACAAGAAACGCTCAGTGCCTGAAGGATATGGAATTGTACCAATATAGTATTGGCATAAATCTCTTGTACCCCGTGTCTATGCAGCGATATACCAAAAATATATAGCTATTGATGGATAGCTAAAACAGAGAAAGATAGTTAAAACTAAGAAATCTTAAGTAATTTTCCATTCTGTGATAAAGATAACAAGAAACGCTCAGTGCCTGAAGGATATGGAAATGTACCACTATACTGTTGGTATAAATCTCTTGTACCCCGCGTCGATCCAGCGAAATACTACAATTATATAGCTATTGATGGATAGGTAAAACAGAGAGGGATAGTTAAAACTAAGAAATCTTAAGTAATTTTCCATTCTGTGATCACAAGGTAACAAGAAACGCTCAGTGCCTGAAGGATATGGAAATGTACCACTATACTGTTGGTATAAATCTCTTGTACCCCGCGTCGATGCAGCGAAATACTACAATTATATAGCTATTGATGGATAGGTAAAACAGAGAAAGATAGTTAAAACTAATAAATCTTAAGTAATTTTCCATTCTGTGATTACAAGGAAGCAAGACACGCCTGGAGGAGATGGAAATGTACCACTATACTGTTGGTATAACTCTCTTGTTACCCGCATCGATGCAGCGAAATACTACAATTATATAGCTATTGATTGATTGATAGCTAAAACAGATAGATAAAATTAAAACTAAGCAATCTTAAGTAATTTTCCATTCTGTAATCACAAGGAATAGGTAACAAGAAACGCCTGAAGGATATGGAAATGTACCACTATACTGTTGGCATAAATCTCTTGTTCCCCGTGTCTATGCAGCGATATACTACAAATATATAGCTATTGATTGATGGATAGCTAAAACAGAGGAAGATAGGCAAAACTAAGAAATCTTAAGTAATTTTCCATTCTGTGATAAAAGTAACAAGAAACGCCTGAAGGATATGGAAATGTACCACTATACTGTTGGTATAAATCTCTTGTTCCCCGTGTCTATGCAGCGAAATACTACAATTATATAGCTATTGATTGATGGATAGCTAAAACAGAGGAAGATAGGCAAAACTAAGAAATCTTAAGTAATTTTCCATTCTGTGATAAAAGTAACAAGAAACGCCTGAAGGATATGGAAATGTGCCACTATGCTGTTGGTATAACTCTCTTTTTCCCCACGTCGATGCAGCGAAATACTACAATTATATAGCTATTGATGGATAGGTAAAACAGAGAGGGAGAGTTAAAACTACGCGCAATCTTAAGTAATTTTCCATTCTGTGATCACAAGGAAGCAAGAGACGCCTGAAGGAGAATGGAAATGTACCACTATGACCGCCATTCTGTCCTCCAACAACCCAACCGACCGTTGCCCAAAAGGAAGTACCTTTCAATGCTGAACATTACTTAATACATTCTCAATGTCTCTTGCCAGTACTTAACGTCTCGTCAAGAATACTTCCCGGAAGGAAAAACAACAGCTCTCCTTTCATATTTTATTAGCTTCTCACTCTTCTCTCTTCGCATCTACCAAGTCACCTTCCGTACTTAAAGAGTTAATATGCAAATAAAACTAACACTGATTGGTATAGACCATGGGTCGGCAAAATTTTAAGTCAGAAGAGTCAAACATTACAATTTACAAAATTTCAAAGTTTTTTAAGAGCCACAAAATTGTTTACTTGCCAACAATAAATAGTACTATTCATGATAATATTGTGAAAAAAGTTGTAAAATTAGAATTATATTCTCACAATGAGTATCTTTTTTATTTTAAAAAACCGCTAGCTTTCAAGCGTAAATCGCTCTTAGAATCTCTAGTTTCCAATGAATATAACAGCATAAACAGAAAAAAATAGATTTACCATCACAATACCGATATCTCAGAAGAAATTAATAGATCAATTTTATAGGTTCTGGATGCCCTAAAAATGAAAATAGACATATTCTATAAAATAGTTAAATTACAAACCAATTTAAAATTTTCAGTTATAAAAATCCACGCTGCGCGCGTTTGTTTTTGTAAATATTTCTGGTGGGATAAAGTCGATATTATAGTAAGCCCGTTGAAGAGCGATTTACGCTAGCGGTTTTTAAATAAAAAGATACTCATTGTGAGAATATATTCGTGATTTTACAATGAATAGTACTCGCATAAATAATATTTACGTATGGAACTATATAAAAAGCCGTAACTTCGCATCCAAAGAGCCACAGTTTTGTTGACTTTGGTTAGAATTTTTAATGAAACTGATTCCAATAATTATTAATTAAACATTATATTTATTGATTTACAAGAGAGAGAACAAAATATAAATGGGAAACTAATATTAAACATTTCAATAGCCCTAATCATGCGCTGTCTCGTGGTTTCAGACTGCAGATTTAATATTTACTTTTCTCAAAAATCGGTCTTCTGTTAATATTAACATATATAAATAGTTTTAAAACTTTCCTTTATATATATATATATATATATTCCTTCCTACCATTTGTACCATAGTTCTTATAAGTCACGCTTCATTTCTCGCCTGTTGAAGGGTTTTTACCCGAAAGCTTGCACCTATGCATCAATAAAAGAAACTCGTCTTCCTTCACCATGTTTTTTTCGTTTAATTTCAAATCAGGAAAAGAATTCTTTATCTATAATTAAACAAAGGAACTTTTTTGTTCCAGTTAGCGCCTATTTACCTGTGAGCTTACACACACTCTGTGGTAAATATTAATTAATATAACAAGTTTTCCGACCCATGATATAGACCATGGGCTATATAATGGGCATACGTGAAACTATCGGTTAAATCTTAGATGCGTTGAAAGGCGACAGATAAAGAATTCCAAATTAAAAGAGAAACCAAGACAACCAAGTCTTACCATCAGTAAAAAACTATAGCTATGGATCTTAGAGAAACCTGATTGAAGAGATAAACATGTCTTAGAGCAGATTCTCAATTAATAATATAGCAAAGTATTTATTATTTTATTAACAGAGTATCGTTTTTTATGTTTATATTTTGCTACTCTGTAAACTTCCCTCATTGCTTATCTTTTGTTTATCACTCATAGTTTGTTCTTGCCTTAAAATAAATTGCTGTGTTGTTGTCGTGTCCAATGAAGAGCCTCAGATGTCTCCATACATCTCTATTACAGCAGTCGCAATGTTCTCTATCTTGGGTGTGTAAAGCTACTGTTCTGGGTCCATGTCAATTTTTTGTTGTTTTTGTCGTGTCCAATGAAGAGTCTCAGATGTCTCTATACATCTCTATCACAGCAGTCGTAATGTCCTCTATCTTGGGTGTGTAAAGCTGCTGTTCTGGGTCCATGTCAATTTTCTGCAAGGCTGCGGCCATTGCTGGGCATGAGAATACGTAGATGTTAGTTCCACACCAGGACAGTTGGTGGATGTCCTATAGGTTATTTTTCCATCTGGATGTATTGTCATTTCTTTGTAATTGCTGTGTCATTCTTAAGTTTATCTTCCCTAATTTTCCACGTGGCAATATATACTACGGTTTATAAATCCCGATAGTAATTGCAAACAATCAAACGAAGCTATTTATCCCTAATATCGCGAAAATGTAAAAAACAACCAACAGCGTCGTAAGTGTTGCCATTATAATTAAAACCATCGCAATCCTCTAACTATCCTTATAATTAGAGATTCTAATATAGATAAGCTATTTTAAGAGATGGTGAAGAAACTAGAGAAATTATAGATCACGATTGGGTTATATAAGGATATATATTGTTCTGGGTGAGCAATCGGTATTGTCTTTTGTGGCGAGCTGTGAATGGGAGCGATGCGGTGGGAGGAAGGTGAAGAATGGAATTGAGGAAATGTCGTTAGAACAAAGGAGATCGTTTTGTTGTCTTGGGTTCCACAATGAAGGAGTGAATCGTTCATGTCATCCGCTGGAAGGTCAGATTGGCCGGTAGATCAGGTGCTAGATTGGCTGATACATCAGGTGCAAGATTGACTATTACATAAGGTGCTTGATTGGCTGTTAGATAAAACACTAGATTGGCCGGTAGATCAGGTGCTAGATTGGCTGATATATCAGGTGCCTGATTGGCTATTACATAAGGTGCCTGATTGGCTGTTAGATAAAACACTAGATTGGCTGTTACATTAGGTGCTAGATCGGCTGTTAGATAAAACACTAGATTGGCCGGTAGTTCAGGTGCTAGATTGGCTTATATATCAGGTGCCTGATTGGCTATTAAATAAGGTGCCTGATTGGCTGTTAGATAAAACACTAGATTGGCTGTTAAATTAGGTGTAAGGTTGGCTATTACATAAGGTTCTGTTGTTCTATTAGAAATAAAATTTGTAATAAACTTTTTATGCCACAAGCACTTCAGAATAAAGAACAAAAAACACATAAAAATCTGTTAAGGCAACTTCAGCTATCTGTGAATATTGCGTATTTATCATTATTATCAATTCTAAATATTTTATATTAATATATTCTATGTTTTAAAGAACAAATAAATATATATAGTAATTTTATATATTCCGTCTTTAAAAAAAAATGATTGTAAAAGTTTTCTAAGCCAACACAACCGATCCAAATATCCCTGTAATAATACAAAGCCGCCAAAGAGATCTACAAAACCTGTAAAAACAAAGTATAAAGCCGCCAAGGAGATCTACAAAACCTGTAAAAACAAAGTATAAAGCCACCAAGGATATCTACAAAACCTGTAAAAACAAAGTATAAAGCCACCAATGAGATCTACAAAACCTGCAAAAACAAAGTATAAAGCCACCAAGGAGATCTACAAAACCTGTAAAAGCGAAGTATAAAGCCACCAATGAGATCTACAAAACCTGTAAAAACAAAGGATAAAGCCACCAAGGAGATCTACAAAACCTGTAAAAACAAAGTATAAAGCCACCAATGAGATCTACAAAACCTGCAAAAACAAAGTATAAAGCCACCAAGCAGATCTACAAAACCTGTAAAAAACAAAGCCTCCAAGGAGATCTACAAAACCTGTAAAAGGAAACTTACGACCTCCAAAGTTAAGTTCGAGGCTGAATGAAGGTTGCAACTTTATTTTTTAATGATTCGGGGTTGATATTTCATCACCAGTAAGATGAACTTCGCTGCCCTTCCTCGTGTTGCGTTAACCTTTCTATCCCTGAGGAAAGAAGAAGAGGATAGGGGGAAAGCTTACATCTTTTCATGATTGCATGATATCAAGACTGTGGTTACCCAAGACTATAAGGTAATCATTGAATAATATCGATTTTATGTCTTATCATCATCATTACCTCTTTCTTAAATCTATCCTCTTTCGGCAATCAAGGATGGTATTCCTTGGAAATTTAGAGAAATCTTTTTTTAACCTTTCGTTACCTCAAAAATACAATTGTATAATGTGATATTGGAGGATTGTGAAGAGTAGAACTGAAGAATAAGAAATCTTGCATAAGGAACAGAATTTATAGATTAAAATATTTTGGTAGGATTAATTTTACACACTAATGGACAAAACTAAAAAAACAATAAAAGTCGGTGGACGAGTGGGTAACACCCTCGGTTCCCGACAGTCATGAACCGGGATTGAATCCCGCGTTAAAATTTGTTTAATATGTGAATAACCTTCCCATATTATTCATTGTTCAATTATCATGAACTAGGTTGCTCTTGCTGAGCGGTACCTATTTATGTGATTTGAACCAGATGGACAAAACTTAAGGAAGTTGTACCTTTCAGCATGTATATATTTTTAATTTATTCATTATATATTTTTTATTATTATTTTTTTTAAGGAGAACATTCAAATTTACATATATGGGAAATCTACCGTTATATAAGCAAATATGAAATAGTTTATCAAAATTCGAAACTATTTTAAACGCGTAAGAGTCATTTTGAAATTAAACAACTTTTACCGCCCTTACTGCAATGGAAAAATTAAAGGAAGGGCCTGGCTCATCAGTGGTGAACCCTACCAGAGGTTTCGCCAGTTTAATCTACCGCTGTTATATTGCATTTTTGGAACTTCCTTTTATAGTGATACTGTTGTTAGATTCTTGGAATGGGTATTTTAGATGAACTATGGATATAAGCTTTGAGGTAAGGTAATGAATTAGTTTGGGTTAAAATATGTAACTTCCTTGTATATATATATATATATAGAAATTTTGTAACAATTAAATTTACTGGCAATGTGTTTCTTTTTAACAATTTCATCAAATATTATCTCTACAGACCTTACACTACAATGATAAAAGTTATTGAATGAGAGGACTTGGTTCATCAGAAGTGAACCCTCTCAGCGGTTTCGTCAAATTAGTCTCCAGACTGCTCTACTCTTGTATTGTTGCATCTCCTGTAATACCAGTAAAATTTATCTTTTGTATTATATACAGTTAAACCTGTCTATAGCGCCCTCTCTTTGTGACTCACCAAAAATAGGGTGCTATAGAGATGGGGTGCTATAGACAGGTCACTTTTAATGTACAGTTAAACCTGTTTATAGCGCCCCCTCTTGGTACTCACCAAAAATAAGGTGCTATAGAGAGGGGGTGCTATAGACAGGTCACTTTTAATGTACAGTTAAACCTGTTTATAGCGCCCTCTCTTTGTGACTCACCAAAAATAGGGTGCTATAGAGATGGGGTGCTATAGACAGGTCACTTTTAATGTACAGTTAAACCTGTTTATAGCGCCCCCTCTTGGTACTCACCAAAAATAAGGTGCTATAGAGAGGGGGTGCTATAGACAGGTCACTTTTAATGTACAGTTAAACCTGTTTATAGCGCCCCCTCTTGGGACTCACCAAAAATAGGGTGCTATAGAGAAGGAGTGCTATAGACAGGTCACTTTTAATGTAAAATGTTTACATGTTATATACCATGCATTTCTATGGAAACCAGCTTTTAGCAATGTAAGTTTAAGGTCTGTAGAGATAATATTTGATAATATTATTAAAAAAGAAACACATTGCTATTGTTATCAATAGATGGTAATTGAATTTATAAATATAATATATGATTATGTATATGATTAAATATCCAATACAAAGGATTTATTTAAATTGACAAAAGGTGAACATTATAGGATTGGTTTCCTTGAAAGAGTTATAGCATGGTCGCCAAAACAACGGAAATATATAAAATGAAAAGTGGATAAATAAATCTATAGAACAGAAAATGTTTTTTTAAAGAAAGGCATCTCCTGTGATCCCAGTAAAATATCTCTTTTGTATTATATACAGTTAAACCTGGCTATAGCGCCCTCTCTTTGGGACTCATCAAAATAGGGTACTATAGAGAGGGAGTGCTATAGACAGATCAGTTTTAATGTACAGTTAAACCTGGCTATAGCGCCCTCTCTTTGGGACTCATCAAAATAGGGTACTATAGAGAGGGAGTGCTATAGACAGATCAGTTTTAATGTACAGTTAAACCTGGCTATAGCGCCCTCTCTTTGGGACTCATCAAAATAGGGTACTATAGAGAGGGAGTGCTATAGACAGATCAGTTTTAATGTACAGTTAAACCTGTCTATAGCGCCCTCTCTTTGGGACTCATCAAAATAGGGTACTATAGAGAGGGAGTGCTATAGACAGATCAGTTTTAATGTACAGTTAAACTGGCTATAGCGCCCTCTCTTTGGGACTCATCAAAATAGGGTACTATAGAGAGGGAGTGCTATAGACAGATCAGTTTTAATGTACAGTTAAACCTGGCTATAGCGCCCTCTCTTTGGGACTCATCAAAATAGGGTACTATAGAGAGGGAGTGCTATAGACAGATCAGTTTTAATGTACAGTTAAACCTGTCTATAGCGCCCTCTCTTTGGGACTCATCAAAATAGGGTACTATAGAGAGGGAGTGCTATAGACAGATCAGTTTTAATGTACAGTTAAACCTGTCTATACCGCCCCCTCTTGGGACTCACCAAAATAGAGTGCTATAGAGAGGGGTTACTATAGATAGATCAGTTTTAATGTACAGTTAAACCTGTCTATAACGCCCCCTCTTGGGACTCACCAAAATAGGGTGCTATAGAGAGGGGGTACTATAGACAGGTCACTTTTAATCTACAGTTAAACCTGTCTATAGCGCCCCCTCTTGGGACTCACCAAAACAGGGTGCTATAGACAAGTCACTTTTAATGTAAAAGGTTCACATTTTAATGTTTAAAATCGGGCGCTATAGAGAGGATGGCGTTATTTAAAGGGGGTGCTATAGACAGGTTTAACTGTATTTTTATAGAATGTTTTTGGTTTATGGAATTGAATAAATGTTACGGTCTGGAACAGGTATAAATTCCTATAGTGATAATACATTAGATTAGCATGGCCCCTGCGCAAGGATGACACGCAAAATCGTGAAGCGTTCCATATAGTGATAATACATGTTTACTTGTTCCTTAGCAATAAAGAGAAAATTATCCAGTTAATTCCGAGAACCCACGTGCTCCGTTTTTAGCCAACATCTTCCTTCAACATATATATAAAATGAAAGGATTTAAAAACACGAATGTTTCTTTTATACATAATACAAACTTCGACTGTCCTTACTGCGATGAAAAAATATATTGGGAGGGCTTGGCTCATCAGTGGTGAAACCTCCCAGCGGTTTCGCCAATTTAATCCACCAGACCGCTTCTTTAGAGCTCTAATACTGTATTGGACGATTCTGCTTATATACGCAGCACTGAAAGTTGGAATCTCAGAAATGATTTTCAAGAAAACTATGGACATAAGCTTATAGGACAGTAGAATAACATTCAAATAAAACTTCAATAAACTCTGTTGACATCGAGTAAAGAAGAAATTGTTTGGAATTTGCGCCGAAAAGATATTAAGAGAAAAATACGAGAGCTTTTTCAGTTAGAAACCTTTTCATGAGCTTTCGCTTGTAATTCACACTAGTCGAAGAAGGACAGAGCGTTTTTAAACCTCCTAAAAGCGGTTGCGAATAATAGTAAAAAATTTTACTCTCGCATTTTCCCTTAAATATGTTTTCCCCTTGTGTGTTTGTTCAGGGCACACGTTTCTCCAATATTTGACCTATTCAAATGACATTCTGATGACATATAGAGATATACCTGGAGGAGGTCGCTGCCATAGTAAGTGAAAACCTCGAATATAGGCAAATTAATCTGAAGGCTTATTAGCATATTTCAGCTTGTCACGCATACGTTTCGGCAGTAGTTGTGGTATTTAGTGAAGTATTTTGACACGATAAAGAGTTAGGTATGTAACGAGTCATTGTGTCATAGTTGACAATTTTGCCGGGGATTTTACCTATAGTTTGGCCATAGAATTGGCCTAGACACTTGCCACCTCTTTGGCAAATTCCGAAGATTCCATTTTATCCCTTGTGAAAGTTTCCTGGAAGCTTTCGTAGGGAGGAGGACGGATCCTGGGAGACGTCGTAGGGAGGAGGATGGATCCTGGGAGACGTCGTAGGGAGGAGGATGGATCCTGGGAGACGTCGTAGGGAGGAGGATGGATCCTGGGAGACGTCGTAGGGAGGAGGATGGATCCTGGGAGTCTTCATAGTGAGGAGGATGGATCCTGGGAGTCTTCGTAGTGAGGAGGATGGATCCTGGGAGTCTTCGTATGGATGACGATGGATCCTGGGAGTCTTCGTAGGGAGGAGGATGGATCCTGGGAGACGTCGTAGGGGGAGGATGGATTCTGGGAGCCTTCGTAAGGAGGAGGATGGATTCTGGGAGCCTTCGTAAGGAGGAGGATGGATCCTGGGAGACGTCGTAGGGAGGAGAATGGATCCTGGGAGCCTTCGTAAGGAGGATGATGGATCCTGGGAGACGTCGCATAGGGAGGATGATGGATCCAAGGAGTCTTCGTAGGGAGAACGGATCCTGGGAGCCTTCGTAAGGAGGAGGATGGATCCTGGGAGCCTTCGTAAGGAGGATGATGGATACTGGGAGTCTTCGTAGGGAGGAGGATGGATCCTGGTAGCCTTCGTAAGGAGGAGGATGGATCCTGGTAGCCTTCGTAAGGAGGATGGTGGATCCTGGGAGTCTTCGTATGGATGAAGATGGACCCTACAGGATGTCGTAGGGAGCCGGGATTACAGGGAGACGTCGTAGGGAGGAGAATGGACCCTACGGGATATCGTAGGGAGCCGGGATTACAGGGAGACGTCGTAGGGAGGAGAATGGACCCTACGGGATGTCGTAGGGAGCCGGGATTACAGGGAGACGTCGTAGGGAGGAGAATGGACCCTACGGGATGTCGTAGGGAGCCAGGATTACAGGGAGACGTCGTAGGGAGGAGGATGGACCCTACGGGATGTCGTAGGGAGCCGGGATTACAGGGAGACGTTGTAGAGATGAAAATAGGTCCTGGGAAACGGTGCAGGGAGTGGACTAGGCCTAAGAAAGATCCAGGCCATTGTTGTTCAAAATAAGGAAACTCGCCTAGATTTCTCAGAGTCCATTTTGGCCCCGAGAGGGAAAAGTGTGACATTTCGTCACTTTTAATTTGGATGGGAGGTTACAATTTGGACATCTTCCTTCCTTGATGACCGTCACATTTCTTTCCTCCCAGCGAATCCTTTTCAACCATTTGGAAGAGCTTTCAGATTTCTCAATGCCTCGATCTTTTTCAAACATCTTTGAGTGAGTAGAGAAACGCGAAATAGAAGAGTATGTGAGAGCGCATGTCTTAAAACAGGTTTAAATTCATGTTAAAACGCATGGTGGAAAGTGTATGTATGTAAATATATATAATAGATTTATCTATATTTTATATGCAGTTGAATTAAAAAAATGAACAACTCATGAATAAAACTTAGGGAAGATGTACCATTCAGCATTTATATCGGGATTCAGACAATAACTCTGAAAGATATTACAGTGACCTTTATTGAAAACACACGAGATAACAAAGTATGAACAAAATTGCTTCTGACTCCTCATAAAAAAAAAAAGACGACCGGCAACATCAAATACTTTCAACTTCCATAAATTTCTTCCATAAGTGTATATATGTCAATCCATAGGTAAAACCAGGTTTTAATCCATGAAAACAATTTATAGATTTAACTGAAACAAACAGTTTTAAACATCAGTAAGAAAATTTTTCTCCAGCTTGTTGCAATATTACAAAAACTACTCAATCCGACAAACCTAAAATTCAACTTGTGGGAAAAAAATCAATGTCTCAGCAGTTGAAGTTGTGGATAAATAGTAGAAACACGCATCTACCTAACTGTAGACGACATTCTGTCTACCTGTAGGATTACTGTCATCGTAGATAATCCTATACCAAGATACAGTTACGAACGTCATTCTTCATGCCCCCCCCCCCCCCCCCCCCCCCCCACTCGCTTTTTCGTTTTTGTAACTATTGTGTTGGAGCGGGTCGCTCCTTAAATAAATGCATATATTAGTTAATAACTAAATGGAATCCTCTCTTTCTTTTTCCCAGTAAGAGACGCCTACGGAAGCCAACAGTACATAGACAGATAAAGCACATAGGATATAGTTATTAACTAATATATGCATTTATTTAAGGCGCCAATTTATAATTGTAACAAATAGTATTTGAATAAAAACATTCAATCGGGTAGAACACGGGCGTTGCCCGGGTCATTCGGCTAGTACCAAGATAATCTCAGTCATTAGGATAAAACATCGTCCACCCATCAGCTGTCACAAGACGGGGATGGATGTGTCTCCATTGTCGTTGGTCGTCTGTAGTCCCTGAAGAGATGAATTTGTCCTATGCCAAGTGTCGGCAAACTTTTATATCGGAAGAATCAAAAATTACAATTTACAAAATTTCAAAGTTTTTTTAAAGAGCCACAAAATGTTTTTTTTTTTTTTTGCCAACAATTAAAAGTATTTCTATGAAAAATAGACACTTCAGCCAGTTAGAGTTTGTTTTGTTTTTTTTTTCTCAACGTTTCGACAAAAATCTTTTGTCTTCGTCAGGAGAAGTAAATAAAGCATTTGGCAAGGCGTTAAAAAAAATTGTCGAAACGTTGAGAAAAATAAAAAACTCTAACTGGCCGAAGTGTCTATTTTTCATAGAAATATGAATGCCGGTAAGGCAACCTCTATCTTCAGATAATAAAAAGTACTCGCATAAATAATATTTGCATATCTATCTATATATATAAAAATCAATGTTTGTATGTTTGTTTGTTTGTATGTCCGGTATACAAATTCGCAGTAGTTCACTAATTCAAACCAAAATTTCCATACATAGGTAAAAAAATACGGGGAAGACGATAGGCTATTTTAAAAAATATATAAATCAATTATTAAAACTATATATTCAAATTATTCTACTTAGCTCACGAACAGCGCCCTCTATCAAAGATTAGATTAAATTATGCTGATGCAAACAAATAGATAATGCTAATAACAAACAATCATTAAAAAAATCTTATCTAAATATATATCACTCGGGTAGATATGCACACCCCCGCACGAAGCCCGGGTCACCCGTCTAGTGGAACTATATAAAGAACCGCAGCTTCACATACAAAGAGACGCATGTGGTCGCGAGCCGCATTTTGCCGATCCCTGGGCTATGCTATCAATCCGTTTTGTTATCCTAAAGGTCTGCTAGAGGAGAATCTACCCATATGACATAACTCATAGTATTGTTTCTTTCGGATTCCTGTAATGATTCTTTCGTTAGGTCTTCCATGTATATTTACACTCATGGACAAAATTTTAGGAAGTGGAAAGTATTTGATGTCGCCGGTCGTCTTTTTTTTTTTTTTTTTTTTTTTAAGGAGACCGAGGTGATTTTATACACACTTGGTTATCTCGTGTGTCTTCAATAAAGGTCACTGTAATATCTTTCAGAGTTATTGTCTCAATTCCAATATTAATGCTAAAAGGTACAACTTCCTTAAGTTTTGTCCATGAGTGTATACACACTTGGTTATCTCGTGTGTCTTCAATAAAGGTCACTGTAATATCTTTCAGAGTTATTGTCTCAATTCCAATATTAATGCTAAAAGGTACAACTTCCTTAAGTTTTGTCCATGAGTGTATACACACTTGGTTATCTCGTGTGTCTTCAATAAAGGTCACTGTAATATCTTTCAGAGTTATTGTCTCAATTCCAATATTAATGCTAAAAGGTACAACTTCCTTAAGTTTTGTCCATGAGTGTATACACACTTGGTTATCTCGTGTGTCTTCAATAAAGGTCACTGTAATATCTTTCAGAGTTATTGTCTCAATTCCAATATTAATGCTAAAAGGTACAACTTCCTTAAGTTTTGTCCATGAGTGTATACACACTTGGTTATCTCGTGTGTCTTCAATAAAGGTCACTGTAATATCTTTCAGAGTTATTGTCTCAATTCCAATATTAATGCTAAAAGGTACAACTTCCTTAAGTTTTGTCCATGAGTGTATACACACTTGGTTATCTCGTGTGTCTTCAATAAAGGTCACTGTAATATCTTTCAGAGTTATTGTCTCAATTCCAATATTAATGCTAAAAAGTACAACTTCCTTAAGTTTTGTCCATGAGTGTATACACACTTGGTTATCTCGTGTGTCTTCAATAAAGGTCACTGTAATATCTTTCAGAGTTATTGTCTCAATTCCAATATTAATGCTAAAAGGTACAACTTCCTTAAGTTTTGTCCATGAGTGTATACACACTTGGTTATCTCGTGTGTCTTCAATAAAGGTCACTGTAATATCTTTCAGAGTTATTGTCTCAATTCCAATATTAATGCTAAAAGGTACAACTTCCTTAAGTTTTGTCCATGAGTGTATACACACTTGGTTATCTCGTGTGTCTTCAATAAAGGTCACTGTAATATCTTTCAGAGTTATTGTCTCAATTCCAATATTAATGCTAAAAGGTACCACTTCCTTAAGTTTTGTCCATGAGTGTATACACACTTGGTTATCTCGTGTGTCTTCAATAAAGGTCACTGTAATATCTTTCAGAGTTATTGTCTCAATTCCAATATTAATGCTAAAAGGTACCACTTCCTTAAGTTTTGTCCATGAGTGTATACACACTTGGTTATCTCGTGTGTCTTCAATAAAGGTCACTGTAATATCTTTCAGAGTTATTGTCTCAATTCCAATATTAATGCTAAAAGGTACCACTTCCTTAAGTTTTGTCCATGAGTGTATACACACTTGGTTATCTCGTGTGTCTTCAATAAAGGTCACTGTAATATCTTTCAGAGTTATTGTCTCAATTCCAATATTAATGCTAAAAGGTACAACTTCCTTAAGTTTTGTCCATGAGTGTATACACACTTGGTTATCTCGTGTGTCTTCAATAAAGGTCACTGTAATATCTTTCAGAGTTATTGTCTCAATTCCAATATTAATGCTAAAAGGTACAACTTCCTTAAGTTTTGTCCATGAGTGTATACACACTTGGTTATCTCGTGTGTCTTCAATAAAGGTCACTGTAATATCTTTCAGAGTTATTGTCTCAATTCCAATATTAATGCTAAAAGGTACAACTTCCTTAAGTTTTGTCCATGAGTGTATACACACTTGGTTATCTCGTGTGTCTTCAATAAAGGTCACTGTAATATCTTTCAGAGTTATTGTCTCAATTCCAATATTAATGCTAAAAGGTACAACTTCCTTAAGTTTTGTCCATGAGTGTATACACACTTGGTTATCTCGTGTGTCTTCAATAAAGGTCACTGTAATATCTTTCAGAGTTATTGTCTCAATTCCAATATTAATGCTAAAAGGTACAACTTCCTTAAGTTTTGTCCATGAGTGTATACACACTTGGTTATCTCGTGTGTCTTCAATAAAGGTCACTGTAATATCTTTCAGAGTTATTGTCTCAATTCCAATATTAATGCTAAAAGGTACAACTTCCTTAAGTTTTGTCCATGAGTGTATACACACTTGGTTATCTCGTGTGTCTTCAATAAAGGTCACTGTAATATCTTTCAGAGTTATTGTCTCAATTCCAATATTAATGCTAAAAGGTACAACTTCCTTAAGTTTTGTCCATGAGTGTATACACACTTGGTTATCTCGTGTGTCTTCAATAAAGGTCACTGTAATATCTTTCAGAGTTATTGTCTCAATTCCAATATTAATGCTAAAAGGTACAACTTCCTTAAGTTTTGTCCATGAGTGTATACACACTTGGTTATCTCGTGTGTCTTCAATAAAGGTCACTGTAATATCTTTCAGAGTTATTGTCTCAATTCCAATATTAATGCTAAAAGGTACAACTTCCTTAAGTTTTGTCCATGAGTGTATACACACTTGGTTATCTCGTGTGTCTTCAATAAAGGTCACTGTAATAGCTTTCAGAGTTATTGTCTCAATTCCAATATTAATGCTAAAAGGTACAACTTCTTTAAGTTTTGTCCATGAGTGTATACACACTTGGTTATCTCGTGTGTCTTCAATAAAGGTCACTGTAATATCTTTCAGAGTTATTGTCTCAATTCTAATATTAATGCTAAAAGGTACAACTTCTTTAAGTTTTGTCCATGAGTGTATACACACTTGGTTATCTCGTGTGTCTTCAATAAAGGTCACTGTAATATCTTTCAGAGTTATTGTCTCAATTCCAATATTAATGCTAAAAGGTACAACTTCCTTAAGTTTTGTCCATGAGTGTATACACACTTGGTTATCTCGTGTGTCTTCAATAAAGGTCACTGTAATATCTTTCAGAGTTATTGTCTCAATTCCAATATTAATGCTAAAAGGTACAACTTCCTTAAGTTTTGTCCATGAGTGTATACACACTTGGTTATCTCGTGTGTCTTCAATAAAGGTCACTGTAATATCTTTCAGAGTTATTGTCTCAATTCCAATATTAATGCTAAAAGGTACAACTTCCTTAAGTTTTGTCCATGAGTGTATACACACTTGGTTATCTCGTGTGTCTTCAATAAAGGTCACTGTAATATCTTTCAGAGTTATTGTCTCAATTCCAATATTAATGCTAAAAGGTACAACTTCCTTAAGTTTTGTCCATGAGTGTATACACACTTGGTTATCTCGTGTGTCTTCAATAAAGGTCACTGTAATATCTTTCAGAGTTATTGTCTCAATTCCAATATTAATGCTAAAAGGTACAACTTCCTTAAGTTTTGTCCATGAGTGTATACACACTTGGTTATCTCGTGTGTCTTCAATAAAGGTCACTGTAATATCTTTCAGAGTTATTGTCTCAATTCCAATATTAATGCTAAAAGGTACAACTTCCTTAAGTTTTGTCCATGAGTGTATACACACTTGGTTATCTCGTGTGTCTTCAATAAAGGTCACTGTAATATCTTTCAGAGTTATTGTCTCAATTCCAATATTAATGCTAAAAGGTACAACTTCCTTAAGTTTTGTCCATGAGTGTATACACACTTGGTTATCTCGTGTGTCTTCAATAAAGGTCACTGTAATATCTTTCAGAGTTATTGTCTCAATTCCAATATTAATGCTAAAAGGTACAACTTCTTTAAGTTTTGTCCATGAGTGTATACACACTTGGTTATCTCGTGTGTCTTCAATAAAGGTCACTGTAATATCTTTCAGAGTTATTGTCTCAATTCCAATATTAATGCTAAAAGGTACAACTTCTTTAAGTTTTGTCCATGAGTGTATACACACTTGGTTATCTCGTGTGTCTTCAATAAAGGTCACTGTAATATCTTTCAGAGTTATTGTCTCAATTCCAATATTAATGCTAAAAGGTACAACTTCCTTAAGTTTTGTCCATGAGTGTATACACACTTGGTTATCTCGTGTGTCTTCAATAAAGGTCACTGTAATATCTTTCAGAGTTATTGTCTCAATTCCAATATTAATGCTAAAAGGTACAACTTCCTTAAGTTTTGTCCATGAGTGTATACACACTTGGTTATCTCGTGTGTCTTCAATAAAGGTCACTGTAATATCTTTCAGAGTTATTGTCTGAATCCCGATATTAATGCTAAAAGGTACAATTTCCTTAAGTTTTGTCCATGAGTGTATATACATGTCATAATTTGTATATAATTAAATGCAACCCCGACCCACTATGTATGTACCATGTATGATTTTCAAAGACTTAATAAAGAACAAGGTAACTGGAGGGAAGCAAGTAGCATTAAGATATAGGAAGTAGATCTAAGATTGGCACGACTATTCTGGGCACCCTGTGTCAATATTGTAAGGGCAGAGACCGGTCGTCTCTAGTGACCGCAGAAGTTATTTTCGCCAAGATGCATTCAATACTTCCGGACAAACAGGACGTGTCGAGTGACCAGAAGTTATAAAAGTTTGAGAGATATCCAGTACTTCCGGCAAAAACAGGACGTGTCTAATATCCTTCGAAACTATAAGCGTCAAGACACCAAACACTTCCTAACGAAATCGGATATACCAGGCAGGGCACAGCTTTCATCAAGGGAAGCCGCCGGCCTATCAAAAGGCAGCACCTTAAATAGGTCAACCAATAGGAAAAGATCATGTGAGATCTCTCGACCAATCAGAGAGAAACTAACTCGTGGTGTTAAATCGAAAGACAAGAATGGTCAGTAGTTTTTTAGCTCTCATAGGAACAACACCTGCAGTAGCGACTTGGCTCTCACCGAGTTCGAGTTACGCTTTGGCTCCCAAGGAGGTGACATCGGCTTTAGACCTCTCTCCCTCGGCTCATCCCACAGCTAAGTACAATCACCGCCATGTGATCAGTTAATTAACAATCAAAATCGCTCCGCCTTCTCAAGCTTTCTTCCCTCCAATCCAGTTGCCTTTTATTTTCAAACCTCACCATGTGTCCTGATTATTCCTAACTGTGTGCTTCACTTACCACTCAACGACTGCGCTTCAATCAAATATCACCATTCGCATCCAACAACAAGAAATTCCGCAACGATATTGCCACAGAACGGTTAAGTCGACAGGATAAAGATTATAGAGCTTAATCAGGATAAAGATGGAAATTAACCCAGGCACCAGCACAACAAAAGGCAATGACAACCCAAGAGAGAAGGAACTGGCAACGAACGGAAAGAAACTGACAACGAACGAAGCGACAAGATATACCCTGGCGACGGTAATTTTAGAACTGACCGCCGCGCTACAAGGGGCAACCGCCGCCCGCACCGCCGGTACGTGTCCGAACAACCTGACGCCCACCGAGTTATCGCCACCCGCCATGCCGTACCAGTACACACGGAAGCAACCCACGCGACACGGACCCAGTGTACCGACAACGCGATCCACTCGAATGGAAGCAGTACAAATGACTAGATTTCCCTTTCAATCGCGGGGACAGTGCAAAGGGTCCCGACCCGGTCCAACAGATATTCCAAGCCAACCACACCAAGCCGAAGACGCCACAATGGAGACGTTTCGAGACTAAGGTAGGCAATCCACCCAATGACACCATCCATTTGACTTTGGACTTGTATCTGACCCAGGACCTACCATGTACCTTTCTCATTGAACCAGACGCAGGTTCGAACATATTGCCGTATCATTTATACAATAGATTAAAAGCACAACTCCCCAATTTAAGTATTAAAAAACCTTCCCTTGATCTATCCCCCCTAAATAGTTTTACGAAAATAATAGGACATTTAACTTTCCCTCTGACAATAGGCCAAATAACCCGTAGAGAGAACTTCCACGTGGTAAATGCATCCTTGCCATTTGGAGTTCTTACCTTAAAAACCCTTTATCAGTATAAATTAAAACTAAATTATAATCGCGGCACTATTTTCCAACTTGGCGTCCCATTGTCTAATACCATCTACCACTTTAAACATGTGTCAAATGAATGCAAGCACGGGCTAGGCCAAAACCTGTCCCAAAGGACTCGCACAGCACCCAAAGCTTTCACACATGGAAACCCTTGCCTGCATTCATTGCCCAAACCCCAAATATTTACATGCCACCATTCTAATCTCACACCACACAACTTTTCGCTCAACTCAATTGCCAATACTTTATGCCCACCACATATAAAGCCACCACGACTTCAATCTACAACTCCATTAATGCCCAAACAAGTGTCCGTACACCGACACAGATCACCCACTTACCACACAAAATCCATACACGCACCCATACGTCACCACGCGACAAACACACACAACCCACACAACAAACGCAACACGCACGCCAAAAGACAACAACAACGACAAACAAGCGCATGCACAACCGTTAAGAATAATACAATCATCCCGTCTACACAAAACATAGAAAAAATTCACGCCACCAAACAACCACACAATCGAAAAACATTACGATCTTTCCTAAAATCTGTAAACGTCTATAAAGAATTCATTCCAGACCACGCCCGCTTGCGGACGCCACTTATCAACCTTCTAAAAAGGGACATCATGTGGGTCTGGGATGACGAATGCCAGAAAGCGTTCACTAACCTGAAAGAAAACCTTACCACACACCCCACATTACACCTTTACCAGGAAGGTCTGCCATGCCAGGTGTACTGTAACACCTCAACATTCAGCGTTACAGGCATTCTTAAACAAGTCTACCCTGATGGGAAGACATACACCGTCCAACATTTCAGCCGATCTCTGCGTAGTCACGAGCGAAATTATTCAGACTTGGAACTACAATGCCTAGCCATTGTGGAAAGTGTGGATAATTTCCGCACCTGTCTAATGGACAGAAAGTTTACAATATTTTCTGACCATCCTGCATTGCAGTGGTTGAAAGAGATCAAAGCCCCGTCAGGCAGATTGTTTCGATGGAGATTAAGATTGTCAAGATACGAATATGAGGTCCGTAGCATAAATGGAGTACAACAATATGAAACGGGCGTTGTAACTCGTATCCCATTTTGTGGTTTTCTAGATGCGCCACTCATACAGAACCAACAATCTTCTCCACCGGGAAAATCCCGCGTGACTATGGATCCCAATAAACTGCGCACCGTCTCCCGAAAAGGAGTACTTAAAACTATAGTCCCAAATTCATTTACAACCAGACTTCTTAAGTCCGTACACACACAACACCACCACCCAAACATCTCCAAGATGACGAGACTCATCTCAGCACAATATTATTGGCAGAACATGACACAAGACATCGCAAAACAGGTAAAAACCTGCCCCACCTGCCGATTCGCTAGAAGAATCGATGAATACAAACAACCTGCACGTAAAAATACCGACACAGGTACCCAAACAAAACAAAATTCGTACATAAAGCACAGCGTACACACAACACAAACAATGCCAAAATTACCACATCCACGTCAGAGAAAAAATCACACATCTCAACCTAAACCAATTACCGCCGACATATCTCTAATAAAACCATTGACGATCAAGCAGGAGAACTGTAAACCTGACAACCAGCTCAATCATATCACAACACTCCCTAAAGATATCAAACAGGAAAACTGCGAACCTACCAATCATTCAAATTCTACAATTCATAAGGTTCAAGCAAATATTTCAGAGTCCCCAGTTACAAAAATGTGGACGAACATGGGGCAATATCCTATCTTTCATCTGATTTTTATCCTTTGTTTATTAATTCTACCGTACAACTGTATTCCAATTTTATTCATTAAGTACTTGTGTATCTATACCATGCCCGCTCGTAAAATCTTCGAACTACAAGAGGCAGTTTTTAATTTTGGACAAGCATTTATAAAACTTCTCCTAATTTTAGGAACCATCCTCGCAGAAAATCTAAATAAACTCCGCAGAGATAGCAATAACTGAAAAGATAACCAACCAGTGTCGGAGAAATCACGCTCCAAAAACAAGATCTGAGCCGCACCAAAAATAAATAGACGGGAGGAAACGAGAATTTGAGACACCACGACGGAAGTGTAGTCCGCAGCGGATAAATTCGGCCTCTGTAAACAAAGCGAAGCGCCCTCGTCCGATCTCCAATTTCATTCCCTCTCTTTTGCCCGACACACCCCACTTCCGTATCTCTAATTACAATGAGAAGACCCCCTATTGAGGTCGACTGGGAACCTCACTATGCCACCGGTTTTGATTCCAGTTCGAGTCTACATATCGATTTTTACCAACCAATTACACATCCACGAAACAACACCTAGAACTAACTCACACAACTCTTACACAACCGACTTCTAACATTTTTCACAACACACACACAAAGACAAAAAATTACACATAAAGGTTATATAGATTTCCATGTCTCCTGTACACAGCATAAATGCACTTGAGGGCTAGAATCACGTTTTTCACCTAAGTGTCGATACAGACGAGACAAAAAATTTATAGGGCATAATTGAGCAAGTAAAACATTTATAGGGCAAAATGGAACAATCAATACATTTAGATCAGGGCATGTAGATACCAAAGGGTTCCAATCAATACATCTTATTTTTCATATCAATCATTTTTATTATTTTCTCTCAATTAAAATTTAAATATTTAATCAATTTATCAATTATTCAACTTATTGCCACTTTTAATCATTAATTATCATTTTTTTTTTTCCAATTAGTTTATATTATCATTTTATTTATCAATTATCAACGAAAACCCACTGGTTTTCGATTAAACTAAAAACATTAAATCAACCTTTATTGTTAAAACCTTTTTATTTTTCATCTTTCCTTTTTTCAAGCACTCACCTTTGATTTCGTTCAACTTTTATTTTTATTTTTATTTTGATTTCTCACAAGCCCTAATAAAATTCCCTCGGTTTCCATTCCCAATTCCGAGCTAGAATAAGGTTAGGCATTTTCCTTTTTTTTTTTCCACCATTCAACCAAGCACTCAACTTTGATTTCGCTCAAAAAAACTTTTATTTTATTTTTATTTTTGATTTCTCAAAAGCCCTAATAAAATTCCCTCGGTTTCCATTCCCAATTCCGAGCTAGAATAGGGTTAGGCATTTTCCTTTTTTTTTTTTCTCACAACGCACCAAGCATTCACTTTGATTTCTTCCAACTTTTTATTTTTATTTTTATTTTGATTTCTCACAAGCCCTAATAAAATTCCCTCGGTCTCCATTCCCAATTCCGAGCTAGAATATGGTTAGGCATTTTTCTTTTTTTTTCTCACCATTCAACCAAACACATTCAATTTTGCTTTCATTCAACTACTCTTATTTTATTTTGTTTTGATTTCAAAGCACCTTATGAAATTTCCTCGATTCCTTTTTCTCAGAATTCGAGCAAAAAAGTAACTAAGCAGTTGTCTTTGTCACCATGCAACAAAATATTTTTCTTTTTTCAACCAAACACATTCAATTTTGATTTCATTCAACTATTTTTATATTATTTTTATTTGATTTCAAAAGCCTTAATAGAACTCCCTCGATATCATTTCTTATCTCGGGTAGAATTCGTTTAGGCGCATTTTCTTTGTTTTACCCACTATGTACCATAACATTCATTGATTTCTTACAATTAAAAAATTTTTGATTTCTATTAATTATACTCAACCTATATCATCAACCCCATTCTATCTTACTTATGTCACCAGCAATGCTTGTATATAGCCCCTCAATACCTACAACTAATTTTCCCACAAAAATTATTTTTCATTTTACAGAATTCTCTCAGGCTAACCCCTTCTTGAATTCTTCACATGTAGGGGGCGCATCTGTCATAATTTGTATATAATTAAATGCAACCCCGACCCACTATGTATGTACCATGTATGATTTTCAAAGACTTAATAAAGAACAAGGTAACTGGAGGGAAGCAAGTAGCATTAAGATATAGGAAGTAGATCTAAGATTGGCACGACTATTCTGGGCACCCTGTGTCAATATTGTAAGGGCAGAGACCGGTCGTCTCTAGTGACCGCAGAAGTTATTTTCGCCAAGATGCATTCAATACTTCCGGACAAACAGGACGTGTCGAGTGACCAGAAGTTATAAAAGTTTGAGAGATATCCAGTACTTCCGGCAAAAACAGGACGTGTCTAATATCCTTCGAAACTATAAGCGTCAAGACACCAAACACTTCCTAACGAAATCGGATATACCAGGCAGGGCACAGCTTTCATCAAGGGAAGCCGCCGGCCTATCAAAAGGCAGCACCTTAAATAGGTCAACCAATAGGAAAAGATCATGTGAGATCTCTCGACCAATCAGAGAGAAACTAACTCGTGGTGTTAAATCGAAAGACAAGAATGGTCAGTAGTTTTTTAGCTCTCATAGGAACAACACCTGCAGTAGCGACTTGGCTCTCACCGAGTTCGAGTTACGCTTTGGCTCCCAAGGAGGTGACATCGGCTTTAGACCTCTCTCCCTCGGCTCATCCCACAGCTAAGTACAATCACCGCCATGTGATCAGTTAATTAACAATCAAAATCGCTCCGCCTTCTCAAGCTTTCTTCCCTCCAATCCAGTTGCCTTTTATTTTCAAACCTCACCATGTGTCCTGATTATTCCTAACTGTGTGCTTCACTTACCACTCAACGACTGCGCTTCAATCAAATATCACCATTCGCATCCAACAACAAGAAATTCCGCAACGATATTGCCACAGAACGGTTAAGTCGACAGGATTCTACAACAGAGTAATACAACAAATATTACAGTGATATAACAACTATTGCATCGTATTACATACACATGGTTATCTCGTGTGTCTTCAATAAAGGTCACTGTAATATCTCTCAGAGTTATTGTCTCAATCCCGATATTAATGCTAAAAGGTACAATTTCCTTAAGTTTTGTCCATAAGTGTATCTTTCTCCTACGTTGAAGATGTGTGTTACGACTACAGTAAAACTACCTCTCGCTAAAGAATAACACCTAGATGTAGAGCCAAAGTACCTTTAGGGAGAGGTGTCCTCTTACTGGAGAGTTGCTAAATAGTAAATATGGTAATTTTGGCGATGAAAACTGTTCTTTGTAGAGAGGTGTCCTCTAGCATGAATGTCACCTAATGGAGGTTGTTCTACTGTGAAAGAAATCTTTTTAAAAAATTCACTTCCACACATAGACAAAGCTTAAGGAAGTTGTACATTTCACCATGTATATCTGGATTAAGACAATAACTTTGAAAAATATTACAGTGACCTTTATTGAAGACACACGAGATAACCAAGTGTGTATACACTCATGGACAAAACTTAAGGAAGTTGTACCTTTTACCATGTATATCGGGATTCAGACAATGACTCTGAAAGATATTACAGTGACCTTTATTGAAGACACACGAGATAACCAAGTGTGTATACACTCCTGGACAAAACTTAAGGAATTTGTACCTTTTACCATGTATATCGGGATTCAGACAATGACTCTGAAAGATATTACAGTGACCTTTATTGAAGACACACGAGATAACCAAGTGTGTATACACTCCTGGACAAAACTTAAGGAATTTGTACCTTTTACCATGTATATCGGGATTCAGACAATGACTCTGAAAGATATTACAGTGACCTTTATTGAAGACACACGAGATAACCAAGTGTGTATACACTCCTGGACAAAACTTAAGGAATTTGTACCTTTTACCATGTATATCGGGATTCAGACAATGACTCTGAAAGATATTACAGTGACCTTTATTGAAGACACACGAGATAACCAAGTGTGTATACACTCATGGACAAAACTTAAGGAATTTGTACCTTTTACCATGTATATCGGGATTCAGACAATGACTCTGAAAGATATTACAGTGACCTTTATTGAAGACACACGAGATAACCAAGTGTAAACAAAAATGCCTTTGTATTAAAAAAAAAAACATATATATAGACGACAGGCTACATCGGAGATTTTCCAATTTCCTAATATTTATCCATGAGTGTTTTTTTGGTTTTATTTACAATTTAGGAAGACACGGAGATCAGAAATAAGCCAGGTGAAGCAAGAAGGTAACCTACAACTGCCCTAGCGGCACAACCCGACAAGACACTCCCCTCCCCCTTGTTTTAGTCTTCTTTCTTATCTCCACTCAATCATTTTAAGATATCAATTTGTGACCCTTGATGGTGTCTGTTTGACAACCATCATGACTGGGGGAAGTAGAATGCGTCTGCCTTTGTCATTAAGACTGGGAGCACTACTCAGTGGCAGACCGACTTAGCTCTAAAATAAATGGCCGCCTCTGACATGAGGAACAGACATCATGTGCAGCTGCTCCTAACATGGAGTACAAACACTGCTCATCCTGTATCCCTAGATTAGGAGCCCTTACAGGTTACTATCAGCCGGGCTAGCTGAGCCCAGGTTTTTTAGTGAGCTTGTTACTGCTCCCCCTTCTCCTTTTTCATCCGGGCTTGGTTCCGGCAAAGTCGAAGTTCTTTGTTTTGATTGTTTACCGAGATGTGATAACTCCATACATATGAGTGTTCCCTTTATTCTCTATTAATTATAAATGTTTAAATTAATTGTTTTCAATAGAGGTGTGGAAGTTCAAGATATTAATGATTACACCAAAAGCAGATTTATTTCTTTGAAGATTTTCTAGCGATGACAAGTTGAGATTGTGGATTCCTAGAAGGACAACTGACTGATATCTTTGGTATTAAAGGATGCGGCCCCCATAGATATATGGAACTAGCCGAATGACCCGGGCAACGCCCGTGTTTTACCCGATTGAATGTTTTTATTCAAATACTATTTGTTACAATTATAAATTGGCGCCTTAAATAAATGCATATTTTAGTTAATAACTATAGCCTATGTGCTTTATCTGTCTATGTACTGTTGGCTTCCGTAGGCGTCTCTTACTGGGAAAAAGAAAGAGAGGATTCCATTTGGTTATTAACTAATACAGTCTACTCTCGTTATAACGCCACCATCCGGATTTTGCAAAAAAGCAGCCTAAGGCGAGGGTGGCGTTGTATCGAACACGTTTAAAATGTGAAATTTAAAGATACAATAAATTATTTATAACAATTACTAAAAACAACTTATACCCTAAGTCAATATATAGAATGCCAGCATTAATTAATTAATACGACAAATAGGAATAATTAATTTATAATTTATTCATAAAAAAGTAATTACATTTTCTTGAAGAAGTCTGTGATCACAACTTGTGTTTTCTCTCCCTCACTTATGGCATAGACACGGCGTAACAAATCCGCAGATAGATTGACGTCGTCAGATGTTGCTCTCTTGGAGTGCTCAAGAAACAACAAAACTGTCTCAGCAGCTGTTCTGGCTTCCCTTAACGATGGTAGGCGCTGGATTACTGTTGCATCATCATCCTCGCCAAGTTCTTCTTTCGCTGTAACAGTAGACACCAGAAAATTGTCATCTGTTAGCTTCATTTCCGCCTCCTGGGAATCATCAACCAGTTGAAACTCCCTTTCAGTCATCAAATTCTCTGGTGTAATAGCAAAGATGTCGCGAATGCGATCGAGCAGATTTCCATAATTAAGAGGCTCAACTGCAGCAGTAGAAGTGAAGCGAATAATGCCTGTGTGATTCCAGCAGTTGCTGATGGAATCAGGGCTCACAGAATCCCAAGCCATTTTACAATAGCGCACAGCGTAATCCAGACGTAATTCTGTGGGTAGATGAGCATCCGCCAATTCCACCATTTTCTGGAGTTGAAGCTTGCGATATTGAGCCTTAAAACTTTTGATGATGCCACTATCCAGTGGTTGCAGACTGGCAGTCATATCTGGTGGAAGGAAGTGTATCTTTATGTTGTTGAGACCATCATTAGGGACGCAGTGAGACGTAGCGTTATCTAACAACAGTAGGATACGACGTCCTTCAGAGACAAGCTGCTTGTTGAACTGCAGTAGCCATTCTTGAAAGATGCTAGAGGTCATCCATGCTTTGCTGTTAGATGTGTAAGTGCAGTAGAAGTGTGGACTAAAGTTTCTGAAGCATCGAGGCTTTGCCGATTTTCCAATAATCAGCAATCGCCGCTTGTCTGTTCCAGTAGAGTTGCAGCACAGTAGAACAGTGATTCGTTGCTTCATCCTTTTGACACCACGGCAGTTTTCATCTTTGTGAGCAAGTGTTCGGTCAGGAATGAGCTGAAAAAATAATCCTGTTTCGTCTGCATTGTATATATTGTATCCGGAGTTCGCCAGAATACTGTTCAAATTTGTAAAATGTTCATCAATGATAGCTGGAGAAATCGATGCGCCTTCCCCACAGAGCCGTCGTTGCGAAATATGGAATCTCCCTTTAAATCGCTGCAGCCACCCACTGCTGTACGCGAAATTTTCTGGTACGTCCAAATGCTCGCCAAGTTTTTTTGCCTTTTCTCTTAAGAGATCATCAGTAATAATAATATTATTGGCACGCTTTTGGGTAAACTAGTTGAAGAAAGCGTCTTCCAAGTCACTAAATTTTCCGACTCTTTGTCTCTTTGAAGAACCAACAGTATAATTTTCCCACTTCTCAGCCTGAATGAGAATATTACGGACAGTTGTTCGTGGAAGTGAGAAACGCTTTCCAATCTCATTCTTCGACATCGTAGGGTTATTTCTTGCCAACTGGCATATCTCCTTCTTCTTTTCAATGGTGATCGACTCACGTTTACGCTTTTGGGAACTCATGATACGACAATATGGTTGTTGTGTTGACGTTAGCAAAGGATGAAGCGACTGTGTATGTCCCAGGAACAAGCAGGAAAAGGATCTTCTGGCTGTTCACACAATCTGTTATCTGTAAGTCCGGCGCCGTTGGCGTAAAAAATGCAGACAGGAAAGGGGGAGCGGGGGGGGGGGGGGGGGTGAGGGACGTTTTGAGCGGCGCTATAACGAGTGGTTTTTGCTACTTGGGATACGAAAAATCAGCGGCGGAAGGCGAACAGCGAGGGAGTGGCGTTATATCGAGAAAAATACATTGATGTCGATTGGGACAAAACGAAAAAGCGGCGTAAGGCGAGGGTGGCGTTATATCGAGTGGCGTTATAACGAGAGTAGACTGTATATGCATTTATTTAAGGAGCGACCCGCTCCAACACAATAGTTACATAAACGAAAAGGCGAGTGGGGGGGGGGGGGGCAAAGGTGGCGTGAGCGTAGCCAACCAATAGGAGGGCGCCATTCCAAAAAAAAAAAAAAAGCAAACGGTGACAGAGACGAAAACTGACTGATTAAGAGATGAAGAATGACTCTCGTAACTGTATATAGAATCTTTAACAATTTTTTTTCTTTAATTAATTCCAAGTACATGTACAGGCTATAATAAATCATGGTGGGTTGTTAGCGATTGCTTTTACTGTAAGTACACCATATACCTACACATGTGAAAAGCAGTTCGATTTTTGCATATGCAAATGTTCCAGAACCACATTTGAGTACTTGCATTCGCTGATGAGGTTGGACTTTTTGCAAGAATCGGGGGCCATTGGAGAATTTATTTTTTAATCAGAAAAAAAGTGTCCAATGCGGCATTCCATCCCGGGTCGTAGTGGTCGAAAACTAACGGTTTAGACCATCCTTCCACCGACCCACTTATACATAGAATGTGGTCTTATGGAAACTATTCCGATTAATAAATGTGGCTGGCATCTTAACATCAGAGGTTTTTTAATATTTGAATGTACATTAGAATACTCAACACTGAAATTCAATTATTTATTTCTAATAGGGGCCTTTGGAGCATTTTTTAATTATTATTATTATTAGAAATAGCATGCAACAACTGTCCTGGTGTGGAACTAACACCTACCCACATATTCTCATGCCCAGCAATGGCCGCAGCCTTGCAGAAAATTGACTTAGACCCAGAGCAGCAGCTTTACGCACCCAAGATAGTGGACATTACTGCTGTTGTGATGGATATGCATGGAGACATCTGAGACTCTTCTTTGGACATGACAACAACAACATAAAATTGACATAGACCCAGAGCAGCAGCTTTACACACCCAAGATAGTGGACATTACTGCTGTTGTGATGGATATGCATGGAGACATCTGAGACTCTTCTTTGGACACGACAACAACATTAGAAATAGAAAAAAAGTGCCCAATGCGAGATTCAATTCCGGGTCGTAGCGGTCGAAGGGTTTAGATCATCCTTCCACAATCTTCTTTAATCATCTCAAAAGGAAGATACTGTAGGCAACACAACCATTCTGATGTCACTTGAAATGTCTGAAACCCATCGATAATGATCAAAGTAATCAAAAATCAGGAAAAAACGAACAAATTCCCAATTTTATGTTTTCCTTCTCAAACATTGATTTCCCTCATTAAGCACTTTATTGACGTCTCTATGGTTCCTTCACTCCTCCTGATCGACTTCTTTACTAGAAGTGTAAAATGTAATGGCTTTCTTGAGTAGACATTCTTTCCTTCTAACGGAGGTATTTTCCTTGTTTACCCATGTGTAGAATACATATGCAACTCTGTCAGGTTCTCTAGATAGAATGGCTTCAATTAAAGTTACTATTTAGAGTTCGAACCGTATTTGCATAGTACGTCATCATTTTATTAGGGGTCGATGGTATAAACCGTTAATTTTCGACCGCTACAACCCAAGTTCGATCCCCGCATTGGACACTTTTTTATGATTAAAAAAAAATGACCCAATGACCCCCCGATTCTTGCAAAAGTCCAACCCTAGCGAGTGCAAGTAAACAAACTGGGGCTCTGACACATTTGTAAGTACAAAGTCGAACTGTTTTTTACATGTGTAGATATGTGGTGTATTTATAGTAAAAGCAGTCGCTAACTGCCCACCATGATTATCATGGCCTGTACCACGTGTACTAGGGATAAGCAATATATATATATATATAGAGAGAGAGCAGCAAGTAGAGAAATTAAATTTATAGTTTTCCACTATACATGATGTTAATTAAACATCATGGGGCCATGAAACATCATGGGGACATCATGTTAACCAGGACTGTGAAGCTGGTGGTCTCTGTGCTGGAGTCAACACCACTCTTCCTGATGCTACATTTATAGTGAACTGTTCACTTTTTTTCTTACCTATACCGTGTGTTTTTGTAATCTCCATTAAAATTTATTTTCCTCCTTCCTAATTAAATTTCTCAATATATACGTATTTAAAAAAATGTTTTTATAGATTTAATTACTTGTTTGCTTTATTCTTTTTTAATTTATAATTTTGGATGTTGTACGGAGAATCTGTATAGAAGATTAACGTCACTTTAATAAAGTATTTGTGTGATAGAAGAATTGAAAAAAAGAAAGACGTTTTATTAATGAAAATAAAAATTTTAAAAAGAGATGATTATAATTCTAAGAAAAATGCATGTCATAATTTGTATAGTTAATTCCAAGAGATATAATTTATTTTCGTCAAAATAAGTATGTAAATATGTTACGCTTGTGTTAAAATGTAAATATGTAAATTCATCCATCTATAAAAGCTGGACAAAAAATAATGGTGGCAGACATCGCGGGTGCGCTGTTTGCTTGGCTGGAGCTAATTCTTGGTTGCGTTCTTCCATTTGACCACGACAGCTACGACATATATATATATTTATCATGTGAATAAAAGTTACTGATGGCTTGCGTATAGTAAAAGCAGTCGCTAACTACCCACCATGATTATCATGGCCTGTACCACGTGTACTAGGGATAAGCAAAAAAAAAATATTTGCATACACAACTTGTTCCAAAATCACTTTATTAGGTACCGCTCAAAAGAACAACCTAGTTTATGATATTTGTAACAATGAATAATATTTTGAAAATAGAGCAATCCATAGATAAATCTTTAATTAAAAAGGCATATATTGGATCAAAATATCATTTATTTTACCAATATTTCAGCTGGCTGAACGCCATTGAATATAGCAAAATATTTTTAAAAACTTAATTCTGTTGACGTTATGTGGCACTGAGTTTGTTGTTGACACACTTTAAAATGTTATAACACCTTGATAAAAGTTGGCGTTCAGCCAACTGAAATATTGGTAAAATAAATGATATTTTGATCCAATATATGCCTTTTTAATTAAATGAATAATATGTGAAGGTTATTCACATATTAAAACAAAGCGTCCAATACGGGATTCAATCCTGGTTCATGGCTGTCGGGAACCGAGGGTGTTACCTACTCGTCCACTGACTCTACATACACAAGCACAAACAAATAAACACAGGGAGATTTTTATCTATTTTACAATTGTGTTGTTATTTACAATATGTTAATCAATGATGGAAGTTGATGAAGTTATCTGTAATAATTCGTGGAGAGAGAAAGTTGATCAAGTTGAGCTATTTACAATGAGTTATATTCTGTTGTTGTTGTTTCTTATCCCCTTGTGTAAACATTACACGAATTTCATGAGTCCATGCTACTCGAGCTGTTTTATGATAAGCAGGGGCCTCTCCCAAAGGTCCTGTTTAGTGCATCTATTGCAAGCCAAAAAGCTGCAGGTGCCAAGCTACATTTTGGGAAAGTGGGGTAGATTTTGTTATTATTTTATATCTTCAATGGCTTGAGATGGCCTGTTCTAAATCTTGTTAGTGTTGTTTGATGTTGTCTGAGGTTCAGAGCTCCTCCTGGGTTCACTCCACACATAGTTATGTTCTAAAGTAACTTATTAATTATTTACATTGATGCAAATCAAGTCGCATAGTAGTGTAGTTCCTCAAGCTGCATGAAGCTGTCTATTTATAATAAAAAGTCTGCAGAACCTATTAAATTTCGTATATCTTTCCCTATTATAAACTATTTGACCCAGATAGGTTCTTTCCATCTTGGGCTCTGCTGTCTTAGGTTTGACACCAGTTGGCATGAGTTAAGAATATGTTCGGGGGTTTCTTCTTCCGCTCCACAAGAGCATCTGGGCGAATCTATTAAATGATATATTTGCGTGCTTGTTAAAATTAACAAAAAACATTAAAACATATGTCTTCATTACCGTGGCAGCACATTTTCAAACTTTTTTATTCACGGTGTAAATAGATAACGATAAATCCAGCAACAAAGGGGAAAAAAGCGAGAGGAAAATTCCCGGTATTAACCTAGACATTGAGTTTTACTCTTACAAAATATAAAAAGCTATAGCTTTTAAACCACCTATTTGAACAGATGGTTGAGTTCTTAAACAACCTCTTTACACAAACGCTTATTTAGGGTTTCAATTCTTCAATCTTTCAACGTTACTCAACAGTCTTCTGCTTCTTTCAACACTGTTTAGCACGTTTATCCTTTTATCTTTAAATTGTTATCTTCTGATTAGATTGTCCTTTTGTTTTACCCTTTAGTGTTGGTTATATTATATATTTCTTTCTCTCTCTCTCTCTCTGTTTTTATAATTATATTTAAAATATTATTTAATATTTATAATTTATAGTATATTATTTAATATTTATAATTTATACTATATTTTTTAATATTTATAACTTATAATATATTATTTAATATTTATAATTTATACTATATTTTTTAATATTTATAACTTATAATATATTATTTAATATTTATAATGTACTAGCGGACGTACCCGGCTTCGTCCGGGTTTTACCCGAGTAAAAGTTTGTCTAACGAATCTCTCGATAAAGTGAACATTTATTCCCAGTCCCTTGAAAAATACTCGATAAGTTGAATAAAATCAATATTAATTGGTTCCCTCGGTAATTGGAAGTTAAAGGAATAGTATCTTGCCTTGGAATTGTATCATTATTCTTGTCTCAAATAAATTGCCGTGTCATCCTGAATTTTGTCTTTCCTAATTTTCTACATTACAAAATCATCGTATCACCATGATAATATTTAGAGCAGATTGTTGAATTATAACAGATAAATTAGAATATTTATCTTTATATTTTAAAGCGAAAAGTTATTTCAAAAATTTTATTTGCTAGAAACCTTCCCAGTACTATACTAAATAACTTCCCAAAGTTTCATGGCGTTCCAATGAGTGGTTTGGTCAGGCATAAAGGACAAACAGACCACACACACACACACATACATTCATTTTTATATATATAGATAACTTATTATTTAATATTTATAATTGTAGAATTATATTTTAAATATTATTTAATATTTATAATTGTAGAATTATATTTTAAATATTATTTAATATTTATAATTGTAGAATTATATTTTAAATATTATTTAATATTTATAATTGTAGAATTATATTTTAAATATTATATATAGCCTTAAATATAGGCATAATTTTAAAATACGCCATTTAATTTTGTTGTAAATATGTGTAATATTAATTGACCTATTATATAATTCACTAAATGTAGGATTAATTTCATAAATCTTATATAACTGAGAAAATATTTTATATTGTCATTTTTACTCAAGTAATTGAATATATATATGTTATTTAAATTAAATTTTATTGCCATCTATCGTTAATATTTTACACAAATAAATTTACTGGCAATGCGTTTCTTTTAAATATCATCAAATATTATCTCTACAGACCTTACTGCAATGATGTTAGTTATTGAATGAGAGGGCTTGGCTCATCAGTAGTGAACCCTCTCAGCGGTTTCGCCAAATTAATCTCTAGACCGCTCTACTATTGTATTGGACTGGTTTTGTTATATACCCTGCATTTTCTATGGAAGGCAGCTTAGGGGTGTTTAAGGAACTATGGACATAAGCTTATAGGTCTGAAGAGGTACATACATATAATTTCAAGGTATTGCATCGAGCAAAGCTCTTCCGCAAAATATGTTTTCATAACAAATATATATTAGTAAATTAAATTTTATTGCCATCTATCGTTAATATTTTACACAAATAAATTTACTGGCAATGCGTTTCTTTTAAATATCATCAAATTGCCAGTAAATTTATTTGTGTAAAATATTAACGATAGATGGCAATAAAATTTAATTTACTAATATATATTTGTTATGAAAACATATTTTGCGGAAGAACTTTGCTCGATGCAATACCTTGAAATTATATGTATGTACCTCTTCAGACCTATAAGCTTATGTCCATAGTTCCTTAAACACCCCTAAGCTGCCTTCCATAGAAAATGCAAGGTATATAACAAAACCAGTCCAATACAATAGTAGAGCGGTCTAGAGATTAATTTGGCGAAACCGCTGAGAGGGTTCACTACTGATGAGCCAAGCCCTCTCATTCAATAACTAACATTATTGCAGTAAGGTCTGTAGAGATAATATTTGATGATATTTAAAAGAAACGCATTGCCAGTAAATTTATTTGTGTAAAATATATATATGTTATGAATAAATTTGTTGTTGTTAGATAAAGGGTTGATAAGACAAAGGATCGATAAGATAAAGGGTTGAGGTGCAGTCGTGATAAAAAAAAAAGATAATTATTTACAGTCAAGTAGCTTTTATTTTCAATTACTTGAGGAAAGATTACACATTAGTTATTTTCACATTATATAGAATTTATAAAGTTAATCCTATATTAGTGATTTAAAAGGATAGATATATTAACTACGCATATTTACAACAAAACTATACAACAAAAACTGAAAGTCTTTTAAAAAACGATAATAACAAAGTAATATTATCAATGAATAAAATAAAATATATATATATTTTTTAAATATAGAAATATTTGAGTTTTTTGGATTATATAATATATATATTATCTATCGTCTCGTAAAGACATCGCGTTTTTAATCAAAACATTTCCAAAATAAGGAAAGACCCTGACAAAGATAAACGTAAAGCCTAGCGGAATATTGGATTTTTGTTATAAATACAATGTTTTATTTTATTTTGATCCAAAAATATGCCTTTTAATTAATATATATATATATATATATATTGAAAATAGAGCAATCCATAAATAGATTTTCAATCAAAAAGGCATATATTGGTAAAAAATAGTATATTTTGATCCAATATATGCCTTTTTAATTAAATATTTATTTATGGATTGCTCTATTTTCAAAAATATATATTTATATATACAGTTAAACCTGTCTATAGCGCCCCCTCTAAATAGCGCCTTCCTCTCTATAGCACCCTATTTTGGTGAGTCCCAAGAGGGGGCGCTATAGACAGATTTAAATATTATTATATATAAATTATATAAGCAAATAAGGATTGATTTATGCTTAAAATATAAAACTTCCTTAAGTTTTGTCCATGAGTGCAACTTTAATATTTATTTTTTAATTAAAGGATTCATTTTAAATGCATACATATAACAACAACAAAGCTTTATTAAGACCTTTTAGTGTTATACAGATTCTCCAAGCACGGAAATGTAGAGTACATACAGGAAAAAACAGTAATGATTCTAGTGTTAAGCAATGTTATTATTATTTTTTAAAATAATCATATTTAATGGTAAAATAAAATTATACACAGGAAAACTTAATTAAGACTTCTGGGTAAATTGGAGAGAGGAAGAGAAATTTCTTATACATGGATTTACCATGGAGTGTCTACAAATGAAGAAAAAAAGTAAAAGCTAATTATATTTAAAATTAATAATAAAATTTATATTTGAAGACTCTAACTGTCATTGTGGCAACGAATTCCAGGACTCGAGACACCTACTGCTGGAATGTCCACTCTTCTTTACCGCTAGACAACAGACAATGTTGTATATCTATATCAATTTGTAAATAGCAGAGAGAATTATCACAGATTTAACTATCTTTATAAATATATTTATGATTATCTTTCAAACCTGAAAGGTTCAGGTTCCTAATATATATTATTGTTTCTCTTTTTTTATTTTTGATTACCTTTTTCTTGTATAATAGGTTTATAACTGTTTCTGTTAAAAAAAATGTAAATCGACGCAATTATCCTTAGCCGGGATATCGCGTTTTGTGTGTTGAAATAAATAAATAAAATGTATATGCAAGAAAACTTTTAAAAATCACGTGAGAACGCCCTTTCAACCTCAGAACAATTTTTAACGCCTTACCAAATGTTTGTATTTATTTCTCCTGAAAAATACAAAAGATATTTGTTGAAACGTTGAGAAAATAAAAATTTAACTGACCGAAGTGTCTATTTTATATACAAGAAAACCTAGTTAAGACAATTGCGCTCATAATAATGTATATACACCTATCCCCCGATTTACACGGTAGATACGTTCCTGAGAAAAACATGTAAATCGAAAATTAAAAATTTTCGCGAAATTTTTATGCGAATAAATACAGACACAGTGTGCGTGTGCAGCAAGTCAGCCCATAAGCTCGGGATTCCTCGTGAGATGTGTACACAGCTCATGTGTTCAATCACAGTAGCATTTAGTATAGTGCTATAAAAACAAAAACAAAAACTTATTTGGAAAACCGTGTAAAAGCGAAAACGTGTAAAACAAGTACCGTGTAAATCGGGGGGTAGGTGTATATATATATATATATATATATATATATATCTAAAGAGACAAGGGTCACCTCTCCCGTCAAAATAGACGTCAAAACTAGACGCCATCTATTGACCGTCGCCGCAAACTAGCGGCCTCAGGTCGGTGACAAAGCCACAACACCAGCTTTGGCAAACTGAGAAGTGTCCAACTAGAAACCATGGTTTCGGGCTAATGGCCCTCGTCAGTCTAGGGCGGACTATATTCCATGAGATTCACACAGGATCTAATTGAATCTTCACAATCTGCTAAAATTGCAGCGACGGTCAATAGATGGCGTTTAGTTTTGACGTCTATTTTGACGGGAGAGGCGACCCTTGTCTCTTTATATCAATATCCTCCCGGCAAAATTTCCATATATATATATATATATATATATAGTGTAAAAACTATATAATAAAAATATAACAGTGATTCTACATTTAAAACTCAAGGAGCAAACTGATAAGAATGATAAATCATATCAAGTAGATTTGGTTAGATTAGCAAGCTAAATCTAAATTAATTATAACAATAAATAGTTGTATAGTTTTATAGTTAAGTTTTCTATTAAAATTATCTTCATTATTTTGATTATTTAAATTCAAATTATAAAATTTGTAAATTGTTATTATTTAGTATAGATAGAGAGAAAAAAAAATCCTTTACTTCTAACACATCATCTAGTTAATTATATATTTATAATTAATAACAATAAAATTTAACGACGTAACGTCTTTTGCATCGGCTTTTACACGTCATTTAGACATACTCTAATCCTATATATAGAATAATAGAAGTGAGAATATATATAATATTATACATTTTAGTAGTTAGAGAATTAAAATTATTCATAACAGATATAAAACAATTAAATTAGATCTTAAAACAGCAAAAACTCTCCTGGAAACATTTTTAAATTTTAACTATATAGAATTTAAAAATAAAATATATATTCAATCAGAAGGCGTTCCCATGGGAACATCTTCAAGTCCTTTATTAGCAAATTTAATATTATTCTGGTACGAAAGAGAATACTTTCTACAAAATAATGTTAACTGGCAAATGTTCCGTTATGTAGATGACATCATAATATTTAATAATCCACAGTTCAAAAACTTAATACCTAAAATTTATCCTAAATACTTGAAACTTAAGAACAATGAAAAAATTTATAGAAACAAAAAAGTTAACTTTTTAGACCTAAATATAGACCTTACAAATAATGCTATTAAAATTTATAATAAAAAAAGTAATTATAATTTCAATATTATAAAATACTGTAATATGAATTCTAATATATCATTAAATTGTTGTAAAGGTATATACTTTGGACAGTTTCTAAGATTTTATAGAATAAATAATATATTAGAAAATTTCATAGAAGATGTTAAAAATTTAAACATAGAATTTATTAAAAACAAATTTAGTATCAGACAAGTAAAATATTTCAACAGTATATCTATTATAAAATACTTTAAAAAAATAAATGGAAGTATCCATTTATTAAATCAACTTTCTATAATTTCTCTCAATAATAACTAATACAAATTTATAATCTTTAACAATTAGTTAAACTTAAATTAAATAGCTGATTTGAAGATTTTTTCACAAGATGTTTAAAGTAATATTGTATAGAATTCATTTTGTTTAATCTCCAATTTCTGGGGAGGAAAATGGAAATTAAATAAAAGTGAATTTTCACATTTAATAGCTTTATTAAACTCTAATAATTTGCCTTTTTAAAGGAATATTGAAAGATGAATAAGTGTTGAATCAGTTATTTTAATATAACTGGCTGTAAAGATTATAAAGTTTGGTTTTCTTCCATTAACTATCTTTTCTTTCTTCTTTAAATGTCTTGTTGTTCTAAAACTTCAGAACAAACGGTCTAATTTTGTCCCCCCCCCCCCCCCCCCCACAACATGTGTCATCCAGAAATAGATGTTTACAGTGGAAGGCGTCGCGGGCAAGGTAGGTTCACAGTTGGAATTTGTTAATGGAATTTGTTATATCTGTTCATTTAAATGTTTCACTGAAGTAACTTTATATTAACACATAAAATCCGGTTGAAAAGAGATCTATGAAGTAATAGAGAAGGGATGAAACGCCGCTGGACTTCTATTTGAGAATTCCCGGTTCAGCAGATCTCTTTTTTCAATAATTACTCCAATTTAAATTTTTTTTGTATATGTCTGGTCTACCATTAGGGTTTCAAAACATAATAACCAAACTTATAACAAAAGTTAATTAATAGTATAGATATATTACTAAATACAACTATTTATATTCATAATTTAAAATAAAAAAAATTAAAAAATCATTTAAAAAAAAAAAAATGATAAAATATAAAATTATAAAAAAATATATATATATATACTAACAATCTTATCTACCTTCTTTACAAAACTTTTTGTTTTCTTATTATTAGTTTGATTAAAAGTGCATGGTTCTGTCTTTCTCTCTTTTCTCTAACTACTAAAATGTATAATATTATATATATTCTCACTTCTATTATTCTATATATAGGATTAGAGTATGTCTAAATGACGTGTAAAAGCCGATGCAAAAGACGTTACGTTGTTAAATTTTATTGTTATTAATTATAAATATATAATTAACTAGATGATGTGTTAGAAGTAAAGGATTTTTTTTTCTCTCTATCTATACTAAATAATAACAATTTACAAATTTTATAATTTGAATTTAAATAATCAAAATAATGAAGATAATTTTAATAGAAAACTTAACTATAAAACTATACAACTATTTATTGTTATATATATATGTAACGTTTCTATGATGATCTGTAACACGCCAATATGCAGATGATATTGTTTTGCGTAAAGAAAGAGAGAACAATCAACCGTCTGACTAAATTTATTTCAGTCACGCGCCTTTTATATAGTTACAAATATTTACATAATTCCTAACAGCGTAAAAATTTACATCTACTAATAATTTATGAGCAGAATGTGACTTATATATAAAGAGACAAGGGTCGCCACTCCCGTCAAAATAGACGTCTAAAACCAGACGCCATCTATTGACCGTCGCCGCAAACTAGCGGCCTCAGGTCGGTGACAAAGCCACAACACCAGCTTTGGCAAACTGAGAAGTGTCCAAATAGAAACCATGGTTTCGGGCTAATGGCCCTCGTCAGTCTAGGGCGAACTATATTCCATGAGATCCACACAGGATCTAATTGAATCTTCACAATCTGCCAAAATTGCAGCGACGGTCAATAGAAGGCGTTTAGTTTTGACGTCTATTTTGACGGGTGAGGCGACCCTTGTCTCTTTATATCAATATCCTCCCGGCAAAATTTCCATATATATATATATGCATAGGCATTAGAGTAAAAGCAGTCGCCAACTTCTACCTACCATGATTATCACACATATATATGGCTTATACTACATGTACAAAGGATAATAATAATTTCAAGATAGCAAGGAAAAAATAAGCACCAAATCAATGTCATATACCAACACAATAAAATACAAATACGTATACTTGTTTATATAACTGAAAATTAATAAATAATTAATTAATTAAAATTTTATAGGGCTAATTAAAACGAAGTACTACCACGAAATTGGCAATTAAATTATTCAAATGAAATAATTGTGAAGTTTTAGCTAAAAGGAAAGAAAAGTTGTCAATAAAAATGTAATGTATGAATGCTCTGCATCGGTTGTTTGTATAATTAATTTTACATATTTCCCAATAATATGCATAGAGAAATTTTGTATATTTTAACATAGGATTTTCTCTTGTCATTATGTCACGAAACTGTCCCTAAAATGCTTTACGTGAGATAGCTTGACAATTATTTTACACTCATGGACAAAACTTAAGAAAGTTTCATTATTTGATATCGTCGGTCGTCTGTTTTAAAAATTTGGGCAACTCTGTGCTTCACTTCCATCAATAATTGACAATATGACCCAGAATAAGTATATTGCTACGGCGTTTTATGGTTTCCACAAGTCCATATCTCAGAAGAAGGCTAAGTGATACTCACTCCTCACTTTCTTACTGCTACTCTTTTTGTGCTGTTTTCTTGCTTCCCTCTTTCTCTTTCTCTTTCTTGTTTTTTTTTCTTTTTCTTCTGTATATATCGTTATTTCCTTTGTCTCACTGCTTTGTTCTTATGCATACCTCTGGTGAATCCTGTATAGGGTCAGTGACCCTAAATAAAGGCTTTTTGTTGTTGTTGTTGTTTTAAAAATTTCAAACTATTTTTAACGCGTATGATTCTTTTTTTTTATTATTTAAACAATTTTCTAGTGACCTTATTGCAATGATAAATTAATGGAAGGTCTTGACTCATCAGTAGTAAACCCTCCCAGCGGTTTGGCCAGTTTAATCTACCATACCGTTGTAATATTGTATTTTCTGTTTTCCTTTTATATCGATACTGAAACTAGATTGGTCGTCTGTTTATTTTAAAGAGACAGATGCAATTTTGTTAACACTTGGTTATCTCCTGTGTCTTCAATAAAGGTCACTGTAATATCTTTCAGAGTTATTGTCTGAATCTCAATATACATGTTAAAAGGTACAACTTCCTTAAGTTTTGTCCATGAGTGTATCTTTCAGAGTTATTGTCTGAATCCCGATATACATGTTAAAAGGTACGACTTCCTTAAGTTTTGTCCATGAGTGTATCTTTCAGAGTTATTGTCTGAATCCCGATATATACATGTTAAAAGGTACAACTTCCTTAAGTTTTGTTTATGAGTGTATATTTCAGAGTTATTGTCTGAATCCAGGTATACATGTTGAAAGGTACAACTTCCTTAATTTTTCTCCATGAGTGTATCTTTCAGAGTTATTGTCTGAATCCCGATATACATGTTAAAAGGTACAACTTCCTTAAGTTTTCTCCATGAGTGTATCTTTCAGAGTTGTCTGAATCCAGATATTCATGCTAAAAGGTACAACTCCCTTAAGTTTTCTCCATGAGTGTATCTTTCAGAGTTATTGTCTGAATCTTGATATACATGCTAAAAGGTACAACTTCCTTAAGTTTTGTCTAAGAGTGTATCTTTCAGAGTTATTGTCTGAATCCCGATATACATGCTAAAAGGTACAACTACATTGAGTTTTATCTATTAGTGTATATCCCTGGATGCTTTCCCCCCCAAAATAATGATAATTATGTTAATTCTTTAGTAAAAATGATGTAAACACCAGTATAAATTATGGATTAATCATCTTGGAAGAATCATTAGTGGAAGCATACTGACAGAACTGGTTCACCAAAATGGAAAATGTCCATGACTGTCTGAGAACTAAATGACATTCTGAAGGTTCATAACTTGTAGCCTGCTCCAGGACAATAACAGGGTATCTATAACGCCCAAATTAGGTGGTGTGAGGAAATCCGGGTTGCTATTGGTGTAACCCACTATCTAGCAAGGTCATGTGGTGTCCTTCACGCTCGGGGATTGGTCAATTAACTTGTTGTTGATGCTGATTGGATCATCTTAGACGAATTGAGACATTTGTTGTTACTTACTCCATTGACCACGCTAATCACCTGTCAGAAAAACTTACATGGACACCCGACACAAACAGAAAACGGTGTTTACTTCCTCGTAAGGCGTTTTTCCCCCAGTAAAAGGAGTGAGGGGATTCCCTTAAATCCCCCGGTTACTTCTATTTAGATCCTACGTTTGAAAGTATAAATCTTGGTACATTCTATTGCTCAATGTCAACTTGTGTCTACTATGTACCTTTTGTATAATTCGTGTCTACTTCTTGTCTATTTTTGTATCATTTTGTCTACTTTTTCAACTCTTTGCATACCTGTAGTATAATTCGTGTCTATTTCTTGTCTATTTTTGTATCATTTTGTCTACTTTTACTACTCTTTGCATACCTGTAGTATAATTCGTGTCTACTTCTTGTCTATTTTTTGTATCATTTTGTCTACTTTTTCTACTCTTTGCATACCTGTAGTATAATTCGTGTCTATTTCTTGTCTATTTTTGTATCATTTTTCTACTTTTTCTAATCTTTGCATACCTGTAGTATAATTCGTGACTACTTCTTGTCTATTTTTGTATCATTTTGTCTACTTTTTCTACTCTTTGTATATCTTTTGTATTATTCTGTCTATTTCTTGTGTCTACTATGTACCTTTTGTATAATTCGTGTCTACTTCTTGTCTATTTTTGTATCATTTTGTCTACTTTTCTACTCTTTGCATACCTGTAGTATAATTCGTGTCTATTTCTTGTATCTACTTATGTACCTTTTATACAATTCTTGTCTATTTCTTGTGTCTACTTATGTACCTTTTATACAATTCTTGTCTATTTCTTGTGTCTACTATGTACCTTTCATACAATTATTGTCTATTTTTGTATCATTTTGTCTACTTTTTCTACTCTTTGCATAACTGTAGTATAATTCGTGTCTATTTCTTGTGTCTACTTATGTACCTTTCATACAATTATTGTCTATTTTTGTATCATTTTGTCTACCTTTTCTACTCTTTAGATACCTTCTGTATAATTCTTGTCTATTTCTTATCTACTTATGTACCTTTTATACAATTCTTGTCTATTTCTTGTCTACTTTTATAAACCTTTGCTATAATTCTTTCTTAGTTTTTATACCTCTTGTATCAAACTAGTTTATTTTTGTATACTTCCTATACGAGTATAACTCTTTTTTTATTTTCACTAATTTCTCAAATTTACTTTTGGTCTTCTTAAATGTTTCTTTACTTCTAATATACACTCATGGACAAAACTTAAGAAAGTTGAAAGTCTTTGATATCGCCTGAAGGAGACAGATACAATTTTGTTCACACTTGGTTATCTCGTGTATCTTCAATAAAGGTTACTGTGTATTAAATATTTTTCAGAGTTATTGTCTGAATCCTGATATACATGTTAAAAGGTACAACTCCCTTAAGTTTTGTCCATGAGTGTATACACACTTGGTTATCTCGTGTGTCTTCAATAAAGGTTACTGTAATATCTTTCAGAGTTATTGTCTGAATACCGATATACATGCTAAAAGGTACAACTTCCTTAAGTTTTGTCTATGAGTGTATTCACACTTGGTTATCTCGTGTGTCTTCAATAAAGGTTACTGTAATATCTTTCAGAGTTATTGTCTGAATACCGATATACATGCTAAAAGGTACAACTCCCTTAAGTTTTGTCCATGAGTGTATACACACTTGGTTATCTCGTGTGTCTTCAATAAAGGTCACTGTAATATCTTTCAGAGTTATTGTCTGAATACCGATATACATGCTAAAAGGTACAACTCCCTTAAGTTTTGTCCATGAGTGTATACACACTTGGTTATCTCGTGTGTCTTCAATAAAGGTCACTGTAATATCTTTCAGAGTTATTGTCTGAATACCGATATACATGCTAAATGGTACAACTTCCTTAAGTTTTGTCTATGAGTGTATTCACACTTGGTTATCTCGTGTGTCTTCAATAAAGGTCACTGTAATATCTTTCAGAGTTATTGTCTGAATACCGATATACATGCTAAATGGTACAACTTCCTTAAGTTTTGTCTATGAGTGTATTCACACTTGGTTATCTCGTGTGTCTTCAATAAAGGTTACTGTAATATCTTTCAGAGTTATTGTCTGAATCCCAATGTACATGCTAAAAGGTACAACTTTCTTAAGTTTTATATATATATATATATAAATTAGCGAAACTGCTGGGAGGGTTCACTACTGATGAGCCAGACCCTCCCATTATTTTATCATTGCAGTAAGAACAGTAGAAAATTGATTTATTTTGTTTAAAAGAACCATAAGTATAATGCAACGCGGCCTGTGATTGTAAAACGACACTAGAAGTTACACCGAACGAGTTTCTTTTCAACGAAAAATCAAAATTTATTTCAAGGTGAAATATTGACTATTTCTAACCTTTTTGGGTGAATTATGAAGAGTAATGATGAACGGAAAATTATATTGTATTATAAGTTACTTTATGTATTATTTACGAACGGAAAAATACGTCCAGGGTAGCCTAGTGGACATGGCATCTTTCCGGTAAGCGGAACATTGTGGGTTCGATTCCCATCCCTGGACACTTTTATTTTTCCGTTTATCATTACTCTTCATAATTCACCCTTTCATAACTCATCCAAAAAGGTTGGAAATAGTCAATATTTCACCTTTAAATAAATTTTGATTTTTCGTTTAAAAGAAACTCGTGCGGTATAACTTCTAGTGTCGTTTTAGAATCATACGAGTCAAAAATAGTTAAAATTTCTTATAACAGATGAGGCGCGGTAATACATCGTATAAATACAGTAGAACATTGATAAACGTCTTTAATTCGACTATTTATTTTGGTCCCTAGAATTTCCTATAAATAGAATTTCAGTTGTTAATTCAAATTTTTTTGGATAATTCGATTTTTGTTTTAGTTTATGTGTTGATTTATTAGTCCATCGATGGCCCAGAAAGTATTTCAAAGATAGTGTTTATTGTTATTACTTATTAGCTACATTTTTAGAGGAAGACAAAAAGGACAACACCCTAGAATGTCTATTGGATTCTCATTGACTTCCACCGATCTGTCGCGCCACGCAGCGGTGGCCATCTGTACTATTTCCAGGCCCCGCTTGTATGTTTGCCGTGGTCTGTTATCCCAGCAGGCTGGAAGGAAGTCTCTCGGCTCCCACAAGTTCCTTGGGCTTCGAATTATGCCATAGATTTAGCCCAGCCACTTAGCCAGCTAAACACCTCTTTGGAAGTTTGTCAAATTCGACTGCAGTTATTTTCTAAGAGATTCTATCTACGTAAAAAAGTCGGTAGATGAGTGGGTAACACCCGCGATTCCCGACAGTCATGAACCGGGATTGACTCCCGTGTTAACATTTTGTTACAAGACAGACACCATAACCTTCCCTGCTGATGGAACTGTCTTGGCTTTCTTGGGAGGAGGGGAACCGGAATGTCTCCATTGCATGGATTGTTGCTTGGACTCTGGTGTAAAGTGATGGGCCCAAGTCTCATCCATGGTAACAAATCTATTAACAAATTCCTCTGGATTAGCTTCAAATAACGCAAGATTGTCCGAAGATAACTTTATCCTTACAGCTTTTTGATCGGGTGTCAAAAGTTTGGGAACCCAAAGGGCAGAAAGCTTCCTGAGGCCCAAGTGTTCTCTCATGATACACATGTGTATGATCCACTGCTGTTTTTGGAATACCCAAGGTCTCTTCTATCTGACGAACTGTCATTCTTCTGTCCAACATAACCAAATTCATTGTTGCAAATATCATAAACTAGGTTGTTCTTGTTGAGCGGTACCTAATAAAGTGATTTTGGAACTGAATTATATCTACAAAACTCCACACATGATGTATAAAAAAGTGAAAGTTGTATAAGCTTATGATTTTACTTTGTTTTAAAAATGAATCGATGTTGATTCCATATTCTTGAATTGAATATTACACCTTAGTTCTATATATATTTTATTGCTTAAAAAAGAACACAACAAAATAAAAAAGAAACTACAATATATTGTAAATTATTTGATAACTAACTAAGAAAAAAAATATATATTAAAAATGATGATGATAAAAAAATTGATTATGTCTGCCATAAAAATGCTTCTATGAATTAAAAAATAATAATAATTACAAAATTAACATAAATAAACTAAACTAAATCACGCGGGCATGTGATCCACTCACGCTATACAAGACCAAAGCGAGAAACCATTTAAATAAAATATATATAACTGTACATACATGATTACTTGAAATTGTATCAATTATTCCTGTAGAAGGGCAGCTTGCGCCCGAAAGCTCGAATTGATTTTTCAAATAAAGAAACTTATCCTTTTTGAATCTATTCGTTATTAAAATTAACATATAAACTTCATCCTGAAGATAGAGGTTGCCTGGCCGGCATTCATATTTATATGAAAAATGGACACTTCAGTCAGTTGGAGTTTTTTTTATTTTTCTCAACGTTTCAACAAAAATCCTTTGTCTTCGTCAGGAGAAGTAAATAAAAATAAAGCATTTGGCAAGGCGTTAGAACAATTTTTAACTTTATGTCAAATGCTTTATTTTTATTTACTTCTCCTGACGAAGACAAAAGATTTTTGTTGAAACGTTGAGAAAAATAAAAAACTCTAACTGGCCGAAGTGTCTATTTTTCATTAAAAATATATATAATTCAAACACGTGGATTGGCCTGGGGTAGCTCCTTCGACACCCTGTGTCAATTATCACCTGCCAATGATTGCCTATAGCTGGCAAGGATAAGGAAATCCGGCAGACCAATATATCAACTACATCTTACCTAACACTTCTTACCCCACATGGGATAACGATTCTTGCACCTAACCTGCTGAATTATCATACAAAACTTCCCCGACCAATGTAGTTCTGGATGGACTAATAGATATGACTGGTACATGATTTCAATGTATAGTGATTACGAATCAAACCAATCTCTCAGCGCATATAATCCCATTTATATAACCTCAATATCCTATATATATGTATATTTATTTATTTTATCCTATTACTAGCCGAATGACCCGGGCAACGCCCGGGTTTTACCCGATTGAATGTTTTTATTCAAATACTATTCGTTACAATTATAAATTAGCACCGTGGATGTCACTTTTGTGAAACGTCCCGCTCCAAACTTTGTGTGTTTTTAAAATATAAAAATAAATATGTAAATTTTCACAACGATATTTGAAAATTATATTATTTTGATTTTCAAATACTATTCGTTACAATTATAAATTGGCGCCGTGGATGTCACTATTGTGAAACGTCCCGCTCCAAACTTTGTGTCTGAGAAGCGATATTTTTATAGAAAGATAATCTGGCTTTTGTTTTCTGCTCGAATGAATGTTTTTCTGTTAGAATTTTGTTCCTGCGTACAAAATAATGAACTGGTTTCACCCGTGGTCTCTGCTTTTTGGAATTTTTCCCGATATAATTATGTATCTGATAATCAAACATGATACAGCAATGTCGTCATCATCATTTTCTGACTAAAAATATATAGTTTTAATAATTGATTTATATATATTTTTTTAAAATAGCCTATCGTCTTCCCCGTATTTTTTTACTTATGTATGGAAATTTTTGTTTGAATTAGTGAACTACTGCGAATTTGTATACCGGACATACAAACAAACATACAAACATTCATTTATATATATATATAGATATAACAGTTATACTCATACACTCATATTTGATCCTTTATGATTTTTTAAACTATGAATCATTGCAGTATTGTGCACATAGTTGGAGATTGTTAAATGACCATCATTCATACCAACGAGATCGTTTAGACATTTGTAGAGTTGCATAGAGCTCTTTTCCTATTTACATATTGTCTTAATATTGTCACGATTGAGAAGACAAGTATTCCGAAAGTGGAAAATAATTTATTAACAAGATCTATAGATTGTAAAACGTGACAATACTAGTAACAACTATGTAACCCAGGCTCCTGGAGTGTATCCATAGATCGCCAACTACCTGGGTTGTCCTGTAGTTTAGGTCTTGATAGCCTTAGTGAGCCAGATCACCAAGTGTACGGTTTGTTTCTTGGTAGATTTAACAGGACAGTGTCATTGAATGAGGGCATTCCAATAAGTGTAGCTGTCTGGAATCTCTGTAGTTGGAATGTTAGTAACAGTAACACATAGGTAACCCAAGCTCCTGGAATGTTTCCATAGATCGCCAAATACTCGAGCTGTCCTGAGGTTTAGATTTCTATCTTGGTAGCCTTAGTAAACCAGTTCACCATGTTTCCAGGCAGGTTTGGTTCTTGGTAGATTTAACAAGACAGTGTCATTGAATGAGAGCAGTCCAAGAAGTATAGCCGGCTGAAATCGCTGTAGTTGGAATGCTGGTAATGGTAACATAAAAGTAACCCAAGTTCCTGGAATGTATCCATAGATTGCCAACTACCTGGGCTGTCCTGTGGTTTAGGAGTTTGTATTGGTAGCCTTAGGGAACCTTATGAACCCAGAACAGCAGCTTTACACACCCAAGATAGAGAACGGCTGTTGTGATAGAGATGTACGGAGACATCTGAGGCTCTTCATTGGACACGACAAAAACAACAGAAAATTGAGATGGACCCAAAACAGAGGACGTTGCAACTGCTGTGATAGAGATGTATGGAGACATCTGAGGTTCTTCATTGGACACGACAAAAACAACAGAAAATTGACATGGACCCAGAACAGCAGTTTTACACACCCAAGATAGAGAACATTGCGACTGCTGTAATAGAGATATATGGAGATATCTGAGGCTCTTCATTGGACACGACTACAGAGAATTTTAATGGACCCAGAAAAACAGCTTTACACACCCAAGATAGAGGACATTGCGACTGCTGTGATAGAGATGCATGGAGACATCTGAGACCCTTCATTGGACACAACAACAACAGAAAAATGACATGGACCCAGAACAGAATCTTTACACACCCAAGATAGAGAACGACTGCTGTGATAGAGATGTACGGAGACATCTGAGGCTCCTCATTGGACACGACAACAACAACAGAAAATTGCCATGAACCCAGAACAGAATCTTTACACACCCAAGATAGAGAACGACTGCTGTGATAGAGATGTATGGAGACATCTGAGGCTCTTCATTGGACACGACAACAACAACAGAAAATTGACATGGACCCAAAACAGAAGCTTTACACACCCAAGATAGAGGACATGGCGACTGCTGTAATAGAGATGTATGAAGACATCTGAGGCTCTTCATTGGACACGAAAACTACAACAACCTCCACTACTGGTGTTTTGTTATCTAAGCAACCAATCTTTATTAAAAGATGACTTCCATTTTAGGCATTTCCTGGAAGTTCCCTAAGACCACCGGAAGATGACCCCCCCCCCCCACTACCGACCGAAATACCCAGCGGCCAAAGTTACCCAAAATATTGTCGCCGCACACGGAAGTAAGATTTGCAATTAGTCCTGGGTACAATTAGCTCTCTTAATTAAGTTCTCTGAGCCGCGTTGATTTGCATAGAGACCTTTATGGTCCCGTCTTGCATATTTCCCGGTACTACACTTTTCGGCATGCTGTTCTTCAAAATAAAACAATTAATTTTTATATACGAGGGTCACTGGCAAAAGGTTTTGCTATCAATTATTTTTATTAAACCTGAAACTTTCAAATTTTTCAGATTTTCTTAAAGTATTCACCCTTAGCACCTATGCACACACACAAAGCTTTATATATAAGCTTTATACTGGAGCTGCAGGCGTATCAGGCCCCTCATCATCGAAGCCTTCAGTGTCCTCGGGCGATTTCTGACTTGCGGGCCTGGATCTTCGGGTCTGGCCTCGAAGATGACGCCATCCTGGCGTCGGCCAAATCCATCATCTACCGGTACTTCGTACAGGTTGGGCTGACCGGAGGACCCGCTCATCGCCCGGGAAAGAAGACTCACCCGCCGGGGCACATCCCCCGCATGATTATCTATATTTTAGTTTATTTATTATTTCC